>CM028132.1:973285000-973785000 GCA_016271365.2 Neoceratodus forsteri | reverse complement strand
TTCACCTAGTCGGACCCTGAGGATGCTAGCCATGTCTTTATTTTGGGGTAAAACACCCCAGAAATATGTTTTTCAGATTTCTGGAAAAAGTACTTTCACAAATTACTTTCATGCTTATGAAAGTGTCAAACTTTTTTGAGAAAGCTTTCGCAAATTGCGACAGTAGTTTTCTAGTCTGTGGGAAAGTGACAGCAATTCTTTGGCACTGCACTGTAAAAGAGTGGTTGGGAGTTTTGGGCTGTAATTAGGAGGGAACACAGCCGACATCTCACAGATGTGCATTTCGGTGTCTTGGTGAAAAAATATTACATGGTGGCAAAGTTACGACACTCCAAAGTTGACAGTTTTTCCCATAGGATAACATTACGGCACCCGACACATTACAGGAATGCTTTGGCACCCTGCTGCAAAATAATGGTTTGGTCTTTTTTCCTGAAATTTGGAGGGAAGACAGCCAACAGCCCACAGATGTGCCTTTCAGCAGTTTGGTGAACATATATTACAGGGAGGCAAAGTTATGGCACTCCGAACTTCTCTTTTTTTCCCATAGGATAACATTACGGCCGCCTTTAGGGTTCAGACCGAAAGCGGCAAGAGATACGGACTTTTCTGTAGGGAAAATGTTTATTCCATAAAATTAGTAAGGGCAGTTGTAAATCATATGACTTTTACATTTTTTTCTACGTCGTATGGTTCCTGAGATATTACCTATTTAGTATTCCAAGTCCTCATTTTCTGCTCCGATACCCATTATTATGCATACATTCTTTGTACTCACTGTCTTTCTCTATGCAGGTTTTGGGGAAAACCAGCCTGTGCGCTTACATTACTATTACTGTTGCCCTTTCTGCTTGCGGTTCCGTACCCGTTTCACTTACCGTTGACGTCTGCACCACCATGTGTGTTATCCTTTGCGTTTTCATTTGCGCTTGCATTTCTGTTATTTTTTGCCATTTGTGTCTGCAGTACTGTTTCTCTTTCTGCTTCACTTTGCATCACCATGCCCATTGACATTTCCATTTGCAGGCACCATGTTACTATGTGACAACACATCACATGGCAGACTGTTCCCGTCTACGCCACCGTGTGCGTTACCCTTTCTGTTCTCATTCACGCTTGCATTACCATGTGCGCCACTGTTAGCGCTTCTGTTTGTGTTGCTGTTCCTATCGGGGCCCAAAGGGCCTTGTGCTCCCTCCGCTGCATTACATTCACTATTTCTCATTATCATTCTCAAAAAGAAGGGAAACTAGAGGCAAAAAACTCCGTTTAATGCAGTAGTTAGGGCTGTTCCACAGCGACAAAAGTGAGGAAATTCACTGTTAGGGTTAAAAACCCTAACTCCGAATTCACCCCCCCAGCACCACACACACACTCACACACACATGCAAGTATGGGGGAGGACCAAGTCAACACAACCAATGACAGACATCCAGCAGCAGGTGACAGAAATAACAAACAATTGTCTAAATGTACTACGAGACATCCCTACCCACCTGACTAGGTACTGCATGCTCAGTGGAGATCAACAGCAAAACTGAGGCCATGTACAACAAATGTACACATCCCTGATTGCAGCTGCACACAACGTACCACACTTAGTAGTTGCATGGCCTTACCTACCAATGCCCCACACCAGACCACACCACATGTGGTGGGCCACCTAAGCAATAGAGTTGACCAAAACCAAGGAGTTGTACAGGTATAATCAAGGCCCCTACTTTTCTGCGGCACAGTGGGACCAAGTTCTGTGGCAAGACTACCATTTGCCGCAGAACTTCTGCAGTGATGGTTTGTAATTTCTGTGGAAGTTCTGCGGCACTAACAAACTGCCATATCACAGTGTCAGCTTGTCATCCTGACTTCACTTTCATGGCAGTGGTTATAGCAATCAGGATGGTGGAAAGCACAGTAACACTAGTTCAAAAATTAACAGACTTATAGAAATAATTTTATGCCTAAAAAAGCAAAACAAATGTCTCTTCCTTAAGGTCCTAGCCTATTGCATAAATGACATATGCAGAGGGGACCTTATGTGATAAATAATGTATTTCTAAATGCATTTTTTCTATCCCACTAATGAGGTCTCTACTGTCTATCACTTATATATTTGTATGTGCTTTCCACACCACTCATGAGGTTCCCACTGTGCATCACTTATATATTTATATGCAATCTGTAACATAAATACAAATGTGTGTGTGTGTGTGTGTGTGTGTGTGTGCAGTGAGACAGAGTTACTGTATGTGTGTGTGTGTGTGTGTATATATATATATATATATATCTTTTTTTTTATTTCCATGAAATTACATCCTCATTCGTACAGGTCCCGTTGGAAATGGAATAAATGGAATAGAGGAGTTATTGCAAAACTCATTTTTCATGTCAACCTACTTCCCCTAACACACTACGTAACACCATCAGGCCATGACATGCATGTGAACCAATTGTGAGATAGAGCTCACAATGTGTCCACCGTGTAACAGAACACTGCACCATACCTTCCTAGACTCCGAGCAGTGATGTGTTCCACCAATCCTTGTGCTGCCCAGCCAGCTCCCAGAGCTAATCTCTGAACCTGAGTTGCCAGCACGACAACACAGCATGCTACCCTCTGGCCCAACAGCTTTCCCTGCACACAACATTTCTCCATAACCTTTAGGTGATTCTATCAACCAATGACAATATGTAATCAATAACCCTGGCAAAAATGCATATGGTGTAATTATTTAACATGTCTATTCTTTCAAGAGGTCCACACATTATTGTATTCCACTTTTCTGGGCATAATTATTTTATTTTTCTTAAAAATTACAGTTAAATTCATTTTACCAGTTATTCATATCAGATGCCATCTCTATACCTTAAAGGCACAAATAAGTTTGTACGAAGTGAGGTATGGACTTAACAGGTCTGTGGTATTCACAAGGTATTGTTTAAGTTGGCCCTAGTGCAATAATGTAAGACTGAAAATTGTATTAGGCTGTAGTGCAGGTTGAACAAATATCACCATGCCTGATGTGCTGTGCCACAGTCTCTGGCAGTGGGAGCTGTGGTAGATAAGTGACAGCCATTTCATTAGCTAATGTATGTTATAGCAATGATAACATCACATTCTGAGCATATTGGGGGGTTGGATATAAAAAGAGGGGAAGGGAACCAGATTCTATGGATAAACAGAAAAATTAATAAAAAATCACCAAGAAGAGTGAATTCTGCGGCGCCGCAGAACTTCTGTGGTAGATTGCAAGTTCCGCACAAAATTCTGTGGCTGCAGAATTATAGGGGCCTTGGGTATAATATCTCTGATTATAACAAGGATTTGAGAAATGCAGCTTTCTAATGGACTGCAAACATTGTAACAGCCTTATGTTTAGTTTTTATTAAGATACATGTAGAGCCTAACCATATGATGAACATGGTTTAATGTTGTTTAAAAAAACAGTTTTATTATGATAGCAATAAGCCACTCCCAGGTATTATGTTAATGGTCAGTTTATCACTGTCTAGCAACACGTGGCACTCGGCTACACCTCATTCAACATTAAACCCCTACAGGGCGATTAACAGAACCATTTAACATAACTTTGGTCATGCCTTATTGTGGTGTCTTTATGGTAGATACTGTCCTCTGCTGGGCACTGCAGCAGCTTTGCAACACAGTGTCCCACCCAGTTACACCATACACTGTCTAGTTGCTGGAGAATGGCTGTGAATATGAAGTCATGAAGATGAACAGTGTAACCCATCATTACAGACATCGGAAACCTTGGTGTGATTATAACTGACAGAGTCAGTGATACAGAATAACCTGCTGTCCTAGTACACTTATCCATTGTGAGTTAAATCAATACTAAAGACATTCTGTTTATATCTACACTATACCTACTTGATTCCTGTTGTGCCACAATTAACATATAGTTATCACTTTGATAGCATCAGTGACAGAAGTGTGGCAAATCAAACACTAGGCATACAGCTAAGTATGAAACAGCTGTTAAAAAATTACACTGTGTCCATAAGTGGCATAGATCACTCATTGCAACAATAGTAAATGTATCACTATTTGAATAAGTTAGTCATCACAGATGCAATGAGATTGTCTTTCTCAGGTACAACATACTCAGTAAGTGCCTACAGGAAAATCTATCCTATAGACATCTCCGATACAAGGTACGTCATTGTTGGCTCAGTAGTGCTATGATATTTAGAAGTTGCTTGGCCTAGTCCATGCAGTTACACTGTTTCTTACAAAGAATACTTACTGCATCTTTAGTACTGAAACACACTGAAGGTCTATGTATGTACATCAGCAGTACACCTTCATCAGTAAGAATGCATCTGATACTGGCGATACAATTTCCAGCGTTGAACAGGCAATGCTTTTCCATACGTTTATCAACCTCTCTATCTTGAGTAAACAGTTGCAGTAAATGTACTACTATGTAAATCACATACTAAATGTAACACTACTTTTATCTTGAGCATGCTAGTGTCTTGTAGTTAATTTATGTACTTCTCTTAATTAATGTATACTCACTAGTGTTAAAACTCTACAACTTCAATATCCTATGCACCTTAGCATTTTATATTGACTAACGGCACAGTACCAGTTGTGGTGTGGTGTGAGACATCGGTGAGTAAGGCCATGCAGCTACTAAAGTGTGATGCGTTGTGTGCAGCTGCAATCGAGATGTGTACATTTGAGTGTACATGGCCTCAGTTTTGCTGTTGGTCTCCACTGAGCATGCAGTACCTTGTCAGGTGGGTGGGGATGTCTCGTGGTACATTTAGACAATTGTTTGTTATTTCTGTCCTGCTGCTGGATGTCTGTCATTGGTTGTGTTGACTTGGTCCTCCCCATACTTGCATGTGTGTGTGTGTGTGTGTGTGTGTGGTGCTGGGGCGTGGAGTTGGAGTTGGGGTTTTCAACCTAACAGTGAATTCCTCACTTTTTCGCTGTCAGAACAACCCTAACTAATGCATTAAAATGGGTTTTTGCCTCTAATATATATATATATATATATATATATATATATATATATATATACACACATATACACACACACACATATATATATACACACATACATATATTATGCATTATACAGTGAGTACTACCATAGTGAACAGTAACACTTTTAAAGGTTAAAGGTAAAATTTTGCACCTTAATAACTTTGCCACCGTTCAATGGATTTGCCTGAAATTTGGTATGCACAACTGGGCATGGTAGGGCTTGGGATCTGCCAAGCTTTATACCGGTCGGTTATACGGCTGCGGAGTTATTAAGCGACAACCAATTGAGCAATTACCCTTTATTGCGATTTCTTTGCTCTCGCCTTCAAGTCACACAGTTTGCGCGACCAGTCCGAAAACTTCAGGGAACATGCAGCCAGGGTCCCCGATGTGCCTTTTAAAGATTTTGTGAAACAATACTGAACGGTTTAAAAGTTATTTACATAGAAACATAGAATTTGACGGCAGATAAGGACCGCTTGGCCCACCCAGTCTGCCCATTTCCCTACCTACTGGATAAGCTGCAGATCCTAGTTAACCAGTAGCCTACTTCTTCTACCCCACCCCTAGAATGGCCTTATGACTGTCCCATGCATACTTGAATTCCACCGTTTTTGACTCCACAACCTCCTCGGAAGGCCATTCCATGCATCCACACCCTCTCTGTGAAAAATACTTCCAATAAATTACCTCTGAGCCCCCCTCTTCTTCAAATTCTTGCCCTTGTTCTTTTGCACCTCTTTTTTTGAAAGATGCTACCCTCTTGGACTGTTGATTCCCTTGAGGTACTTGAACGTTTCTATCATGTCCCCCCTCTCCCTCCTTTCCTCGAGGCTATACTTATTAAGTTCCTTTAGTCTCTCTTCATATGTCTTCTGGTGCAGACCCTGCACCATTTTAGTTGCCCTCCTCTGGACAGCTTCCATCCTGTCTATGTCTTTGTGGAGATTGGGTCTCCAGATCTGCATGATACTCAGATGGGGTCTGACCAGCTGTCTGTACAGAGGGGATAACTTCCTGTTTTCTACTGGTGATGCCTCTCCTATGCATCCCAGTATCCACCAACCCTCCTTGCTGCACTCTCACATTGCTTGCCCACCTTTAGATCATCTGATATGACTACCCCAGGTCCCTTTCCATTTTGTTGTTGTTAGTATCTCACCCCCGTTGTGTACTCTTCCTCTGGGTTTTGTTTCCCAGGTGCATTACCTTACCTTCTTAGCATTGAATCTAAGCTGCCATACATTTGATCATTCCTCTAACCTTGCCAAGTCCTTTCTCATCCTTTCCACCCACCTTGTGCATCAACTCTGTTGCAGATCTTTGTGTCGTCTTCAAGAGACATACTTTTCCTTCAGTCCCTCTGCAATGTGAACATAAGGACATTGAAGAGGACCAGTATAATACTGGACCCTGCGGTGCCACTAAGTACCCCCTTTCTTCTGGGTGGACTCCATTTACTATTACTCTCTGTGTCCTATTCTCCAGCCAATTTTTTATCAGGCTGTCAGCTTGGGACCCACTCCCAGGCTGGCTAACTTGTATATAATCTTTTGTGTGGGACTGTGTCAAATGCTTTGCTAAAGTCTAGGTAGGCCATGTCACAGCTCCTCCCTGATCTACTTTGGTCACCCAGTCAAAAAATCTATCATATTCGTCTGGCATGACCTTCCGCTTCGAATCCATGCTGCCTAGGGTCCCGTGCCCCTCTGGCCTCTAGATACTCGACAATTCTTTCCTTCAAGTGATTCCATCATTTTCCCTATCACTGAGGTTAAACTAACAGGTCTGTAGTTCCTGCTTCTGCCTTGTTCCCACTTTTGTGAAGGGAATCACATCTGCCCTCCTCCAGTCCTCAGGTACCACCCATCCTCCCAAGATTTGTTAAAGAGGGTAGTCAGTGGTGTCACTAGTTCTACCCTTAGTTCTTTTAGAATTCTGGGATGAATCCCATCAGGCCCCATTGCTGTCCACCTTCAGTTTTAAGAGTTCTTTCACAACCCTTTCTTCTGTAAATGGGCTGGTATCAACTTCTGTATCAAGAGTGTTTCTACTGTTTGTTTAGGTACCTCCCCTCTTCATTTGTAAATACTGAGCAAAATATTTGTTTAGTATCTCTGCCTTTTCACAGTCTCCCTCTGCCCACCCTCCTCCCTTTATTAAGCCTCACTATCCCTCCTTGGTCTTCCTTCACTCCCTGATGTACCTATAAAAGGTTTTATTCCCCTTCTTAACTGAGTTGGCTATCTTTTCCTCGGTTTGGGCCTTTGCTGTTCTGACTGCCTTCCCAGCTTCCTTTTGCTTTAACTGATACAGTTCTCTGTCCTGCTCATTCTGCGATTCCTTGTACTCCCTGAATGCTTTCTTTTTCTCTTGAACCTTCACTGCTACTTCCTTTGAGAACCATAGTGGTTTCTTACATCATTTTGTTTTGTTTATTTGCTTCACACAAAGGCTCATTACCTCTGTGATGGCAGTTTTTATTATTCCCAATTGTTCTTCCACCCCCCCTTCCTGCCCATTTGCTAGTGCATTCCTTAGGCATTCACCCATTTTGGCAAAGTCAGCCCTCTAAAGTCCAGTACTTTTGCCTTTGTAAGCTAACTCTATTGCTGTGTTTGTGTGAACCATACTGTTCGATGGTCAGCTAGTTCCCAGATGGCTACCCCTTCTACATCAGTGATCTCTCTCCATCTCCATTAGAGAGAACCAGGTCTAAGATTGCTCCCTCTCAAGTGGGCTCCAATACTAGTTGTCTAAGGCATGCCCCTGTGAGGGCATCTAGAATAACCCACTCTTGAAGTGGCTGCTGCAACTGCACTCCAGTTAACATCTGGCATATTCAGATCACCCATCAGCAATATCTCCCTTTTCTGCCATTCTAAGTATACTTTCTATCATTTCCTTGTCCATTTCCTCCCCCTGAGAAGAGTCATATCTAACCCTTGCGGATTGTGGTGCCATTGCCTGTCTCAAATTTACCCACAGTGTTTCTTCTCCTCCTGTTTACCCTTTTGTTCTGTTGTTTTTATTCCTTCCCTTATGTGAGCTACTCCTCCTCCTCCTCCTCTTTTACCCTCCCTGTCCCTCCTGTAGATAGTGTATCCTGGTATGTTTACTTCCAGTCATGTGGTTTGTGTGTACCATGTTTTCTGTGACTGCCACGATATCCAGATGTTCCTCCTCCATCAAGGCCACTAATTCAGGAAACTTTTTACCCAGACTATGGGCATTGGTACTCATTACTCTCCATTTTTTGATGGCTTTACCTTCTGTTGCAGCATCCCCCACTGACCTTTCTACCTCAGTCTTTTTCTCATTTAGTACCCTGTTTTGTAGGGAGAGGCTGGGATTTTCCTGCTGCTTATCAGTGCCTCCCCCTATTTAATAAACAAGTTCCCATTATAAGTCAATGGAAAAAGTTAACAGAAAGTTCAACACTTTCGCAAATGCAGCTTTTACCTTCGCAAATGACCCTTTTACTTTTGCAAATCCACCATTTTGTTTTCAGTTGGTGATCAGAAAAATGCTTGCCATTTAAATTTGGGACCCTCTAGCAACACAGTATTTTTTGTGGTTACCTAGTTGGACCCTGAGGATGCTAGGCATGTCTTTATTTTGAGGTTAAACACCAAAGAAATATGTTTTTCAAGTTTCTGGAAAAAGTACTTTCACAAAGTGAGTCTCGCGTTCACGAAAGTATCGCCAGAATTTTCTGGCTTTCGTAAATTGTGACACTACTTTTCCAGGCTATGGCAAAATGACAGCAATTCTTTGACACCCTGCTGCAAAAGAACAGTTTGGTCTTTTGGGCTGAAATTTGGAAGGAACACGGCCAATATCTCACAGATGTGCTTTTCGGTGTTTTGCTGAAAAGGTATTACAGGGCGGCAAAGTTATGGCACTCCAAAGTTGATGCTTTTTCCCCATAGGATAACATTATGGCGTCCACCGCATTAGAGGAATCCTTTGCCGCCCTGCTGCAAAATAACGATTTGATCTTTTGGGCTGAAATTTAGAGGAAGGAAAGCCAACATCCCACTGATGTGCCATTTGGTGGTTTGGTGAAAAAATATTACAGGGTGGCACAGCGACGTCACTCCGAAGTTAATGCTTTTTCCCATTGGATAACATTAGGCGCCCGTTGCACCTTTCGGGGCCTGTATCTCGGAAACGGTGTGAGATACTGACTTTTCATCACAAAAATGCTTAGCTCTCTATTGGGGGCTAAGTACAAAACTAGCCAGGAAAGTCATAATTCATATTAATTTTACATTTTTTTTGTACGTCATACGGTTCCTGAGATATAAGCAATTTAATATTCCAAGTCCTCATTTTCTGTTCCGAGGCCCATTGTTATGTATACATTCTTTGTTTTCACTGTGTTTTCCAATGCATTTTTTGGGGAAAAGAAGGGTGTGCCCTTTCGTTACTGTACCAGTTAACGTTTCCAGTTGCGTTTCCGTTACCGTTTGTGGCACCATTACTGTCTACACCACCGTGTGCGTTACAGTTTGCATTTTTGCTTGTGTTTTTGTGTCGTTTGGTGTTATTGTTGCTGTTACCATTACCAGTTTCATTTGCAATTGCGGTACCATCCACGTGCATCATGGTTTGCATTTTCATACGCGCTTGCATTTCTGTTTCGTTTCTGTTTCCTTTGGCATTATTTTTGCTGTTACTGTTACCATTTGCATTTACAATTGTGGTACCATGACCGTGCGTGTAACAGTTTGCATTTCTGTACTCACTTGCATTTGCATTTCTCTTTCCTTTGGCGTTATTGTTGCTGTTACCGTTACCATTTGCGTTAACTATTGCGGTTCTGTGACTATGCACGTTACAGTTTACGTTTCCGTATGCACCTCCGTTTCCATTTCCTTTGGCATTATTCTTCATGTTAACTTTACCATTTGTGTTTATTATTGCAGTACCGTGGCTGTGCGCATTACGGTTTGCGTTTACGTGTGCCCTTGCGTTTGCATTTCTGTTCCCTTTCTTTTTGCTGTGACACTTAATATTTCCATTTAAAATACTGCTGCCATCACTGTTTGCATTGCCAGTTGTGTTTTTGTAAGCACTTCAATGTCCGTTTGTGTCACTGTTCACTTTGGCGTCACTTTGCACTTGCATTTCTATTGTTTCCTTTACCATTTACATTTCCATTACCATGTGCGCCACTGTTGGGACTTCTGTTTGTGTTGCTGTTCCTGTTTTTATAGCACAAGACATCACGTGGTGGGAGCGTGGGGCCCTTTGGGCCCCGCGCTCCTGCCGCTGCATTACTTTCACTATTTGTTGTCATCATTCTCAAAAAGAAGGGAAATTAGAGGCAAAAAAATCTGTTTAATGCATCAGTTAGGGTTGTTCCACGGTGACAAAAGTGAGGAAATTTGGTGTTAGGGTTGAAAACCACCCCTTGGACCCCCCCAGCCTACCCCCCCAACCGGCATCGGGGTGCGGGTTAAGGTGGTCGGTCCTAACTCTCACCCCATTCTCCTATACCTCTGCTTCTTTACACATGTGATAGGGTGAGAGTTAGGGCTGATGACCACAACGAGTGCTCCAATGCCGGTTGGGGGATGGGATGGGGGTCCAAGGGGGGGGTTTCAACCCTAACACCGAATTTCCTCACTTTTGTTGCTGTGGAACAACCATAACTGATGCATTAAACAGAGTTTTTTGCCTCTAATATATACACATATACACATTTATTATTATTACTTCTTCATTCAGGTCTCAGAGGATAAAGCCTGCAATACCTTCCTTTGATTTAGAAGGAATTTAGCAAACTGTTACCATCATTGCTCTGACCTGGATATCTGTTATCTGTTAGTATCATTTGTCCTATAACACTGATTTCCAATTCCTTTTTTTCAGGAAGTGGTAGTCCAGGATAGAAATTAAGTGGAGTTGTGTTGTGGGTGAGTATGAACTTTTCTTGGACTACATCGACTGTCAATTATCTCCCCTACAAACTCTTGTGTTACAACATTCATTTTAGATCATTTAATCCAAACTACATTTACAGTTTATTATTGGCTGAGAGAAAACAGGAAAGTACTGAAAAACTGTGAGGTGCTCATTTTTGGTCAAAACAGATCTGATGAAGCCTGACGGTGCCCAGGTGAACCGCTAGACTAGTTCACCTGACGTCATCAGTCATTGCCATCACAGTTATTCCTCTCTAGCTGTAGCCTAGGATAGTTTGGATGTGCACAGTTTGTGAAGCTGTTTTTACCTAAAATGCTTGACTAAATTCTGGTAACCCACTTTTTGCCTTTGGCTGGTTTTTGTGCAGGTGTTAGTACTCTCTGTTGCTTGACAGTTTTATTATTTGCTAATATAATTTATTTCACAGGGTTTATATAGCAATAAAAAGTATTCTGTCAGCATTTCATTTGTTTGGTTTTATGGGGATGATGCAAATTTATCAAAACAGGATTTTATATTTCCTTTTGTAATTTATTTTTTTGTTGTTAAAGATTTTATTGTTATTTCACACAGGACACACAAAACAGGTATATGATATTGAGATGTTATATGCAACCATACCGCAACATTGGTACGGACATCAGAAATACAAACATGATGGATACCAAGAAAAGAAATAAAAAGCACTGTCATAGGCAATGATAATACTCCCATACACACAATATAACATGGACAAGCCTGAGTAGGGAAGGAAGCAGGAAAAAAAAAAAGGAAAAGAAAGAAAGACAAAAAAACTCAGTACCCAAGGATTATCCAAACCTACCTAGGCCCTCCCACCCAAAAGAGTGGAAGCCATGGGTTATTAACTGATGGAACCCAAAAATAACAATAGCATGTAGGGCCCAGGACAGCGTATGGTAAATGGAGTTGAGTCCTGGATCAGGCCTAATACTAATTGGAACTATATACACCATAAACAGGAGAAACAAAAAGGCAAACTGATTTTGAGATAAAAGAAAATACCTTGACAAGTATTGAAAATAAAATGGGAAAGCCTATAAACTCCAGACAAGACAGGGGCCTCTTGGGAATTATAGACCACCTAGGATTGGACATCATGACAGTACTTGGAATGGAGATATGGTTGCCAACATTTGTCAAATTGGACCAGTGAACCCCCCCACAAAACTAGAGAGCCTCTCATATATATCTCCTTGGGCTAATGCCTGAAGGAACTCTCAGAAGGATGGACCTCTGGGGACCACCACCTCATTAAAATAAGCCTTTTGGCTATCGCCCCCACAGCTGTGACCCACTGGGTCCCCGGACAATGCTTGGGTGTATGAGAATGGGCACAACCTAAAAGGAGAAGAGGGGGATCCCGGTACTACTTGAGGGAACAGAAAAGCACACATATCTTGAATTGTTGTCCAGAAATGCTGGAGATTGGGACACTCCCAAAGTATATGAAAAAGGTGAGCACCTTGACTGCCACATCTCCAGCAGGTGTCATGCTGGAGGAGCCCCATCTTTTTGAGTTTAACCGGATCCCTGTACCACCTGTGAAGGGTTTTGTTCATAATGAGATGGGTGCGCCCATCCCTACATGATATATGTAATCTCATCCAAGCATGGTCCCATTGGAGCTCGGAGATAGGAGAATGAAAATCCTTTTCCCATTGGGTTCTAGCTGACAAGGTAGGGTTTGCAGCGGCACCTCTAAGGGCATTATAGATCACACTAGCTCTGTTCCTAGGGTGATGTAACCAGAGTGTAATAGGATGTGATCTTGATTGTGACCCTTTATTTTTAGGAAAATTGGGTAGGTGGGTGATGGCATCTCTAATTTGGAGATATCTCCAAAAATTTGAATTCAGGAGGTGGTATCTGGATCTTTAATGCCTCAAAAGTATCCATTGAACTAAAATCTGGGAGCAATAAATCTTGAACTAAAGAGATACCCTGCGATTCCCAAGCTTTCCAGCGGATCATACTACCACCCACTACCACGGCATGGTTGTTCCATAGTGGAATAAACCTCCAAGGAGTTAAATCCTGGCCTAAAAGAGTTAGAACTCTTTGCCAATATTGAATGGACACTAGAATGGGAGGAGGAAGATTTAAGGGGAGATTTTTTTTTACTGTACAGCACCACCGCAGGAGAAGGGGCCTGTAATAATGATGCCTCCAAAGGGAGCCAAGTAGGTGAAGTGGGACCAGTGTTAGAGAACCATAAAATGGTCTGGGCCAAGACAAAGGCCATGTGGTACCCCTGGAACCATGGAAGTCCCAACCCCCACTCCAATGCTGAAGAGTTTAGCTTACTAAACCGTGTTAGAGCCCTCCCAAAGGAAATTACCAATGATGGCATCCAATTTTTGAAACCATTTCGAAGGAATAGGTATAGGGAGAAGAGACGACAGATATAATAACTTAGGGGCCACCATCATCTTGATGGAGTCTATTTTTTCTGGCTAATGAGAGCCTTAAGGCTTTCCAATGAGCCGTGTCTTCTTTAATTGACACCACCATTGGAGAAAAGTTGGCTGTGAGCATTTTGGACAAATTAGGGTGTAGGATGATACCCAAATACTTTATACCATTAGGGGACCATTTGAGACACAAGGCCACAACGTCTATACCAGAGGGTACCGAATTGAGAGGGAGGACCTCAGTTTTGGTATGGTTGATCCTAAGGCCTGATATTCCAGAAAATACATTCATTATATGTAAAATAGATTGAATCACCTGTGAGGTGCATTCTGTAGTGACCAACAGATCATCAGCATATAAAAATGTCTTAAAGGTGATGCCTCCCATCAGTATTCCAGGGATAGAGGGCGCTTCCCGAAGCACATTGGCCAGGCGTTCAATGGCTAAAATGAACAGGAGGGGGGAAAGAGGACAACCTTGTCTTGTACCTTTCTGCAATTGGAAAGGCACTGATAGATTGCCATTAGTCAAAACTCTAGCCAGGGGAGAGGCATATAATAGTTTAATCCAGGAGAGAAAACCGGGTCCTACCCCCATTGAGGAAAGGGTATGAAACAGATATGACCACTCTACTGAATTAAACGCCTTTTCAAAGTCAACAGCTAGAGCAACAAGTTGTTTTTTTGACAGTTTGGAATAGTGAATTATTGAGGGGAGAGTTCTGTGATGATCAGACCCCAGACGCCCCTTTACAAAGTCAGTTTGGGAGGGATGAACCAGCCCTGATAAGAGAGGCTTTAGTCTGCTAGCAAGAACCTTGGCCAGGATTTTGGCATCCGCATTGATGAGGGAAATGGGACGATAACTACCCGGGGAAAGAGGGCCTTTCCCCTTCTTGGGGAGTACAGTAATAGTGGCTTCCCTTAGGGATGGGGGTAAAATTCCTGTGAGTAAGGAATGCCTAAACATCCGGACTAAATACGGAGCAAGGTTAACACCCTGGACCCTGTAGAAATCAATGGGGAGTCCATCGGTCCCAGGGACTTTATGAAGATTCATGGATTGAATAGCCCTATCCACTTCTTCCACAGTGATCGGGGCTTCCAACACTTTAACATCAGATGGAGGGAGCTTGGGGATGGGTAATGAATCCAGGAATTTTTGAATAGAGGGCAGACTAGGGGCTAGGGGAGGCATATAACTGCCTATAAAACTGAGCCATAATGTCATTGACCCCTGCGGTGGAATAACACGGGACCCCAGTATGATCCCTTAAGGCATGTATCCTCTTGGACATTTGCTGCTGTTTAAGGCGATATGCCAAGAGTTTACTAGCCTTTTCCCCACCCTCCCTGTAGGCGTGATGAACCCGCCTGAGATTCAGTTCAGCCTGGTGGGTTAGGTGAGCATTCAGGGAAATTCTGGTACTCGCCAGTTGTGCGAGTAGAGACTGAGGTGGAGGATTGTCTTGAAAAGATTTATACTGAGTTTCCAGGAGATAAAGTTGTTTTTCTAAAGCCCTCTGATCTGCCTCCTGGTAGCATCTCCTAGCCGAAGCAAAGGCCATTATCCCACCCCTTATTGTCGCCTTGAAGGCTTCCCACAGGGTAGTATCTGAGACCTCCCCATTATCATTGTTAGTCCAATATTCGCCAATTGCAGGGCCCAGCCACTTCTGAAAGTCCCTGTCCTCCAGGAGAAGGGGGTCCAAATGCCAGAAGGAGGAAGAGGGGTGGTCCTGTCCCAGTTTAACCTGAATTTCCAGAGGGGCATGGTCTGAAACATAAATGGGGTGCATGTGAGAGGTAGACACCTTGTCAAAGAGTCCAGTGGAGAGTAGCCATAGGTCGAGTCTACTGGATGAACCATGTGTCTGCGAGAAGCATGTATAACCCCGCACCCCAGGGTGTAAGGCTCTCCACACGTCCAGCAGACCATGTTCATCCATTAGCCTCAGGAGGGCTTTTTTTGCCTGCCTATGTGGTTCAGGGGCCTTATTGCTTCTATCAAAGGAATGGTCGAGCACCAGGTTAAAATCACCCCCCAATAAAATTGGGACTTTGTGAGTGTTAAAATCCGTGAGGGCCTGGTTAACCATATGGAAAAAAAGGGGACAATCCTGGTTAGGAGCATATAAATTAACTAGGACTAACGGGCCTTCTGGCGTCTCCATTTCAGCCATGATCCATCTCCCCTCTGCATCATGGGTATGTCTTTTATCTTTCCACCCCAGGGTTTTATGTAGAAGTATAGAGACCCCACGCTTGTGAGAGTCTGCCACACTGTGTAGCTCTTCCCCTACCCAGCCCTGTCTAAGCTTCCTCGCTTTGGCAGAGGAGAGTTTCGTCTCCTGAAGGAGGACTACCAAAGGTCTGAGCTTTTTCAAATGGAGCAAGACTTTCTTCCGTTTAATGGGAGAATTAATTCCCCGGACATTCTAGGAGATAAGATCAGTCTCCATTTGACCTGGGTGGGATCATGGCAGAACCAATATGTATCCAAAAGCACCAAGGCCAGAGACACAATCCCCCAGGATGGGAACCCTTTCTCTTAAAACAGCCTTGATGGAAGTAGGTCAAAATCTCAGAATTCAGAATGCCAAAACTACTAACAGCATATATAACTACACATTTCTGAAAAGGGCTCAATAGGCCCTGGACATTAACTACAAACAGCAACCATAACTTTAAATAACCACAAATCTAAGAGACCCTCTCCCCTTCCCCCTTCCCCCCTCCCTCCCCAAAACCCTCCCCTAAAGATCAGCTCCTGCTGCACACATCGACCGATTAACGGCCCAGATACCAGCAGAGATCACTGGGAGGTAGGTAGTTATCTAACTACAACGAGAGAGAAATAGGACAACCCACTGCCCAGAAGACTTTCTGCGCAATATCCCACCAGTACAGAATACCTGCGCCATCAATTCGACTAAAGTAGCAAACCTCTGCATTAAATTTAATTCCCAGTCGTTTGAGGGACTAGCCCCCCCCGCCCCCACCAATCACACCATACAGTAATTACAAACTGCAGGGCTATAGAGAGCTAGAGGGTCAACAGAGAGAGGCTGCCACGTACTGTGCATGACTAGCTGTCACCTAGTCGTGCCCACTCAAAGGAGGAATAAAATAAATAAATGACTAGAGAGGGAACCATTTCTCTGAATCCTTGCCCCCCGGCCAATAGTACCAGCAACACCCAGGTATAATGGGCACATACCAGAGGACGGAGAGCATGGCTGACCACCGATACTACTATAACGAGAGAAAAAAAACAGAGAACAACAAGAAACTGTCCCAGTCACATTCAGCCCACAGATTTAGCGGGGGCTGCTGCAGAGAAAAAGGGTATTGGGTAGGTGGAAGCAGCATCCATAACGGTGGAGGCCTCAGGAGCGAGTGACTCCGCAGCATCCGCCCAGGAGAGCGAGCATGCAACATGGGATTTATTACCCTTAGGAGACAGTCTAGGAGGCAAAGGTGGGTCCAGCTGAGATCCATCTGTCGGAAGGTCCATTAGGGCTCGAAACTGATCATTGCTCATGTCTGGCTGAATGGAGGAGCGTGAGGCCAAGGAATCAGGACTGGCACTGTGACTCCGGGAACGGAGCTGGGGGGGTCTTATCAATATGGACCCCATCGAGACAAGCCCTCCTTCTATTTTTATTTTTGCTCCCCGGGGATTTCTGAGGGGCAGAGCGAGAAGGGGTCCTGGGCTGTGGGGCTACAGGTTGAGTGGACCCAGGGGGGTTGTAGATGCTAGCACAGAAGTCTCCATAGCTGTGGCCCCCGAGTCCAGAGATTCCCTGGGTACACCCCGATTTAGCTTAGGAGCCTGAGATGCCAAGAATTTCTCAGCGGCTGACAGACTGTCAAATAGTCATGGCGATCCATTCAAAATAATGCAGAGACAAGCTGGGTATCTCAATGAGTATTCTAACCCCAAGTCAGTGCAGGCCTGACGTGCTGCAGTGAAGGCCCTGCGGCGTGCAGTTAGCTCCTGGGAGTAGTCCGCAAAGATCTGAATCCTATGGCCTTTCCACATAAGTTCTGTTTTTTGGCGTGCCAGCCTAGTGATGGATTCCCGGTCCTGGAACAGGAGAAAGCGGGCCAGTATGGTACGAGGACGATCTCCAGGAGACAGGTGGGGTGCCAAAGTTCTGTGAGCTCTGTCAATCTCTGGAGGGTTTTCAGAGTGCCAGCCCAATGGGGGGGGAGCTCCTTTTGCAAAAAGCAGATAACATCAGGTCCTTCACAGCCCTCAGGAAATCCCACAAATCTCAAATTGTTCCGTCTACTACGGTTTTCTAAATCCTCCACCCTGGCCCATAGCTGATGAATAAGCCTGTCTTGGTCCAGCACTTGTGCCCCAGTTTGCTGGCAGCCGTCTTCCGCCTCTGATAGTCTGTGTTCCGTTATACAAGCCTGTTGCGATAAATCCACTATATCTGCGATGTTTTTCCGTGTAGCACTATCCAGATTATCCATGCTATGCAAGATTTCTGAGAACATCTGCTGTATTTCTGCCAGGCCACCCTCTAAATGTGATGCAGAAGGAGAAGGCTCCATTTTAACGGTAGGCCAGGCCGCCAGACGGGTAGACAGGCGACGGATATACCAGGTACTTCCCGAGCGGGGCGGGTATCCAGAACGGAGCTACCAGAGGGCAAAACACTCCTTTAGCCACACGAAGCAAGAGGGGTAGCTGAAAGCAGGTATGAGACAGGTTTAACTAGGGTGTGCGGTGGGGATTGCAAGCGCTCCTAGCTCAGGCATCCATTCAGCTTGGCGGTTGGCCACACCCACCCCTCACCTCCTTTTGTAGTTTGTGTTTTTTTTTCCTTTGAACAGTTCTACCATGTTTGAATTTTGTTCTACTGACTCACAGGTTTCATATGTTGTCTGTGAGCATGGATAGACAATTTGACATTTTTCTGCCCTATATTCTTTAGTGTTTATAACCCCTCTTATTGCTTCCTAGAAAATGTATATGCAGTTTAGCCTAAAACTGTTCTACCCCCTCACCCAACTGGAGTCACTTGTTAGTAATTATATAGACACCTAGAGGTACATATGCACGATACGTGCTCCAAATGTGTCACTGAAAATTCCAGCAACTTCATGGTAACTACCAAGCAATCAACATATAACAGCTGAGTACATTGTGTACATTGGGAGTGTGTTCCAAAACTGCTAATTAAGCACCTTATAGTTACTTCTGATATACCTCCAATGGCGTACCTTCTCAGTTGACACACTCCTGCATTGCTCCAGAAAAGCACCTTTACAATGTGTTCCAAATATGGCTAATTAAAGTGCCTTCAATGGAGTACCAGCATGGTTACTCCAGTGTTACTCTCACCAAGCACTATTAGAGAGTGTTCCAAAAATGCTAATAAAGTGCCTTGGAATGACTTTATATACACTTTAAATTAGGTACCTTTTTATGGACCCCTATGGTACTCCGTAAATGCACCTAACATTCTTTGAAATACATCCTTACAACTACAATTTTTCAGGGTAAAATATCCTCATGTTTGGGCACACTTGTAAATTAAAATTTTTGGAAGAGTTTGTGTACCACAATGGGGTGGGGTGTGTACTCCTGGACCCCTCCCCATGTAGTCAAGATACTCTTCTAGAGGACTAAACTAAGCATACATGGTACTCAAGACTTTGAAGAGCATGCTCTTGCCCTCATGTCAGTTTCTCACCCCCTGACCAAACTACTCACACAGATCTGCAGGCAGAGTAGCACTAAGAAAGAGGATGGAGTGTGCACTTTTTTTTTCATTTAATGAGGGTAAGGAAGTCCTGGAAGCCATCACATAGAGGTGTGCAAGTTCTTTTTTTCAAATTTTCACTGGCAAGTACTTCTGAACCCCAGATACTCAGCTATTCATTACTCACTATTCATATTCAGTTCACGCTGATCCCTGCTACAGTCAGCAGCATGTCAAATAGAGTTTTACCACATAATGACCAAGAATATCCACGGCTGACATGCAAACACTTCAGTTTCAGAGGTGTCCATCTTCATATAATTGTATAACTAGGAGCAGAAGTGCAATGGAAATCAAAATCCCTTTCTCAGGGTCACACAGTGAGTCTGAGGCTGTGGGAGGGGCGTGAATGTGGATATCCTGCTTCACAGCTCTGAGTCATAGTATTATTTAACCATTACACTACACTGCCCCACTCCTCCATTTCATAGGAAATTTACTTACTGGTGGTGGGTCTTTCTTCAGGAAGCTGCTGGTATAATCTTATTTCTGCTCACTGAATTAAAGAAAGGGGAGTCTTCATTTTACTCAAACATTAAACTATTTATTTATTTATTGAGAGAATCAGACTACAACCTTTGAGTCAAGGACTCATTTCCAAAGGCTCCATGTCAGGTACAATATACAACAACAGATATCCATAACACAGAAGAGAATACAGGTACAATACACAACAACAGGTATTCATAACACAGAAGAGAATACAGGCATGATATTGGCAATATATAAGGTTAGCAGTATAACAGTGAGGATGTAATTAAGATGGCAACAGGGGAAAGAGCAGTGCTACTAGTTCTATACAGTTGGGAAGCCATACAAGTCCTACTTGGAGCTTGCAAGAGTAAGTGAACAGTACAAACGGTAATAAGAGTGTGGCCTGAACTGCTGGTAGGTTAGTATAAGCAGCTGGGATATCAACTTTGTCCTAAGCACATAAAGCAGCAGGGTGAGGGGTATATCTGCTAACCCAGCATCTCCTCATCCATAGGCAGATTCCTTTATTTATTAGGGACAGTGACGGGTTGAGATTATGTGGTTTTTGAGAGCTGTTTTGAAGGGGCCTAATTTGGGAATAGAGGTGATGGCCCAGGGGAGCTCATTGTACCAGGATGGTGCTCTGTGGTAAAAGACCGTTGTGCAAGGGTGGTTGTGACCCTAGGAACAGCCCATGTTAGCTTATCTGCCGCGCGGGTGTTTGCTGCAGTTTGGGCAGTGCAGAGGGAGGCAGAGACTCCAGTGGGTGTGAGGCCTAGTTGGATTTTCTTTGTGAAGAGACGTGTCTGGTAGCATACTCTTTCATCTAAGGTGAGGATTTTGGTTAGCTCATACAGGGTACAGCTGTAGGTACGCTTATCCACACCAGCAAGGAGTCTACAGGTTTTATTAATAGCTAGGTGGATTTTATTTAAAGCAGTGTCGTCAGCAGCTGAGTAGATAGTTAGGCCATATTCTACAAGGGAGAGGATAGAGGAGGTGATGGCAAGGTGTAGGGCCTCTGGCGGTAGGCAGGCTTTGTGCAGATACAATAGACCTATGCACATATTTATGGCAGAGGCAAGATTACTAATGTGGGTGTGGAATGACAGATTAGGATCGAAGGTAATGCCTAGATATTTATATGTGTGGACCTGTTCCAGTGGGAGATGGGTTCTGGACATGATTGTTAGCTGGGCATTATAGTCCTTACTATGGCAATGGGAAAAGAGCACTGTTTTTGTCTTTTTTATGTTGACCACGAGTCTGTGGATGGTGAACCAGTTTTCAGCACGGTTGAAGGCAAGTTGTAGGGTGGATTGAAGATTTGTTGGGTCTGGGTGGGAGGCATACATTACCATATCATCTGCATATAGTAGAAGGTTACACGGACAGGATTTAGGCAGGGTATTAAGGAAGATGCTGAATAGCAGTGGGCCAAGGATGGAGCCCTGGGGGACCCCTGAGCGGACAGGTAGATTGGGTGAGAGGGTGCTATTTATTTTCACACATTGGTACCTATCTGTGAGGTAGCTTGTGAACCAAGCTATGGGTCCAGGGGACAGGCCAGTGCGGCAAAGAGTATTTAGGAGCAGAGGGTGGGAGACTGTGTTGAACGCTTTGGACAGGTCTATGAATACTGCTCCCGTTAGCAATTTCTTATCGAGGGCATTGTGCAGTGAGTTGTAGAACTCTACGAGGGCAGTAGTTGTGCTGTGACCAGCTCTAAAGCCATGTTGTTCCCTACACAAGATGTCATGTTCAGACAGGTAGTCTATGAGTTGTGTGGCAACAATTTTTTCCAATGCTTTAGAGAAGGGAGGGAGTATGGAGAACGGTCTGTAATTATTAGGTAAAGTGGGGTCCCCACTCTTTAGTATTGCTGTGATGGTGGCTACCTTCCAGATGGTTGGGAACTGCCCTAGGCATAGGGAGAGATTAAGGAGATCAGACAGTCCAGTACCAAGCTAAGGATTTTCATGTCAAAGGAGTCTTTGCAGCAGTTTGAACCCCCTAAAGCTTTTTTAAGGCAAGATCTTGCTTCGCTCATATTAATAACCCTGAGGAAATAGGGGGGTTAAGTATTGCTGGGTTCTGTGGTCATTGGTGTGGGGTCAAAGAAGTTGTTGGGGAGAACTGTGCTGAGGTCAGAAAAGGATTCATTTAGTCCACTGGCTATTGTGAGTGGGTCCGAGGTGATGTAATTGTTGACTGTTAGTTGGGATGGGGGAGGCATTCTGGATTTTCCGTTCAGTTCCTTTAGGTTGTCACAGAACAACCTAGCATTCCCCCAGGATGAGGCCAGGGTGGATCTGTAGTAGCTGGATTTAGCCATTCTGACAGCCCAGGTACACTTGTTGCAAGCCATTTTATAGGCTATCCTGTCCGCCTGCATAGTAGAGGCAACAGCTTTGTGCCAGAGGTTGTCACAGTTCTTAATCTGATGGATCAGAGCAGGTGTGATCCAGGGAGCATTTTGCTTTTTTGTTTGAACCTTTGTGAGTGGGGCAAATGTATCACAAGCTTTGTTGAAAGTGTGGGTGAAGTACTCAAGGGCTGCATCTATTGAGGTGGTGCATCTGATGGGGGACCAGTCACATTTGACCAGGTATTGCCTAAGTTTACTGAGACCACCGGGTTGGAAGCATTGTCGGGTAAAGCTAGTCGGTTAGGGTAGTTGTCGTTGGCATGACCAGGTGAAGAGGATAAGGGAGTGATTGCTTAGTGAGTCTGGGAGTACAGTTAGGCCTGAGATTCTGTTAGGACGATTGGTGAGTAGCAGGTCGAGCAGGGTGCCAACGCCATTTCTGGGGTTGACTCTGGTAGGTTGGTTAACTAGCTGGGCTAGGTCTAGTGCTGAGAGGCTGTCTTTTAACGAGGAGGCAGATGTTGATAGCCAGTTCACACTGAAATCCCCTAGGATAGTGTGCTCTGTTTTGGGAGGGAAGTTGGAGTTGTAGTTGTCAGGGATTGCAAAGCTGATGCTTGATTATGTGGTGGCATGTACACCACCGTAATGCATACAGGGGCTCTAGTAGGGTCAGGTATGAGTTTTAGTGTCACAGCCTGGGCCCAGCTGTCCAAGCAGGGTGTTGGTAGGCTTTGGCAAAGTAGTGAGTCTCGTATGTAGAGTGCACACCCCCCCCTCCCCATTTGCCATGTCTGTCAGCTCTATAGGGTGAGGCCAGTGAGTGCAATAGCAGAATCTGGGATCTTCTTTGACAGCCAGGTCTCAGTAAGGACTAGTATATCTGGTTGGTGCAGCTGCATCCAGCATTGCAGCTGTGCTATTTTTTTCAGTAGGCTACAGATATTCATGGCAGCTATGCTTAGTCCATGGCCTGATGTGCCAGGATTGGCTGAAATGGGGCCCGAGATAGGGTGAACGTTGCCTGACATTAGGAGTAGTAGGGCAACGATTCTGAATAAGGCCAGTGCTCTCAGTTTGGAGATTTTGGTATGATGTTTTTTAGTTAGTGTGCTGCTGGAGCATGGGATGGCCATGGAGATGAGGGTGGGGTAGGAGAGGGATGCATTGGGATAGGGGGTGTGGTATTGAGAGGGGATTGGTGGGCGAAGAGAGGGGAGGGGGTGCAATGGTGTAACAGTGACAGGGAGAGTTGGTGGGAGGCAGTTTAGGTGGTGTGTCGCAGGGGTGCAAGTCACAGATGAGGGACTGGAATGTCCCTGGTTGAGGATGTACAAGGTGATGAGAAGGATAATCATTCTAGTGATAAGGTGCTGCTGCTAGTGGAGTGGTTTGGGTTAGAGGGGCAGTGTGGGAGAGAGAGAGAAGGAACAGAGAAAGTAGGACAATGCTGCCTCAAGTGGTGAGGTGCTATAAGCTGCTAATGTGAAAGTGGGCTGATTGGTTAAATCACCCAGGTTCCCTTTTGGTTGAGATTCCACTGCCTATCCCTATAAAAGGGTGTGCTGACCAAGGGTGGTGGTGGGGTCGGCGGGGCAAGCAGCAGTTCAAAAGTGCGCCAAGTCCTGAGGCTGGCTGCGCTCCGATGTCCGTACCTAACAGGATTTGTGGGTTGGGGGAGGGCGCCTACAAGCAGGCCACCACGACCCTCGCTGGTCTCCTTGAGTGTGTGGGGCAGTTCTGTGGAGAAGCAGGTAAGAGACAGCACTTAGTATTGAGAATGCAGGGGAAGGAGTTCAGCAAGTCAAATTACAGGTTAGCTGGGACTATAGGGTCAGAAATTAGAGCTGCTAACTATTGGGTTCCTGGTTAAGAAACTGTTAAACAGATTTTTCAGCCGGTATTTTCACTAAAACACTTCACTTACAGCTTTCAGGATAATAGTTTCATATAGCTAACGGGATATTTTAAGGCTACTTCTCTTAAGGCACTATTAGATTTGGCATCATTTAACATTCCCTTTAAAATAGTTTAGAGGGGTTCTTAAATAAAGGTACAGACTTATTACAGGTAACTGGCAGTACTACTGGTAAATGAACATATGGTAGGCTGAAAAAAAAACAATCTACATTGCTGCACCGACCAGAATCTTTTTAAATTAAAAAAGGCACCAAAGTAGGCAGAACGCAGCAGCAGTTCAAAAGTGTGCCACAGTCCTGCGGCTGGCTGCGCTCCGAGGTTCGTACCTGATGGGATTCGTGGGGTGGGGGAGGGCGCCTACAAGCAGGCCCTCGCGACCCTCGCTGGTCTCCTCGAGTGCGTGGGGCATAGTGTTGTTGGACTTAAATCCTGTATGTGTTAAGAAAACAAATGTAAATGTCACTTAGTAAAGACAGTATCGAAATTAAATTTAAGCCCATATTAAATCACATTTTTCCATCATGGAATTAATACCTGTAACTGTACCAAAATGTATATTTAATGGTCAAACAATAACATGTTCTAGAAATAATTTACTGTAGACAACATTTTTTTTTTCCATTTAGTCTTATTTTTTCTCCCATGAACTAGCAGCCCCGTCATGCAAGCAACCCAAGCCACATCACCCAGGACTTAGAATCCCTTGGAGGCAGCATGATCTGGTTCATCAGGTGCGGGGCGTGTGGGCAGCCGTAGAACAGATTTTCTATGTTCTCCCCATAAAGTGCAGCATGCACTAAAGTCAATTGCAATGCAATACATGCACCCATGTATTGCACACCTGGCATTTGCCCCTCTTCCCAACTCTGGTAGTCTCAGCCAGCTGATCCCCAGCCACTGCTAGGATTTGGCAATCGCTGAGCTCCACATCATCCCCACCAGGAGATGAGTAGTCCATCAGTCACTCAATCCTCCTACCACTTGCTGACCCTACAACTCCCAAGCTTGCTCTTGAACTTGGGTCATCGGCATCGCAAGTAGTAACACTCCCGCTGCAGTGGTGGGCTGGCTAACATTTAAGATCTGTGAAATGTAATTGGTCTTCATATTCACATGTGCAGTTGCAAGTCCTGTCATCTATTTTTGTGGAAATTTCTGCCCTGGTATATTTTTTGTAAATTGGTAGTTATTGCATAAAAGCCCTCTCAGTTATTAAATGAAGAGTCTCTGCAGCAGTCCATGTAATCAGGAGCACCTGAAAAGAGCTATTATTTGTAAACAAAACTGCATGATTTCATTCTGGCTTCTCAAAAGAAGAGGCCTTTGAATCTTACATGTCTGCCTAAAGCTGTCAATTGCAGTATTTAGTGGAGGCACAGCTGAAAGAGGGCTGATCTGAAAATAATGACTGCTTATAACTATTTATTTTATTTATTTAATTTTGTTGACCTGGTAGGTCCACTGAGACTAGAAGTCCCTTTTTCAGGGGTGACCGGGGGAGAGGGATACAGATGGTAACCAACTGAAACTGAACCAGATTAAGCTGTTGGTGGTATTTTTAGTGAATAGGGGATATTTGGCCAGTACACTGGGGAAATTCACCTACTCTTCCTGCAGGGGGCCTTGCTTCCTGTGAGCAGAGGGGACCCTTTTGTCAGCAGTACCAAGATGGCGGAAGACAGGGTGGTTGGTGGTGGAATTGCTGGAGATATTTTGGATTCTGACCTGACTACAACTTCACCCATGGGCCCAGATATTCAAAAGGGATGTGCCAGCGCAAGTCGAAAATGCGCCATTGTGCGATATTCAGCAGGAGGCAGCTGCACCCCCCCCCAAATCGCAATGCACAAAAGCGCAATGGTAATGAATGCATGCTCAACTGAAGGGGGAGGAAGCATGAATAAATGGCGCAGTGTGATATTCAACAGCATGCGCCATGCGCAACAGAGGAGCAAGCGGAAGTTGCGCGATAGCGGAAATGATCCAAAATAAAAAGGAACAAGAGAAAGGTGCAAGAACGCTACAGGGAAGCCAAAGGTGGGAGCAAGGAGACAGCAACAAGGCAGAGGGTAGCAGTGAGCAGGACTGGGCAGGAGCAGGACAGAGCAAACCTGGAAACAACCAGGAACAGGACAGGAGTGGGGACCCTGTGCTACTGTGCAGGAGTGAAAGGGAAGTGCCACAGTGAACTGAGGGCAGTGGCAGTGAGCAGGACAGCCAAATCTTGGAGGTGTTCCTGGTGCAGGGGGTAACACAAAAGACAGCGGGGAACGGGATTACAGCTGCCGGGGGGGGGGGACACAAGCCAGGCACATGGCCAGTGCTACCATTCATATGGAGGCAGTAATGAGGGGTCTGAGAAGGCAGGCAGCAGGGGGGCACTGCCATTTAAGGGCCCGTCGGTGGTAAGCCCCCAATAGGTGGTACCGAGCCTGCACCCGCTTCAAGCACTACAGTGACACCGAGATAGTGGACCGGTGCTGCCTGAACCAGGCGATCCTGAGGCGGCTCTGTGAGCTGTGCAGTGATGAGATGCAGGCACCCACATGACGGAGCCATGCTCTGTCAGTGGAGACAAAGGTGACAGCTGTCATGTGCCTGCTCACCACAGGCACCTTCCAGAGACCAACAGGGGACACAACAGGCATAACCCAGTCAGCAGCGTCACGCCTACTCACACAATTCCTCAGCGCACTGCTGCCACATGCTGCGGAGTACATCCGTTTCCCCAGCACACAGGCGGAGTGCACAGCACACATACAAGAGTTCCACAGGGTAGCATGTATGCCTGGCATGCTCGGAGCCATTGACTGCACCCATGTGTCCATCCGCATGCCACCTCACCTGGAAGGTGCTGCGTACATTAATCAGAAGGGCTATGCCAGCATCAACTGCCAGGTGGTGTGCGAATGCTAGGGGGTGCATAAACAATATCTGTGCCATGCACCCTGGGGGAGCACATGATGCCTTCATCTGACACCAGTCTGCACTGTGCCACAGGTTCGAGAGTGGGGACATCCCCACTGGCCACCTAGTGGGTGAGTATGCAAATCACGCAGAAAGACATGGATCTTGGGAGGGGCATAGTCAGAGGTGACATGGGTACTGGCCTAGATGGCCCATGGCAGAGTGACGCTGATCACCAAACTAATGTCCACCCTCTACACACAGGTGACAGTGGATATCCACTCCATCCCTGGCTGCTCACACCATACCGGCGGCCCGCGACCCCATCGCAGCAACGGTACAATGAGGCACATGCCACCACATGCAATGTCATAGAGCGGGTGTTTGGGATGCTGAAGGCATGTTTCCATTGCCTGGACATGTCTGGAACTGCTCTACGGTATAGTCCCCCTCCAAGGCCTGAGGGCTATTCCTGGTCTGTTGCATCCTGCACAACATGGCCAACGACTGTGGGATAGCTGTAGAGGTCGAAGAGGGGGACAGTGATGGGGACAATGAGGACACTGGTGCAGATGGTGATGGGCAGCCCCCCCTTGGTCGAAGGGACCCCCGACTGATTCGGATGTCGCAGCTGCACCGGGACACCATCAAAAAGGAGCACTTCAACCAACCCAGGTAAGTCATGGGGCCATGTGCAACCACCAATGGCAAGTGCACAATCCACAAACACGCATGGACAAAACCCAGGGGTGCATGTCGTAAAGGGAATTGGATAAGCATGGAACCACACATGCCGTCAGGGATGGGCAAGGCCTAACATGGCACGCGGTCATGCGTGCGCGCGCGCGCACACACACACACACACACACACACACACACACACACCACACCACACCACACCACACCACAAGACATGCACAAAGGGTAGGAAGCACGCCGACCCCGACTGCCACCCCTAGCCACACACACACATCCACAGACCACCACACCCAGTGCCTGTCATTGTGTGTGTCTCAGATGCTGGCCACCATTGCACAGTGGTGGACAGCGCAACGCAGGCATCATCATGCACACACCACAGCGGCCAGCAGCCGGGAGGGTGTGCTCATAGAATGTGTGTGTGTGTGCAGGGCCGGGAACCCCACCCCGTGCATTGCATGTCGAACAACACACTGCACACAGGGCAGCGTCAGACAGTAGCCATGGTGGGAAATAGATCAGTTACGCAGCACAGTGCCACGGCCGCCACGGATGCATGGGTGGCCCCGCAGAAACCTGCCAGCTGTGACAGGCTGACCACTGGCCTTATGGGGTGGCACCAACGGTCCCCCAGGGGTGCCACTGTGGGAGCGAGACCGTTCTGGAGCAGGGGTCTGCAGCTCACTGAACATGCCTGCGCCAGGTGTGCTCAGGATGCCCACAGCTGAATTCGGTGTCGACAAGGAGGGTGTCACACGATGCCAGGAACTGGGGGTGGACATGGCACTGCTCAGTGCCTGCGGCGCATGGGCAAATAACTGTGTGCCCATTGTGGCCATGACAGCTGTGAATGCCTGTGTCTGCCTGTCAATGGTGGCGGTCACATCCTCCAGCAGCTGGTCCATCCCTGCCAGGAGCAGATTGGTGTTCCTGCTGTGCTGCTCCTCTGTGGTCCACCACCATCACAAGCCGCAACTGCTGAACTACTGATTCATGGAGCATTCGGGTGTGCTTATCTAAGAGGTCATCCGCCTGATCGGCATGCTGTCCCTCATGGTGCTCACGGCCAAGCTAGGCAGCACTCCTTGAGGTTGGGTGCTGCACACCAGGGCCATTCCTGGGCATGTCCACAAGTGGTGCACTGACGCCGCCCCCTGACACTGTCTCCCCATCACCATTCGCCGACTGCTGACACTGCCCCTCCGGCCGCCGCTCTCCAGGGCCCAACGGTGACACCGCAGCAGTTGCAACAGCCCCACTGTCCTGGACGCACACCAGTGCTTCCCCACTGGTGCAGACAGGCACAGGCTGGGACTGTGATGTCACGCAGGCCTCTACAGTGGCACCACCCACGGCTATGCTCGTGCTGTTACCTGCTGTGCGGCCATCCTGGGGCCCACACGTATCACTGTCCATGATGTGAGCTCCATCATCATCAGTGACGGATCCGGCACCAATCCGAGTCTCAGCATGCTGGCATCCATAGACGGTGTCACACTGGGACATGGGCAGGGCCTCCTCCGCACCAGCTCCACCAACATCAGTCCAGACAGCCAGGTGGACCTACTGTCATCCTGACCCTCGGACACCTGTGGAGGTGGATGGGCCCTCCTATGTGTCCAAGGTATCACCCTCAGTGGACAAGCCCATCACCGCTGACCCATGTAGACGCTCAGGAGCTGTAAGGGAACACAGTAGCATTAATGCATCTGCCCTACCCTGTGGCATTCCCCCCACAGTGACAGATCAGGACCTACCATGCAGTGACGGGCTACCACCCATCTGGAAGCCACCACCTGGAACACCCTTGAGGGCACAACGCCACATGCTGCCAGCAACCCGCTCTTCTTGTGGCGTCAGGCGTTGCACGGCCGGCTGTCCCCCACCAGTCACAGCCCGTGCTGCCCTGATGGCAGCCACCTTATCTTTGATCCTCCTCCTGTCCGTGCCCACCTTCTTCTTGCACTCCTGCGTGGACCACTGGTGGCTGCCATGCTGTTGACGGCACTCGCAACCTCATCCCATGCTGCAGCACGGGCCTGTGGTGTTCCCCGCTGTCCACTGAGCAGCGGTTCCTGGTCAAGGTAGGCCTCAAACAGGGCATCTGATTCTGCCTTGGTAAAGTCGGGCCTCCTCCGTCTCCCACGTCTCTGTTCCTCCTCCTCCACCTCATGTTCGGTCATTATTGATCCTGACGGAATGACAGGTGTTACCTCTGACTGTGCAGTCCCATGCATCTCCCACACACCACAGTCCACACTGGCAAACAGCATGCAACTCACCACAATAGACTGCAATACCAGACTATGGTCTCTGCAGCCCCATTTCACATTTATATAACGCAACGCATGCAAATGAGGTGAGGCTCAATTTTAAGTGGATGCTAATGCAGTAGCTGTGCCATTGAATCACTGATGAGCTGATTTGCATATGCCAGCTGAATATCATGCTGTTGCACCTTGCGCAATGTGTTGAACATGCTCAGGCAAGGGCGCAGCTCTGTGACGTGCGCAGTAGACACTGAATGGCGCATGTCCATGGTGCTGACACCGACGCCTGCCGTGCTGCTGACATGCTGACCGTGGGAGGCAGTGCAGGGCATGTCCACCACTGTGCCAATGGTGCTAGTGTGCTGTTCACGTGTATGGCTCTCTTGCACTGGGTGGTGCGACAGCACAGTAGGCCACTACAGGAAGTGCCACATGGGTGCCCTACCACACTACATGTGGTAAGTACCAATCGCGCTGTGGCAGTCCGTGCAAGAGGGACCCTGACCCTGTGCCGACCTTTGCCCCCTAGGCACCATGTGTCCGCATGGGTACACCTCTATCATGCTGTTCGGTGACAGCACGATGGGGAATGGCAGCGCAGTACTGCGCAGCATCTGCACGTGGCGGACCTGCGCTACAGAGCGCCATTTTGATACTCAATGCTTGGAAGATGGCACGGAGACAGGCACCAATCTGGAGCCAGGTTGAACTGGTTAACCTGGTGTCCCTGGCTGAGCCCCATGCTGCTGCTCTTTTTGGGAAGGCACCCCTGGACAGGGCCAGGAGTGCCATGTGGGAGGAGGTGGCGGTGGCCCTGGAGGAGGCGACGTGCATCCAGCGCACAGCACAGCTGTGCAGGCACCAGTATGGGGACCTCCAGTGGAGGGACCCAGACAGGCTTGCCCACCTGCAGGCACATGCCAGGGGGGGCGCGGTTCCACTGCCAGGTAGGTGCCCCATCCATACACTGGTTACGTCCATATGGGTATCACGGTAGGCATGTGTCCAGCATAGAGGGGGGTGGGTCTGTCCAGTGTGGGCCATGGTGGTGGTGGTATAGAGGTGAGGGGCAGATGGGTATGGCTGTGTGGGATCGCACACACCCAGGGGTGGGGGGTCTTTGCTAACGGAATGTACTGATGTTCCTCTCTCCATGTTTGCACCCTAGGCCCTGAGGAGTGCCGGCATGCCAGGGAGGGGCAGCTGTTGCGTGTGGCACATCAAGATGCCAGAACACCCATACCAGCCCAGCGCAGGGACCAGCCTGATGATGGTGAGTGCCTTACATCCAGGATTTTTTGTGCATGCTGTGTAGCAGGGCGGGCAGCGGGGCATGGCCACCATCCATTGACACCACTGCCATGCACGCTACATGGTACAGTCAGCACTGTCCAGCGGCACTTCATGTCTGGGAGTATGTCAATGGTGGTCCATGCGTGCACCGGGTACATGGCTGTGCCACTGCCTTCGCACCGCAAAGCCATGTCACTGTACAGCCACGGTGCTGCTGTTTGGGACTTGGGTGGTGGGTGTGTGCAGCGGTCCGCATGGCTGTGTGCACCCGGTTGGGCAGGTCTTGTGGACATGATCACTGTGGGTGGTCGCACACCATCACAGGGGAGTGTCCCATGTCTGTATGCCACGCACAATGGGTGGGCTGCAGGGGGCTGTGTATTCACACCTATTGACTCTGCTCCCTTGTCCTAGGTGGGCGGTGGCTGGTACATGTGGAGCATGAGCTGCTGGAGCTGTTGCAGGTGGCCAGGGCCTCTCTGACCATCCTTGAAAGGCTGGATTGCCACAGTGTGAGGCGTCATCATAACAGGAGGCACCACAGGAGTGGGGAGAGGGGCTCACGCTGAAGATGGACTGAGGTTGCATCTTGGAATGCCCCATGGAGCCACCCTCACACCCCTCCTTCCCTCTCCCATTTGTTCACCCCTGCCCCTTACCCACTTCCACCCTGTTTGTGTCCTTCACCCCTTTCACATGTTTTTATTTGTACATAGTTTTGTGACCATTTTTATAATATATTTGTTTAGTTATGCCTACTGTTGCAGTCTCTGATTTGCAGCGGGCTAATGGTGCTCAGCTGCAGTGGTGTGCATGGTGTCAGGGGTGGTGCTATCATGGGGGAGTGTGTCCGTAGGGGAGGCAAGTGTGGTGTAAGCGTAGCTCTCAGTCACTGTCTGTGGTTTGTGAGTTGTTCCCTCTGCAATGGATGATTGTGTGCAGTGGTACATGGTGCATGCACCTTGTCCATGGCTCCCCTGTCAGACCATCCATGGCCTGTGCAGCTGACACCCTTGCATGTCTGTGCTATGCACGGTCTGCTGGCATGTTAGTGGTGGCTGTCCATGCTGGACAACCCCTGTACCTGGCACAATGCTGTGTTGCCTCCTGTCACTGGTGTGGTGTACGTCTGCCTCGGGTGGCACTGTTGGATCCGCTGTTGTTGTCCCACCTCGATGCTGTCACCTGTGCCTGTTGCAGGGGATGTACTCCACTGTCTATCACTTGTGCTCCAGCTGCATGCTGGTGGTGTACAGCATTGTGGTGCCTGCATAGGGTTGCTGGCACACCTGTGTCGTGGAGAGGTTCAGGCCATGTGTACATGGCTGCAGTGGTCACATGTCGGGGGCTTGGTTGACCCGCTACTGTGTCCCTGTGTTGGTGTGCCCTTGGGTATGGGTGGTTGTTTCTCTGTGCACTGTGTTGCATCCTGTGTGGCGCATGCTTCCATGCAACACTGTGGGTGTCTGCACTGCCTGTTGTGGCCAATGCTGGAATGGGGTGTGTCCTTGGGAGGGTGGGCAGGGTGCTGTGACACTGGTGGTGGGTTCCAGGAAATGCCCCGTCACGTGTGTGCTACCTCGTGTGCTGATGCATGGTCAGCCTCACAGCTTTACCTGGGGGGGGGAACGTGCGTGGCAGCACTGTGTCTGCAGCCGTTGCTTCGCTGTCTGCTGCTGATTTCTGCTGTTGAGTGCTCATGGTGGGGCTGCCTTGCATGGTTCTGTGGTGCACAGGGTTGTATTGTCACAGTGGGGGTGGTGGCATGCTTGGGGTGTCCTGCACTGTTGGGCGCTACTCCTGGGCAGGGTGTATGGGAATCATGGTGCAGGGTGTGCTCTGCACTGGTGGGTCGGTGTGGCATGGGGTGGATGGGCATCCATGTGTGACTGTCCCAGCTTGCTAGGGGGTGTGCTGGTGCATCGTGCCACAGCAATGGGTTTCTTGCTGGTGTCCCTGGGCCATTGGTTCTTCCTGCTCTCCTCCAGTTGTGCAGTGCATGGGGTGTGGAGGGTGATGTCTGTTCTGCTGAGTGCTCCTCTGCCCATCCCTACCATGGGTGGTGGGCCCCTGCATCCTGTCCCTGCGCATCCCTGGTTGTGCTGTTGCGCTGCTGCCCTGCTCCACTAGGCTTCCCTGGTTTTGATATTGCGCATCTGACCTGCGCCACTGCACATCCCTTGTTGCACTATGGCACAGTTGGCGTGATATTCAGTCATGTGCCGCAGGTACATCTTGACCTGCACAGTGTTTGAATATTGCGCATATTGTGCATGGGTGCAGTGGACTTGTGCTTGCTCCTGCTATTGTGCACTTTTGTGGTGCAGTTTGAATATCTGGGCCATGGAGTCAAAAATGCCTGACATTACCTCTGAAGAACCTATAAGGCTGCAATCTGTCCTGCTGACTAAGATGGCTGACTTTCCAGATGGAGGAAGAGGAGGTGGAGATGCTGCTCTACCTTCAGATTCTAGATCTCCAAGTTCTAAAATGAAGGATTTATCCAAACTCAACTCTATAAGGCAACAAAAGACCTCAGAAGGCATGCAACATCCTGATTCTGACCAAGGTACTTCTGCAGAATTTGCACCAGGCTTGGACTTTAATTTAGCTGCTGGCTCACAACCTGATACAGGCCAGAAACCAATTTCTGAACCCCAATTGTGACAAATGTTTTTACAACATAAGCAATTCATCTTAAAACTACTTCAGGATGACACTGCATCTCAAGATGAGATACCTTAAGCCGATTTCTCTGATGGTCAAATTATTCATGAGGAGCTGCCTGCTGATGTTTCTGCCACCCATACCTCACAGGATAACCCAGCAAGGTCTCAGCTTCCCTTGCAACCTATGACTAGGACTTCTGCTGGAATGGATGGGACTCGGTCCCCTGAAGCTGTACCACGAGCTGCCAGCTGGCAGCAACCAGCAAACGGAATGCCATGGTCTTCTCCGGGACCGATTTCAGCATCTGAAATTATGGATACAGCTTCTCGAGAATCTAGGAACAGTTTGCCTCATTCCGACCAGGATTCTGCACCAAGTACAAAACTTCAATGAACATCACGAGCTCCACCAGCTGCTAGCGAGGCCAATAGTGAATAAACTACACCTCCTATTGACATTATGGGCCCAACAAGACTCTGCCTAATCAAAACCCGAGTAAGCACATTCCTTCTCACTCCTCTAGGCAAGATAAAAACACTAATTTTAAAATGAGTGATCTTTTTAAATCTGTGAGGGAGCCTGCACAACAGTGGAATGCAGTCCGTCTTTGATACACCGGTGAAGCCTCCACTGCTCCTTCCCAAAAGACTGTGCTTCATAACATGTTGAAGGTCACCTTGGAGATTAGCCCCTCTGGACTATTCACATTTATTCATATTAAAGGAGAGTTAACATATGACATTAGTTTTAAAAATGTAAGCACTCTTGAGAAGTTCTGGCTTCAGTATGAGCAGGTTAAAAGTTCAGCTTGTGGGCTCCTTTCATGCTGACCCCTCTCATAAAACCATTGGTAAAAATTGTCACTTTGCTTTTCAGGAGTGAGGGGGTGAATATTAAAGATATACAGTACTGGCTTAAGCAATGCCGTGAATTCTTAGATACCCCACGCCCCATTTTTGGATGAAGATTTAGTCTAGACAGGAAGGTGGAAAATCAAGGTCCAGCTAAGGCAAACTGAACAAGAAATTGTACGCCTTCCCAGTAGCTTCCACATTGGGAGGGATAGAGGTATCTGTTTTTACCTTGGGCAGCCACGCACCTGCCATAAATGTGGATGCAGAATCCATCTTAGTTATACATGTGACCAATCCAGATGCACCCTATGTTTGTCCTGTGGCCATGTGAGCCTTGGTTGCCCCAATCCCAGCTTCTGCAACCTATGTGATGAACAAGGTCACACTTCACCTCAATGGCCATGAACTGAGCACAATAGGGTAGACCGGGTCCCTCAAGACCATACTAATTTGATTGCTAAATCTCACACCCAAGCACTTCAAAGACGGGAGGAGGTCTCTGTCCTTGCAGCCTTTCCTGCCCCTGCTGGAGCTTCTGTCCCCATAGACCCTCAGGACTCAGTAGACTTAGACATAATTGTACCCTCCTCCCCCATTATTGCTCCCCAGTCAGAGCATGATGTCACCCCAGGAAGTTCCCAAAGCCAGGTTGTCTCTCCTCGAACTTCGATGGCTGTTCAGCATGAGGTGATGCCCCCTGCCCCAATTGAGGAACCCTTTATCCTGGCCCCCATATTTAGAAGGGGCAAAGGGAAGCAAAAAATCAGACTCCCACACACCCACCAAGACAATTCTGACCAGAAATAAGTTTCAAGCCCTGGCAAAGAGGAGACAATGTGGAGATACCAAGGGAGAAGATGCTGACTCGAACTCCTCTAGGGCATCCTCCTCCAAAATGGACTTTTCCTTGGAATCAGGGAAAGAAACTCCACAAGTAAGTCAAAACCAGGGAGCTCAGTTTCCACACAGGTGATTTTTTGGGGTCCTCAAACTTTCTTCCCTAATGGGCTTTCTTCTTAGGTTTGCTTTCCCTTAACCTTTGATGCATTGTCCCACCCAACTACACTGCTGCACACTGAATGTATGCAGAATTAAATCTTTTAGAAAACAACTCTCCACCCTGGGTTTGCTAAACACTTTGCTGCATGATTTTTACTTCCTACAGGACACCAAGTTAAAGTCTAGGTTTGAACTTGCTCAGGTCAAGAACAGATGGACAGTAGGCCCCTCATATTGGTCCCATGGGGAAGATATGTGCGATGGGGTGGGCATTTTATTTTCAGGCTTCCATTTTAGTATCTCAATGGTAATTGATGTTTCCACTGGGAGAGTACTTTTGATCAATGGAACCCATGGCAGCATCAGGTTCAACTTGTCAACATATATGCTCCCCAGACCATAGCTGCTAGGACTTCCCTATTCCTCAAAGTGCAGCCCTATCTGTTCACTTCCCATCAGGTTTACTTTGGGGGTGACTTCAACTGCAGCCTTTCCCCATGGATAGAGGAAGCAATGCCCATAAAACATTCAGTGACACAACCAATTTACTGAAAATTTTACAAATGGCTCAGTTTTTTTTCAGATAAAGGTTTTTGTTGTTTTTTGTTAATACACAAAAAAAGACACAAAAAAACAACAGTAACACTTAATTTTTGGCATTGTACAGTACAGCAACATACAGTTGACATATGGAGATAATACAGATATTGTATTAGGTCATAATTCTAAAGGATGAATTACAAGGTATCTGTTAGATTGGAAAGAAAAATAATCTGATAATTATATTACCTTCTGTAAAAGGGCACCTACCTTAAATCTCTCCAAAAATCCGAAACCACGAGGAGGTACTTCTGCTGATTTAGACAAGGCTTCATGTATTTTGATAGATGTACCTTCCAATGGCCGAATCTGAGGGAACATCTGAAAAAGAGGTGAATATGGTGCCACAGAGTAACTAAGGGTGATTAATATAATTTCTGAAGACGTGGGGTGCTAATGTAGATCTTTGAACCATACCTTCTAAAACCAGAACATAAAACAAGAAAAGAAAACACAGAAAACATAACAGTAACAGAGTATGTCAACAATAACTACTGTATAGCAGGTAATATTAGCGTTCCTTTTATTTTAGCGATATTAGCTGAAACGGAAATACCGCTAATATATTCGGATGGCTAATAATATCTACTATATATGTAGGTACTGTACATTCTACTATGCAGCTGTTCTCAATCCCACTGTATCAAAAAGTGCCAGTAAATACTGTATGAACCGAAGTAAACACAAGACAACTTTCTAAATGTGTCTAATAGGTTAAAAAAAAGTTTATTGTACACCATAAACAACGGAAAAAAAAACAAAAAAAATTCAAAATAAAATCAAAGCACATATTACTACTCATTTCTTCCCCTCTGTTTCCCTCAGTTTCATTTTATTTCAGTTTCTCTTCTGCTTCACACTTCATTAATGCCAGCATATTGTATCTGTGAAGTAGAGAGAAATTAAAATGAATTTCGGTTTTCGAAAACAGCACCTGCATTGCAACTCAGAAGCAATTCTACTTGAACTTACGTTCTCATTGTAGTTTAAACACTGGTCGTGAGTGTTCAGTATCCCTGCCTGCTTGAATCCACGTACAATGTCCACAGTCCAAAGTTTAAGGCTGTTGAAGCTACTCTTAAGCCATTGAGAGTGATGCTCCTTTAAGTTCTGTAGTCGAAGATCCACAGTGAGGTTTTCTGTACCACCAGCAGCCAGTTTGTCTGATACAACTCCCGCATACCATGATGTTTCTGTTACACCCATTTCAGTTATGTACTGTAATTGCTGGTGAACCATCCGCTAATTTAAACGGGCGCTAATACGTACCGTATAAGAGACATGCTAAATTAAATGGGCGCCAATATAACCTGCTATAAAGTATTTACAGTACTGTCATCCTAAGTAGAATAAGAGGAAGACAGTGCATACTTAATTAAGATTAAGCTCAGTGGTCTAATTACGCAGTACACCATATGAGGAAGAGTAGAAAATAAAGGATACTACACAGCAAATCAACAGACACCTGCTCTGGGGGCCAAACATGCCATATAAGGGGCCCAGCAGTAATGGTAGCAAGACATTTGCCCTTTCAACAAGTGAGAACATCTATCTAGTTCAGATGTATAGGTGAGTGCAGACAATATCTCTGTTATGTTAGGTATAGTGGAAGTTCTCCAGTTTTTAAGTATATAGCGTTTCACCTGCATGCTTGGTGTGTGCTGCCTGAGCTATGTCTGTGAACTGCTGCAGTTTGTGAACTGTATTGCATTTTTAGTACTGCGTTTTTAGTTTAGTACTGCAGTCACTGTCATTTTATTTGATTTATTTTATGATTTAACTATTTTTTAGTAATTTTCTCTAATTGTCTGAAAAAGTCTGAATACCTAAAGTTTGGTCGTGTATTTTGTTTGACCGATGGTCCCCAGAAATTATAGCGTCTCACTATTGTTTTTGGAGATTTTGCTGTTGGATATTTTTAAACACCTAACTGCAATAAGGCTTTGCTGTAATTATGAGTAACTGAAGACAGAACATTTATCCTTGTGGCGCTGAATGGACTATCGATCGTCTGAAAAGGATTACTGATTGTTGATTGCTGAAGTCTGGTGATTTGACTTCGGTCGGAATGCCAAAGAACAACACGGGCTGAGAGAAGAATGGCTATATTGCTGGAAGGCTATTCAAGTTTGCTGCGAGGGATTTCCTGCTGTTTTTGGTGACTGGTTAGCCAGACAGGCTTGCCCTGAGGTGGGTTTTTGGTCTGGGAAGCTCCTCTGTGTGGGCTGGGGGTGTTGACTGGAAGGTGGGCATTTGCCTAGTTCCCTGGAACTACCGTGTGCTGCCTGTCTTAGGTCGGGCAGCTCTGGTGGTTTAGGTGGAGGTGTCTCCTTCTTGACTATTCGTCTGCCTCAGGGTAGGTTGGGGTTGGCAGAAAGACCGTGGTTTTGCTCCCTCAGGATTGATCCTGATCTGTTATGTAGATAGCAGTTTGTGAATTGCGGCAAGCCTTTTCCATTTTTTCTTTTATATTCCTGACTATCTTGCAACTTGGACTGGGTAGTGAAAGTACCCTGGATTTCTCAACCTGCATTATTGGATTGTAGTTGGGGAAAGTATTCATGATTGGGTCCATGACTTTGGAGTGTGAGAGACTCTAAGGCCAAAAAGTATTTTTTGGACTAAAGAATTGAATCAAGTGAGAGTTGATTCTGTTCTCATTTAAGACTTAAAAAGCAAGAGACACTGGGGACTGTTTTTTTGGACTTTTGAAACTTCGATTCTATTACTATTTGTTATATGATTTTGTTTTAAGTTTTTAGTTTGGATTGTTAATTTTAAATTGTTAGTTATTATTGAATTAGTTTTATTGTTATTTTGGGGTTATTTTGGGCTGGATGTTAATTTGTTTTTCTTTTTGTATATAATATTGTTTTGTTTTGACTCCTTCCTTTGTGAGAGAGAATGAAGGAGTGATTTATTTGGTATTTATAGGTTTATTTTTGTTTATTATTTTGTGTTCTTTTCTTTTTATAGTATTAAAATGTGTTGGGGAGGTTTAACGACATTTGGGTGTTATTCTCCCACCAGGCTCAGGGAATTACATCCCTTTGAATGCCCTCCACTGCCATCTGACATCTATTTTAGGTGTCGTAAGTTGGGCATTCTCAGAAAAAATAGGCAAAGGTGGAGAGCTGGGCCTGTTGGGGGATTGGAAAGGGGTGGGAGGATTGGGGTTTTGGGGTCCAGGAGATGCCCTGGGGTGAAATGGGGTCAATTCCCATACCCAAGGGTTCTGATGCTGATGGACAGGTGCCAAGGTCTTCCTCGACAACTCATCCTACCCTGGTGGTGTTGTGCAATGCCAGATCTATAAAAAACAAGACAGCTATTATAGCTGATCTTGTTGGGTCATCTGATCTGGCCTGCATCACTGAGACCTGGCTGGATGAAAATACAGGCCCTATATTGGCCTCGGCAGTTCCAGATGGGTTCTCAGTGATATACCTTCCAGGGTTGGATCGTAGGGGCGGGGGTGTGGCCATTATGTATAAGTCTAAGCTGGGCCTTGTGGATGTGCCATTAGGAATTACCAGATCCTTTGAATATATCCTGGGAGAGGGTGTAGGCAGCGGGATTCTCCTCGTTTACCATCCACCAGGTGACTGTGGTGAGTTCTTGCAGGAGATAGCAGACTTCATCGTCGACTTAGTTTTGAGGTTCCCCAGACTGATTGTTCTGGGTGACTTCAATGCTTGGGTCGACGATGAACCCTCACATTTTGGTCAAAACCTCCTCCAGCTAATGGTAATGCTGGGCCTAACACAGGTGGTTACCTCCTCGACTCATGTAGGGGGTCATTCATTGGATCTGATATTTCTTTTGGGTATGGAGATCACTGATTTGGGGGTGGAACCAGTCAGTTGGTCTGACCATAACACCATAAGGTTCAGTTTCAGGGCCCCCTCATTAGGTCTGCCCCTACGGAGATGGTTCAGTACCGCCCTTTAAGGGGTGTTAGATCCAGTACCGCCATTAGGTCACTGGGGTTATCGGGTTTGTTGGGTGAATTCATGAGTCCAGATGATCTCGTACAATCTTATAATAAGGCTGTGGGAGATGCTCTGGACAAAATTGCTCTTCTTCATGTTTGGCCTCTCACCCTCCGTCCAAGGAGCCCCTGGTTTGATGGCTCCTTGAAGGAGTTGAGGCGAGTTGGCTGAAGGTTGGAGAGAGTTTGGCGGAAGTCCGGCAATGATGCTGACAGGCTTAGGTTGTTGGCACATTATGATTGCTATCAATCAGAAATCACCCGTAAGAAGGCAGAATTCCTGTCCAGGGAGATTTCTGCTGCACAGAACCGACCAGCTCAGCTTTTTCAGACTGTGGACAGACTGTGCAATCCAGTCTGTCTCCAGCCTAAAGAAGCTTTTTCTCAGCTAAGATGTGAGGAGTTAACTTGGTTCTTTGCAGATAAGGTTGCCAACATCAGACCTGGTATCGGTCTAACCTCTCCTTTGGGGGACTGTGGTGATCGGCGAGAAGTGGCATGTGCTCAGTCTCTCTGGTCAGACTTTTGCTGACTGGAGGTCAGTGACATTGTAAAGATCATCCAGATATTATGCCCAACTAGTTGTAGTTTGGATCCGGGCCCTACACCCCTTTTAGTAGGATGTGTAGAAGCTATCTGCCCAATCCTTGCTGACATTGCCTGGAAATCCTTGGAGAAGGGGGTCTTTCCTGACACCCTCAAGGAGGCAGTTGTTTGACCACTCCTTAAAAAATCTTCCTTGGATCCAGATTGTCTAGCTAACTACTGGCCTATCTCTAACCTGCCATTTGTTGGTAAGGTTATTGAAAAGGCAGTTGCGCTGCAACTGGATGATCATCTTATGACTCACAATGTCTATGATACTCTCCAGTCTGGTTTTAGGAAGAAGCATAGCACAAGAGACTGCCCTTGTCTGGGTATTGAGTGATCTCCTAATGGCTAGAGAGCGAAAGGCATGTACCATTCTGGTCCTTCTCGATCTCTCTGCTGCATTTGACACTGTAGACCATGGTGTGCTATTGGACCACCTGCGGGTTTATTGTGGGCTGTCTGGTACAGTCCTCAAGTGGTTTCATTCTTACCTCACAGGCAGGTCTCAGAGAGTGACCACTGGAATATATTCCTCTGGTGCTCACTCCCTGCCTTGTGGGGTACCACAGGGTTCCATTTTGGCTCACATGTTGTTTGCAGTGTATATGCTACCATTGGGAGAAATCATTAGGCGATACAATCTGGGTTTTCACTGCTATGCAGATGATACCCAGTTGTATCTGTCCTTTCTCCCCGGGCCAGGGTGATGCACTCTCCATGCTAAACAACTGCCTTGCTGAAATCAGACTTTGGATGAGTTCCAGCTGGCTAAGACTGAATCCGGATAAGACTGAGGTACTGGTAGTGGACTCAGGTCACCTGGGGGAAGGTTTGGGAGTTGGGCAACCCTCAGGTTTGTTACTTGGTGGTATGCGGCTCCCTACCTCCGATCAGGTGCGAAATCTGGGCATTATTTTTGGTAAGGGGCTGACCTTAAAATCTCAGATATCAGCTGTCATCAAAACCTCTTTTTTCCATCTGAGGAATATCACCCGGGTGAAACACCTGGTTCTGTCGGACGATCTTCCAACATTGGTCCATGCCTTTGTCACTACCCGCCTTGACTACTGCAATTCCCTTTACCTAGGGCTACCTGGGGTTGATATCCGCTGCCTGCAGCTAGTGCAGAACGTGGCAGCTAGGCTTTTGACTGGGACATCTAGGACCAGTCATATTACACCCGTGCTCCGCGAACTGCACTGGCTGCCTGTTAGGTGGTGGATCACCTTTAAGGTTGTTTTACTAACCTTTAAAGCCCTACATGACCAGGGACCTGGCCACCTGAAAGATCTCCTGATTCCCTACTGCCCCTCCGCCGTCTCCATTCCACCAACGATTTATTGCTGGAGATTCCCAGGGTTCGACTGAAAACATCAGGATCACATGCTTTTGCTTTTTCAGCACCAACCCTGTGGAATTCTCGACCTCGTTGGTTGAGAGAATGCCCAACCGTCGATAGTTTTAAAGTTGGTTTAAAAACATATTTATTTAATTTAGCTTTTATTTAAATATAGTTGTTGCACTATCATGCTGTTTTTAATCTATTTATGTTTATGTTTTATGTGCAGCGCCTTGGTTCTGAAAGGCGCTATATAAATAAAGCTGATTTGATTTGATTTGATTTTGCTTAGGAGCATTAGCCATCTGAATGCATGAGGACTAAGATTTAGGGCCTCTGATTTAAGACCTAGCAACATGAGGGGAGCACTAGGAGAGATATTACATAGTAGGATTGAGTTTGCTGCCCTAAGGACAGACTTCCAGACATCTGTGATCAGAGGGAAAAGCCATAAAATATGATAGAGGTGTCCTCCATGTCTGTGTCATCTCCAACATTTGTCATGCAGGAGCACTTGCATTTTCTTTAGCATTGCAGGGGTTCTGTACCATGAGTGCATTATTTTGTTATGGATAAGTCTGCTCCTAGCATCTGTAAACACTTTATGTCCTACCTGCCAGCACTGATTCCACTGACATTCAGTCAGTGATATTTCTAGAACCTTTTCCCATTTGAACTTTGAGGATTGGTTAGGGGTGGGCAGAGTATCTCTAATTAGGGTGTAAATAGCACCAGCTGTCCCTTTCTGTGGGGCAAGCAATGAGTGTAATGGAGGTGAGAGGTCAGTTGATGTATTTGCTTGTTGTAACCGTTGTTTCAGGGCATCTCTGATCTGTAAATATTTCCAGAAATCAGAGCTATGTAATTTCCATTTGCTCTGTAGTTGTTGGAATGTCTCTACCAGTAAAGATCCCTTGGCCAGAAGGTCTTTCATGAGTAGGATACCTTTTTCTTGCCAAGCAGACCAAGACACTGGCAGACCACCTATGGTGATACTGAGGTTATTCCACAGAGGAGTATATAGCAGGGTGAGGACAGAGATGTTTAATTTTTTGTGAAGAAGTCACCAGTACTGGATTGAGGGACCTATAGTGGAGTGTGACAGGAGCTCCTTAGAGGCCCCAGGCCACAGCAGGGTGGCTGTAACAGGAGATCCACTGAGGCCTTGTTCTATTGTTAACCACTGGGGAGACTCTTCAGATTGTGAGTTAAACCATTTCATGGTCTGTGAACATTGGTATGCTATTTTGTAGCCCTCTATCCACAGGAGACCCCTTCCTCAATATCTCCAGTGTGCTCTAAGTATATTTTTGCCAAATCAAGGTTTAGCTTTACCCCACAGAAAGTGACCAATGGTTTTATTGATTTTTTTAATTCATGCCATAGAAAGAAATAGGGGGATGTGAGACAGTAAATGGAAGATTTTGGGTGCAATTGACATTTTATAAGCTGATATTTTACCAGCTAGTGTGAGGTTAAGACGGGACCAGTGATCCAGATCGGAATTGCAGGTAGATAGTAGGGGGCCTAGGTTGATGTTCCACCATTTCCCAGTATTGGCTCCCACTTTAAGTCCCAGATATGTAATAGTGTGTTGTGACCATTTAAGACCGTAGTGGGACATGGTGTGGGGGAGACATGTAGAGTTAAGTGGGAGAATCTCTGTTTTTGTTTGGTTAATTTTGAGTCCAGAGATATGGGAAAAGTGTCCTAATAAAGTAAGAAGAGGCGGGATAGATTTTGGGGCATCTTTTAAGATAACCAATAGGTCATCAGCGTACATAAGAGTAGTTGGCTGTGGATGACCCCTAGCAATACCTGTTATGACGGGATGCTGTTGGATTGCGGCCGCCATGGGTTTCACCGCTAGGAGAAACAGAAGAGGAGACAGGAGGCATCCCTGTCTGGTACCTCTGTAAAGTTGGAATGGATCTGATAATACAGAGTTGGTGAGTACCTTGGTGAGAGGGGATGTATAGAGAGTTGTTATAGCAGCACGGAAGTGAGGGCTGAATCCAAAATGTTGAAGAATTGTGTGACGGTAGTCCCATTCCACAGAGTCAAACGCCTTCTCCAAGTCAATAGCCAATTCTGCCACAGGTGTTGGAGCTGATTTTGCTATGTAGATGAGATTGAAAAGAGTCCGCAGGTGGTCTGAGCTATACCCACCTTTCACAAATCCTACTTGGGATGGGTGTATCAAGAGTGGGAGTAGAGGGTTTAGTCTGTTTGCCAGCACCCTAGCATATACCTTGCTATCGGCATTAATCAGGGAAATAGGACGATAGCTGGCTGGTTCTTCAGGGGCTTTCCCTTTTTTTGGTAGGACAGTTATAGTGGCCTCTCTTAAGATTTTGGGTAAGATGCCCTTAGCCTCAGCCTCAGCAAATACTTGACATAGCAGAGGAGAAATCATAGGGGATATTAGCTGAAGAAACTCTACAGGGTAACCATCACCTCCAGGTGCCTTCCCTGTTTTGAGATCCATTAGTGCTGAGTGAACTTCTCGTGGGGGCCTTCAAGAGCATCAATGTGGGATGGGGAAAGTTTTGGTAGCTTAATAGATTGAAGGAAGGCTTCGGTTGCAGAGGTATTTTTGGGTCTGGAGGATGCATAAAGTTGCGAATAAAAAGTTGCCATGATATCGTTCACACTTTGAGGGTTAGTTTGGACCTTTCCGGTGTTTTTTTTTTTAGCCCAGCTATGTATCAACAGAATTGCTGTTTGCAGAGTTGATATGCTAGGACCTTCCCATTTTTGTCCCCCCCCCCCTTCCCAATACGTATGTCGAATTTTGAAAAGGGCTAGGTCCGCTTTCCTGGATAATAATTTGTTAAGTTTAATACATAGTTGTAACATTTTTCTTCCAGATTTGGAGTGGAGAGAGGGGTGGGGTAGAGCCTTGTGCTCTTGTTCAGCATTAGAAAGCTTGTTTTCAAGCCGGGTAAGTTCTTTTTCTTTGCACTTCCTTCTATGGAATGTATAACCAATAATTTTCCTCGCATAGTGGCTTTGTATGCCTCCCATGTGTTTGAGGCTGAAGTCTCAGAAACAGGGTTTTCTTGTAGGAAAATCTGTGTTTGTAATTTTGCCCAATCAATAAATTTTTGGTCATGCATAAGGAGGGGATCCAGTCTCCAGGATGTGGACCGTGGTGTGGGTGGTCCCCAGAGCAGTGTCAGCTGCACAGGCGCGTGATCCAAAATAACCATGGACAGGATATTAGTTCCTAAGACATATTATGTCAGAGACTGGGAAACTAACCAAAAATCAAATCTGCTAGAGGATCCATGTACTTCAGATTGGAAAGTATAGTCCCTGTCTGAGGGATGGACTAGGCACCAGATATCAACCAATTGATATTCAGAACTGAGATTAAGTACAGCCTGTACTCCTCGGGTATGGTATTCTTTCCTGTGGTCACTTCTATCTAGAGTAGGGACAAGAGTCAAGTTGAAGTCCCCCCCCCACCAGGATAGGTATACCAGGTTTCAACATTGTTCCTAATTTAGAATTGAAATCCAGAAAAAAGGAGGAACTGTCCTCATTTGGTGCATACATATTGGCTACTAGCAGCTGACCATGTGGAGTGTCCAGTAGAGCAATCACCCACCTGCCCTGAGGTTCACCTTTGCTATGCAAAATTTACCAGGGGAGTGATTTGTGAAGTAAGATAACTATGCCTCTTTTTTGTGGGGCACTGGCATGGATTTCTGACCCCACCAAGTTCTTCACCAAATACCTGTGATCCTGCTTGATCAATTTGGTTTCTTGTAATAGGGCAACCTGGGTTTTAAGCCTTTTTAAATGAGTTAGGACTTGTTTTTGTTTTGAAGAAGAGTTCAAACCCCTGACATTCCATGTTATAAAGGTTGTTTCATCCATGGTCAGACCAGTAGTGGAACATGGTAGCTAAGGTAACGAGATATGGAGAGGTGTTGTCAGGGGACTGATACTGTAATGGGTCAAACATTGTTTTTGAGCTCATACTGCTGAAGGTGTTAGTTGACAAGTCAGACACAGGTATACATAAACTTTGAAGCATGTGTTTTGTGAATAGTAACAGGAAATACAGGCATGACATTAATATTAGAAAGAAGCACAATGTGCCTGAACTATGTACATATGGTGCATATCGTTACACGTTGGTTCAGGTGGGCATTATTAGCCAAAGGTCTCAATAACCTTAATAGCCCACCCACCTACCAGTCAAGGGAGGGTATATGCTTTAGTCCCAGCCACCTGGGCTAACCTAGAGTGAGAGATGTGCCCCCCCGGGAATGATGTGGGCAAGGAAAATCACTTGCCTAAAGAGAATTCGTATCCTAGTTCAGTGTAGCCTGGGAGGTATAGGAATAGCCTTTGGAGTTGCAGTGAATCTCAGATAGCAGATAGAGGGTACATTGGTCAAAAGAAAAAAGAGGCTTGGCTGGGCAGTCTAGCACAGAGCACTGAGTTCACAGAATAACTGCCTCCAAAAAAGAGAAAAAACAAAGAGATCAATGCAAACATGCTGTTTCTTGCAATTATGACAGTAAACATATTTATTTACACTAACAGCTATTACTAAATACAGCAGTTGTACAATAGTGCCCCGAGTTCTTCCTGTGGCATGCGTGGCCTTGGCAGTGAATGAATAGTATGGCCTGCTGTATTAACATGGGAAGAGAGCCACTAATCAAGCTACTGCCATGCTAACCCGGGAGCTACTGTTAACTGGAAGCCACCTCCCCAGGGTCAATACCAGGCCGTGTACGCTATGTAAGGGGAAAAACAGAGAGAGAAAGACATGGACACTTATCTATGTCTGACTTTGTTGATCCACTGTCTGCAGAAGTTCCAAGTCTCAGGGTGCTTGCTGGGACCATTCTTCGGCAGGGTTCGTGGTTAACTGGGCTGGATGGGATAGCATCCGGTCAGTCATGGAGGGGACCCTGTCAGAAGGTGTAGCTATGATCGAGGCCTGAATAAGGGCCTCAGTCCTGGCAGTTTCTTGCACCATCTCTTCCTCTGGATAAGTAGGGAATTCAGTAGCACTCTCAGTCGGATCTGTAGGAGATAGGATTGCAAAGCGGTTTGATGTGGAGAATTGTGTTAGGGTGTCATCCAGAGGATGTGGAGGTAACAAGGATGCCTCTTCGATTCAGTCTTGTGGATGGTCCCGCCTCGGGTGTCTTCTGGATTGTTGCCGCTTGCGAGTTCTGGCCGGGAGGGCTGGCCGGCTGCCTTGGAACTGAAAGCTGGGTGGAGGGGGAACCACAGTATTTGGCCGATAGTAGCTATTTTGTTCAGTGGGTCCTGCTCTTTTACTTATTGTCAGCTGGTATTCAATTCTGGAGCGGGTTAGATGGCCAGTTAGATTGTAGATTATGCATTAGGCTATCTGGTGTAGAAAAGGACATATGAGTGCCATTTGCTTCTAGAGGCATAATTGCTGGGTAGCATAGTGAGAATTTGATTTTGAGCGAATGCATCATTTTCCGAGCCTCTGTGTATTCCTTCCATCTGGCGGCCAGCTCAAGATAGTAGTCCTGGAAAATCAAGATTTTGTGGCCTTGCCAGGATAGAGCTCCAAGCTCTTGTGCTCTTGCAGAAATCCACTCCTTGTCTGCAAAATTTAGGATACGGTCATGATGGCCCTAGGTCTTTCTCCGATCTTCGGAGTCAGGCTGAGCATTCTGTGTGCCCTTTCTATTATAAGCCCAGGAGGAACCTTGTGTCTTAACAGTGAGGGCAGGATATCATATGAAAAGTCTGAAGTATTGCCTCGTCCCGCGTCCTCAGGGAAGCCAAGGAATTGGGGATTATTCCGACGGCTCCTGTTCTCCATATCATCCATTTTGCTTTGTAATGATTGGATCTCTCTTCCCTGGTCCCTGATTATGGCTGTAAGCTTTCCTATTTCAGCAGTATTCTGATCCGCTTTTGTTTCTGTGTGGGAAATTCAAGCTTCAAGCTGCTGGATGGCAGTCGTAGTTTTGTTAGAGGCTAATGTAACTTCAGCCATTTGATTAAGTAAGGCTGTGAACATCTCAGTAGTTTGCAGTGTAGTCAGCTCTGCAGAGGCCTCAGGTTGTTTGTATTGTGCCATTCTACTAGTTCGATTTTTACATCTTAGAGCTTGTCTGAAAATGATCGAAGACGAAAATGTTGCTCCTGGTGGGTTCAGCAATATATCCCCTGCTACACTGTTTTGTCTAGCTGATTTTAAGCAGTGTAAATTTCAGAGGGAAACCCGGGGTAGTAGAGAGCATTTGTTCTAGGCAGCCCACTGCATCTGGAGCCAAGCCACGCAACCCTACAAATGGCTCAGTTGATGGATGGGTATAGGAATGTTCATTCTATGGGTGCCAAAACATATTACAGAGGGGTATTGGCTACTCGCATAGACTACATTTTCGTCTCCAAGAATATTAAGGTACATCAGGCTTTTGTAATTCCCTGTGAGACCTCAGACCATTTAGCAGTATCCATAACATGGAGGGGCCCTTCCCCGTTCGCTCTCAAACAAGATGGAAGTTAAACAGTTCACTACTACTGGATCAGTACATTTCTACAAACTGCTTGAACCTCTTACAGGCCAGAGTATCTGTGATGAATGCATACCACTCGTATATAGCCTGGTGGGAAGATACCAAATCTGACCCACAGTCTTTTTTTAGAAGGAAGGCCAAGTACAAATTATTGTCAGCTTATTTTAAATTCTCCTGGTTGCAAAAACAACTGTTAGACACCATATCTATGGCTTATGAGACCAAAATTGATCTGTCACAACAAATTAGGGCCCTTAAAACAGATATGGAGGTTTTTCAATACAATAGGGCATTCTTCTTGAAGCTGGAGGCCCAATGTGGCACTCACTCTAAACCCTCCGAAGACATATACAAAAGCTGTGCAGATAGACTTTCCTCCACTTTCATGGAGCACCTCACAGACCCACTTACCTCCAGGTTCACGTCACGCTCCCTGAGATAAAGCAAGTTGTCCAGTCTAATTTGGAATGTATGTTTAATTCAGAATCTGACTTATTAGATGCCACTTCAAGACTTAGATGTCCCAGAGGTCCCCATGGACCAATTGCAAGCCCTGGTAGCCCCCATATAAGTGGAAGAAACCACCAGTGCTATCAAGAAATAAAAAAATGCACCTCCTCTGGACCAGATGGTTTGACAGCCAAATTGTACCATGCCTATATTACCATGTTTGCCCCCTCTCTGACTGTACTATTTAACTGTATTTTAAAAACACACTCCATCCCTTCTAAATTTTTGGATGCCATCATGTTACTACTTTTTTTAAAAAGGTGAGAGAACTGAAATTTAAAATTGGAGGCTGCTCAGCCTCCTTAATGTGGACTACAAAATACTTACAACAATATTACTGACTAGGTTACTACCAATCGCAGCACAGGTCATCTCCAAAGAACAGTCCTGTGCCCTTCCAAATAGATCTATACTTCACTCCCTATCTTTACTTAGAGATAGTGTACATTCATGCTCTAAGAAAGCCCTTGCACTATTTCTTTCTTTGGACCAAGAGAAAGCTTTCAACCGGGTCAACCATAAGTTCCTATTTAAGGTCCTGGTGCACTACCATATCCCCATACAGTTTGTCTCCTGGGTAGAGCTCCTTTATAACACTGCTTGGATCACCCCACATATTAATAACTCCCCAGGCAGTGCTTTTTTGGGGAAGAAAGGGGTAAGACATGGTTGCCCCTTAAGCCCCCTACTGTATGCATTCCAAATTGACCCCCTTGTAAGGAAATTCCTGCTACACCCTCCATCCCCAAATTAATTCTTCCTAACAGATTCTCAGCTCCAGTGATTAGTGCGTATGATCTATGTATCTGTACTACCCCCCAGCTGAACCCTTCAGATGTAATTTCTGTAATCTTTGGGTTTGAAGCAGTTTCTGGATCTAAATTGAATTACCATAAAGGTGTGGCTAAATTAATTCTGAACTCCCCCCCATGGACTGAGTGGCCAACATCCCTGCCTCCCATGACCAGATTAAAATTTTGGGGTTATTTTTTGGCAGTCCTGATGACTCGGTCCTCAACTGGAGTCTTGTTTTAGACAATGCTAGTAGGCTAGTGTCATCTTGGAAGGGGCATACCATAGTGAAAAAGAAGAGGGTGCTGCTGTTAAAAACTTTGGTATTGCCTTTATTTCTCCATATCGCTACAATTTACCCTCTGCCATTTTCTTTAGAAGCTAGGACCTACAATGTTTTTTCTAGGGTTTTTAGGGCAGTCACCTAAATCAAGTAAAATGGATGTATACATATCCTGACTTTTGTTTTGGGGTAGTGCGTATGCTAAACCCTCTGATATTTTTCCACAGTTTGTTCATGAATTTTATATTTCCACTTCTATTATCCCAGTCATCCCCTTTTTGGGTTTCACTTTTATTATTAATGGATACCCCCTTATCTGCAGTTTGGACGAATAACACCTAGGAATTTTAGGAAATCAGGGATTCACCAATTGGTTCAGACAGCCACTTGAAAGCAGCTATGTGCTAACATTCTTGCTGCACATTTCTCTGAACCTCCTAGGTTGCTGGACACCCAGAATATGAAAGTAGATACCTCATTAGCATTCAAACAACTCACTGGCCCTAGATTACCCCCAAAACTATGGAATGTTACATGGTTATCATGCCATGGGAAACTGGGGGTAAGAGGTAACTTGAAGCATGAATCCATAGAAGATAGGATGTGTTTCAGGGACACTTGCCCCAAGCAGGTGGAGATGATGCAGCATTTCTTCCTTGGTTTCCCATTTAGTGCACAAGTTTGGACTTTATTATTACACAAATGGAAAGATAAGGGCCTCACAAATTTCACACATGAAAAGCTTATCTATGGAATTTTTCCCCAGACTATGTCTAATTATCATGCTAGCACACTGAGACTCATTGTTGCTTACAGTAGATAATTCTTGTGGCAAGCCAGATGTGCCCAGTTGTTGCAGCAGAAAACCTATACTGGAACCCAAGTGAAGAACCAAATTATATTAGATTTATGGTCCATTTACTTACAAGAACAAAAGTCTGCCTCCCGGTCACCACATGATAAACTCTGGGCTTTTTGTGATTGGGTCTTGAAAGATTGATGTAAGTTGACTTTCCTAGAAAAGTTATAAGTTGGCTCAACATTGGCAGAATGAGTGAATCTATCTTTTTTCTACCCCCACTCCTTTTTTATCCCCCACATTTTTTAGTCATATAAAGGTTTTTTTTTGTCCCCCACAGATTAAATTTAAAGAGATTTCAGTTGCCACAGTACTTGCATTCTGCTTGTGTAAAACTGAAAGTGAGGCAGGTAACTCCCCAGATGTTATTAAATTACTCAAGGAAGGCCTTCTATGTTCTAATAATAAATAATAAATACTATGAGATCCCTCAAGTCTTAAGGTTGTACGAATCCCAACTTTCTTAAATTTTCTCCCAGCTCACAGACAAGAGATTACTGCTTAAATGTTAAGCCTTAAAGTATGGGATGCTGTCTGGTTATCTTGTTTCAACAGACTAGGAGTGAGAGACAAAAGCTTCACTGCAATGGAGAAATTTTGGCTGGTTGTTACGATAAAACTGTATTTGAGCAAGGCTGTTTTCACTAGTTAGTCAAATAGTGTTGTGAATTTGGTTAATCACTCCTTTTTCCATTTTTCCTATGTATATTATGAATTTTAGATGGAAAGTTATTGTATCTCGAGTTTCTCAAGACAATTGTTATTTTCTTTGATGTTTATGTCTTATGAATATCAAACTTGTATTCAAATAAAGCAATTCCCCTACTCTCTGGGTAAAGAAGGGGAAGGGGAGGATACTAGTGGATAAGGATGAGTTTAATATGGGGATATGTTCAGTATGAAGTAAATACTGTCTGTTTTCATTTAGTCAGTTTTTTCTTAATGTAGGTTTCATTTATTTCCTTTTGATGTTTTTTTAGTGCTTTCTTGTTCTGTTTTTCCTTCATGTGAAGTTAACATGTATCATTATTTAACCTTGGTTTTCTTTATTTTATATATTACAATAAAAAATTCCCCTACTCTTTTTGAGAAGTGCCATGGAATCTTTAATGTCCACCTGAACAGGTACATGGGACATTGGTTTAATGTCGCATAAGAAAGATGGCACCTCAGGAGTGCAGCACTCCCCTCATGCTGTACTACAGTGTCAGTATTGGAATTTAATCCAAGTGCCTGCTGTGGAGATAGAACCCACAGCCTTCTGATCTTACAGTCTCAGAGGCGAGTGTTCAACCCTTCTGAGCCACTGACACTGTCTACATTATAGTTTTTCTGTTATTCCCTTAGCATTCACATTGTGGCTAATAGTTTCAAAATGAAATCTTGTGCTTACACATATTGCACGATGTACCTTCATATAACTAAATGTGAATAATTTTATTTACTAGATTATGGAAATACCATTGAGCCAAAGGCTCGTTTACAGAGGCTCCACGTCATAATACCCAACACAGAGGCTATGTGTCAGGACAAACTAACACAGCATAATATAATTACAGTCATTTTGTGAAGGAATACAAAGATCAATATGTACAGGGAGTCAATAATACAATGGTTGCAAATTAAGACCATTTCTTCTGGTGTGAGGATCTCAAGGCAGCTAGCTTGTGAATTTCATTGTTGGATTGCCCTAGGCAGCTGGTGAATATTTCCTCACTTAGCAAAAGCCTTAATAAGGTTTCTAGTTGCAGGTCTATATCTCTGCCTGCAGGATAGTTTCATCCTTGGACTTAGTAACTGTCTCACTCCTGCAGTCAGCTGCACATTTGCTTCAATGCCATCTCCAGTCCTGAATTCGCTGCTTTCTCTCTTTTTTCCCAGTTCTACATTCCCTTCTTTTCCTTACCAGTGTACACTATGGGGGTGATTTCACTTCACTGCAGCTTTGTAGGAGTATTTTCCCTTCTGCTAGCCTTCCAACTCTCAGTAGATCTTCTCTAACAGCCATCTACTGACTCTGGCTACTAAAATAAAGCCAAGGACTGGAGCTATTGTTTTTCAAACCTAATTATCAGGAGTAATACCTCTATCCCTGAAACCTGGCTCCTAAAGCTTATCCCATTTGCTAGTATAGCTGATTACCTAAGCCATTCCCCTTTTTATATGCCACTGGAAGGTAAACTCCAAACCTCACTTATTGAGACCTGGGTACATCTATGTCATCTTTCTCTTTCTCCGGTGATGTTGAAACTAACGCAGGCACTCCCAAGAACCCATCTTATTGGTTCACAGAAAAGGGGCTTAGACTTGCACATATGAACATTATAAGTCTGCCGGTTAATTTTGCGCAGCTTGACGCCTAGGTTGCTCACAAATCCCCTGACATCTTAGGTCTAACCGAGACTTGGTTAAAATCCCTTATACCAGATTCATTATGTAGGATCAATGGATATAAGCATCACAGATGTGATCATCCAAATACTAAAAAAAGGGTGGTGGTGTTTTTGTTTTATACCAGACAGGACCTTGACATTACGGTCCTCCCAGTCAACACTTCCTGTCTATGTGAAACTATTCATATAGTTATTACCTTAGGTCTCACTAAGAGGCTCAATGTAGTGTGCATCTATAACCCTCCTAAAAATGGACTAACAGGCCTGACTAAGGTAATTGACAATCTTTTCTGGCTAAAAGGTAGACAAGAGCTCATTGTTATGGGGACCTCAACCTGGATTGGCTAGGGAAAAACTCTAATCTCTATGCTGCTGAACTCAGCAGGTTACACCTGTCTTAACTGGTCACTCTCCCGACCAGACAGGCTAGTAACAGCAGTCTCCAGTCTCTCCTACACTGGATTGTCTCCAACAGGCCTGAGAGGATCAGTGCCATTGGAGTTTTACCAGACTCAGTGACCACTCCCCAGTTTACTGTGTTTGGAAGGCTAGGACCCCTAAACCACCCCCCGGAGAAATTATTTTCAGGGATTTTTCAAAAATGGATAAGAGACCCCTAAGTTGGAGCTACAGAACATGGACTGGGCACCTCTTTATAATACTTTTAAAATGCAACGTGCTGCTCAGTACCTCCTTACCAAGCTTTTGAACCTTTAAGACAATAAATCCCAGTAAATAGGCACAGTATCTGCAGATCTGCTACCCGCTGGTTAAATTCTTCACTCCTGTCCTTTCAAAAAGAGGGATAAAGCCTGGAACAAAGCTAAGCTACCCCAGTCCCCATTGGATTGGGCAGAGTACAGAAGACTCCGAAACCTATATAAGGTTTCCATCACATCTGCTAAGGGCAATTACTACCGTCAGCTCCTAAGTACCTCGGTCAGTGACTCTCGTGATTTTTGGAGTCATGTTAATACCATCATGGGGAAAAACAAGTGCAATACCATCTCTGATATGGTCATGGATGGTTGTAATTGCAATAACCTGCTCATTATCGCCGAGGCTCTTAACTCCAGATTCACTGACCTTTTCTCCTATACTGTACTTCCTGGGCCTTTACCTGTCACTCCGCTGGATAACCTTAAACCTTCCAACCCATCTTTCACCCTTAGTCCAGTCTCTGAGAGAGAAATCTTATGCTTACCTAAGTCCATCTCTCCTGCTGGATCAGCAGGGGCAGATGGACTCTTACCAAAATTCCTAAGAACCATTACACTGTCTATAGTCTTTCCAGTGACTAGACTTTTCAACCTGTCTCTTCTTACAGGACATGTCCCTTCCCGTTGGAAGACTGCGAGAGCTGTACCGGTCTACATAAAGGGGGACACCACTAACCTGGATAACTACTGCCCTATTGCTATCCTCTCTACCCTCTCTAAAATACTAAAGAAAATTGTTGATACTCTGGTCTCGGATTACCTCTACTCCTTCAAACTCCTCACCCCTGACCAACATGGTTTCCGACATGGGCACAGTACAACCACTGCTCTCATACAGTTTACAAATGATGTCAGACTTGCTATGGACAAAGGCTCTCTCACTGGGGCTACTTTTCTTGGTCTTACAAAAGCGTTTGATTTAGTTGACCACCCGCTGCTCCTATCAATGTTGTCATCCCTAGGCCTCTCTAGCTCTGTCACCACCTGGTTCCAACATTATCTTTCAGAGCATCAACAATTTGTCCAGATCGGAGATGCTAAGTCCCCTCTTGCTCCTACTTAGATTGGAGTGCCCCAGGGTTTGATTCTTGGTCATCTCCTGGTTGCAGTCTTCATAAACGACATACCACCACTCACTGGTGCTTGCTCAGGTCTGCTATATGCCGATGATCTTGTTCTTTACTCATCCTCCTCAAACCTCTCAGATATCAACCTGAATCTCAATAGTAACCTCGATACCTTTCAGAGCTGGCTATTGCAAAACAAGCTTGTCTTAAATAAAAACAAAATGGTGACTATGCTCTTCAGTTCAGGTTCACAAATTCGGTCCTGCACCCAACCATTAAGTATCAGAGTGCTTGATGGCTCTCCCCTTAACACAGTTACCTCTTTTAAATACCTAGGAGTAACCCTTGATCCCGCCTTGGATTTTGACCTGCATCTAGCCTCAGTCATTAAATCCATCAATATTCAACTTGGGCTGGCATATAAGGTGAGACATAGCCTAACATCTATGGCGAGGATGGCCATTGCACAGGGGATCCTGAGACCCAAATTTGCGAATGGGTTAATAGTCTTTCCAGCAACTACTGGAGGGCTCCTCTGAAAGTAGGATGTCTGCTACGATAGCATATGCTGTTTTGCTCTGTCTTTACCCAAACTTACTCACTGATGCACATTATAATCCAGTCTGGGATGGTTTACCCCCTCAGCCTTCTGACAGTATACTTCCTACTGTTTTATAAAGATTACAGTCTCCTCCCAGATACCTGATAAATTGGCTCTACTGCTCAAACCTGTGACTTCTGCCTACCCACTGAGATCAGCTGACAAATCCCTTCTTGTCCAACTGAGATGTAAAACCAAAATGGGGGAGAATGCTTTTTCTAGCTGGGCCCCTAAACTATGGAACTCCATTCCACTGAGTCTAAAAATCTCTCCTTCTTCACATAGCTTCTAACTGGAGCTTCATATGGCTCTTCCAAGCTCTGAACCCTTCTCCTGTTCTCTATCCACCCATTCCTGTACTGGTTCCTCCTAGTTGCCTACCAGCTCTGACCTCTACTACTCTCAAACCTGCCTGGAAATCTTGCTATTTCCTCTCTTCTAGCACTTGCTCACTAGTTTTATGACATATGACTGTTAGTTATTTGCACTTATATTTCTGTTTTGTTACTACATATAGAGTCCTTCAAATGTACTGTCATTGCTGAAAATTTTGTATAAGTGTACTATGGCTGACTTCTACTTGTTCCCATGATGTTTTCTTGTATCCACTATTGTCTACATACCCTTTGTTGTAATCTCCCGGGTCGTATCTGAAAATAGGCAGCTATGCTGTCCAGTGTACCTACACGGTTAGCAAAAACTAAATAAAATAAAATAAATAAAGGATCAAAATATGCTGTGAGTCAACAAACAATGGTTACAGTTAGAGTAGGGAGAGACACAGAGTTGAGAAACATAGCCAGAATTGTTATAAACAGTTATTTTGTCTAAGTGTATGGTAAATAGGCAAAGGTAGCCAAGTTTCAAAGAGCAAGATGGCTGGGCAAGCACTGGTGTAGAAATCAAATTAGTGGGAGATTAAGACCTTGGAAGTGGAACATGGGAAGTCAGGAGATAAGGGGCAGTCATGGGAGTCAAAAAGGAGAGAGGTTGAAGTATGCAAAGTAGGGGGGAATTGTGTGGGGAGGAAGGGGAGGAGAAAGGGTAGGCAGCACAAGAGAGACAAGCAGGGCCAAGGGAAGAATGGAGGATGAGGAGTAAGTGAGGCTAGGGGGAGAGGTGATGATCTAGGTGGCAGAAAAGGTAGGGAAAGAGAATAGGGAAGAAGCTGTTGATTACTTAAGGTCGGTGGCTAAGAGTAAATATAAGGAGGTAGCAAGATGTCGGTCCCACAGTCGCAGTCACTGGAGTTGCAAGTAGTGTGCAAAGTTTAGTTTTTAAACAGTCCAAGTCTGACTTCCTTCTGGACATCTCCGCCAAGGGAGTTTAGCAAGGAAGGTGCCGGGTATTCAAAGGACCACTGGCCTTGTGAGGTGTGGCGAAAAGGGACTTTTAGTGAGAGGGTGTTCACGCCCCTGGTGTTCTAGTGGAGTTGTGCTGGCTTAGTAGATTCCATACCCTGGGGGTAGCAAGTCCTAGGGTGGATTTCTTTGCTAGGAGACAGATCTGATATTGTATTCTACTGCTTAAGTTAAGTCAGCCAGATTGTGCGTAAAGTTCACATGAGTGGGTTAACTGGTTAGCATCAAGCACAAGCCTACAGGCCTTATTTAAGGGTGGTCTTGATCCGCTTGAAAGCTGTGGGAGTTGCAGCTCCATATACCACTAGGCCATAATTGACAGGACAGAGCTGGAGACTGCAATTTTTAGGGCTTCTTTGGTCAAGCAGTGCTTGTTTCTGTAGATTAAGCCTAATTTGACGTTTGCTGCCTTGGCTACCAGATCAATATGTTGAGTATTTGACAGCATGCTGCCTAACATTATTCCAAGATATTTGAAACTGTGTATTATTCTAAGAGTGGAATTAAGATGGTTGTGGATCTGTAATTGGAAGGACTTGTGTCTACTGTGGGCAGAGGCAAATAACAAATATTTCATCTTTTTGTAATTTAATAGGAGTTTAAAATTGCAAAACCATTGTTCTGCTGTGGACAAATTAGCCTACATTTGACTTTCAAGTTCAATAGTGATGGTGTGGCTTGAGTAAAGCACCACATCGTCTGCATACAATCATATATTGTCTTTTATCGACAGTGGGAGATTATTGAGGAACAAACTAAAGAGGAAGGGGCCAAGAATGGAGCCTTGGGGCACTCCTATTGTCACAGGCTGGCTATCAGAGAGGACATTTTGGATTTTAACTTTTTGCTCTCTTCCTGACAGGTAGCTCCAGAACCAGGTGACAGACTCTGCTGAGAGACCCATATGGATTAATTAGTTCAGCAGCAGTTCGTGGTTAACAGTGTCAAAGGCCTTAGTGAGGTCAATATACATTGCCCTTACCAATAGCCCTCGATCTAAAGCATTGTGGATGTATCCAGTAAACTCAACTAGGGTGATAGTAGTGCTATGATGCATCCAAAAGCAGTGCTGTTGTCGACACTGCAGTTGGTATTTGTCCAGATAGTCCATCAATTGATCAGTGACTAGGCATTCAAGTGCCTTAGAGAGAGGGGTAAGAATTGAAATTGGCCTGTAATTTGAGTGGTTGGTTACGTCACTATTTTTGTGGACAGGTGTGACCACTGCAGCTTTCCACAGTCGAAGAAATTTACCTAAGGTTAGGGATAAGTTTATAATTTTGGAAAGCGGGACATGAATAGATTCAAGAGTAATCTCAATGAGTTTGAGGTCGAATGAATCTCTGCTGGCTCTTGCTTTGCCTAGCGTTTGAGAGAGGTACTCTTTGGCATTAGCTGAAGAGACAACTTTCAGGTAGAAGGGGGGAGGTGAGTTAGAATGAGGTTCAGGGTTGCACAAAATATTGTTGACATTTGAGGGTTGTAGGAAGTCAGGAGGTAGGACTCCACTGAGGTCAGTCAATGCCTTAATAAATGTATCGGCGATAACTTTGGGGTCCAGGGTGGGTGTACCCGCTATGTTTAGAATAGTGCATGGTGTCATATTTGGTTTACCTGTCAGCGTTTTAATGCATTTCTAAAACCTACAGCAATTACCCCAGCAGTTTCTCAATTCAGATCTAAAATGTTGGCTTTTGACCCCTTTCTGGTGGTAAGTGCATCAGTGGGTCAGGGTCCATTAAAAAATAAATGCTACAAATTAATTTGGTTACCAGATTTTGAAAGCTACTGCCCAACACCAGCCTGCAAACTAATTTGTTCCACCCTGGCTAGAACGGACACTCAAGCTGTCAGAATAGACACCCTAACCCCAGGCATGACTGACCCACCATAATGTTCTCTGATACACTGAAATGGATGCACTTACCACTAGAAAGGAGCCACAACTTGCCAGAATGCCCAGCTGCTGCACAACTCTTCCAGCCCTGAGCCCAGCCTCTTCTCCCCTGCCAACCAGCCTTTTTGTACCTGGACCAACTTTCTAGGGCCTGGATTTGCCTCTCCATTCCAGCATCCAACCAGCAGACCATCCTTTCTGCCCCCAAAGATCACTCTTTTACCCCCTAGCTGAACTTTCTCCCAGCACCTGGAACACACTTTCAGAACCCGTCCCAGCCTCATCATCTCAGTGAGCCACTATCCCTGCCACTGGACCACTGTTCCAGCCCCCAGATCACTCTTCTCTTCACAGCTGACCACCCTCCTTCCCACTGTATGACCCTTCCAGTCCCCAAACCAGCCTCTCATCCCTAGCTGACCTACATCCCAGCATCTGGACCACGCTTCCAGAACTTATAGTAGCCTCCTCCTCTCAGACAACCACTATTCATGCCACTGGATCACTGCTCCCACCCCTGGATCACTCTTCCTTCACAGTTGATCACCCGCTCTCCATTTGGATAACCCTTCCTGTCCCAAAACTAGCCTCCCACCCCTAACCAACCTACGTCTCAGCAGCTAGACCAGACTCTCAGCCACTTGACTAGACTTGATATGCCTGAAACAGCCTCCTCACCTACATTCCCATTGTCCACCCTCCTGGATCAACCCTGGGTCCCACACAACTAGCCTCCCCTAACAATGTCTCACCTGTCTGCACTGCCCACCCAGACAAGTCCCAAGACCCCAAGAATGGTCTCTCCCATCTGAGGGTTTCATTTTCTTCCACTCTGACCAGCTCTGGGACCCATGACTAGCATCCCCTATCTACATCTCCCCTCTGTGCCCACCCTGACCAGCAAATGGAACACATGCCAGCCATCTCCACCTACATTCTACTTGTTCCCCCATGTGGAATCAGCCCTAGAACTGCTGGGCTGGCCTGTCTTATCTATGCCCCCTTTGGTAACCCCACATGGGCAGCCCTGAGATTACTGGAATGGCCTGCCATGACTACATTTCCATTGTCTGCACAATCTGATCAGCCCTGACAGCACTAGATCTGCCTCCACCACCTATGTCTTCCATGTCCCTCAATCTGGATAAGCGCTGTGATCCAAGGACTTGCTTCCCTAGCAAACATCTCCCTTTTTTGCCCACCTAGATTATCCCTGGGAACCCATACTGGCTGCCAACACCTATGTGTCTAGCAGTGTCAGTGGCTCAGTAGGTAGTACACTCGCCTCTGAGGCCAGGAGATCAGAGGGCTGTGAGTTCAGTTCCTACATCTGGCTCTTGGGTTAATATCCCAGTACTGACACTGTAGTGCAGCATGAGAGGGGTGCTGCACTTCTGAGATGCCATCTTTCAGATGAAACGTTAAACCGAGCTCCCATCTGCCTGGATTGGTGGTAGTTCAGGTGGATGTTAAAGATCCCATGGCACTTATTGAAAAGAGTAGGGGAATTTCCCCGGTGTCCTGGCCAAATTTCCCTCACTCACTGAAAATACCACCAACAGCTTGGTCTGGTTCAGGGTCATTTGGCATTCATCTGTATCCCCTTCCCCTGGGTCATGCCTGAAAATAGGTAGGAATTGTCTTATGCACTTACCCGGTCAACAAAAATGAAATAAAATAAATAAATGTCACCAAGTTCCTTCACCCAGATAACCTCTTGAATCAACAGACTCATCTTCCACATCTACATCTCCCCCAGCCTGCCCACCAAGCCCTGCTCTGGGACCTCTGGACCAGCTTTTTCCACCCATGTCTCTCCACCTGAACCAGCCCTGGGACCACTATACTGGCCTCCCCCATTGAAGTCCCTCCTGTCCCCCCAAACACCAGCTCTGGAATCTCAGACTAGCATTTCCCACCTGCAGTACTGTATGTCCTTTGTTCTACCCACCAGGACCAGCCCTCCAAGCCCTCAACAAGTATCTGACACCAACCTTCACACTCCTCTCCCATGCTGTTCATCCTTTGAACCCCCAGACAGGTGTCCAAAATACACCTCTACCTTCTGCTTCTAGCAGGACCAGAAATGGCATCAACGGATGGGTGTCCAATACACACCTCTTCCCTTATTTTCCACTCAGACCAGTCCCAGGACTCATATACCAGTACAAGGGTCCTGCACTCCCTTCCACCCTCTTCTCCCACCTGGAGCACCCCTAGGACCATTGAATTTGGGTCTGAAACCCACCTGCACCCACTTCTCCCACTCATACCATTCTTAGGAACCTCAAATAGTATCAGATACCCATATGCACCTTCATCTCTCACTCTGACTACCCACAGGGCCACCATACCAGGAATCTGATGCCCACCTGCACCCTCTTCTCCCAACCAGATCATTCCTAGAACCCCAGAACCAGGATTCAACAGCCACCATACTCTGCCCCCACAGTCCACCCATAAGACGCCCCTCAGAGACTATTTACCAGCCTGAATCACCAAAAGAATTCACCAGGTGAGGCTTCCCCAGCTATGGCCCCCCCTTCACTCACCTGGAATTCTCAGGGGACTCACACACTAGACTCCACCACCTGCATTGTAAGGGCATGGGCAAACTGTTACAGTCAACCCACCCAAAATAGACTAAGTAAAGGGTCTTATCTGACTGGTATGGAGCCAGAGGTAGAAGTCTCTGAAGGGATGTTGTCTGCCACACCTATTAAAAAAAATCGAAAAGGGGAGTCACAAAGAACCCGTAGCTCTTATGGGGTACAATAGGATGGAAAGGACAGGTTAGCCACAGAAGTATACTTATCTGATGGAGAAGGACTCTGCATCCTGTCAGAACTATAAAATCAAAGGAAGTAGGTAACTGGGGGGGAGGAGCCCCTCACAGAAGTCTGAATACTACTTTTAGACTTCATCACTAGTGTTGAATTACAATTTTTTTTGTCATTTTAGCATATTATTCACTAGTAGTAAAGAGTTAAAATATTTAAGTGAGCTAATATTTGAAGACTAACGTAGTAATAAGTCAGTATTCATTTAGTGTTCAGCTAATCTTTATGAAAATGAGGGCAGTACAGTACATTCTGAAGATCAGATTAGTACTTCTGAATTATACAACTGAATACCAATGAAGACCAAAGAATACCAATTCAGTACTTTCAACAGTAATAAAGTAGCATTGAATGCAGTATTTATATAGGACCATATGTACTATACCTACCCACTGCATTTACACAGTATGTAGGCAGCACTGCCCAGCCATAGGCAGTGCTGGGTACCTGCCCGGGGGGGGAGGGATAACTGGGTCAGGTTATGCACAATGTTACAGAGTGCCTCTTGAGGGGGTATGGGCTACATTCACAGTTACCCTGATGTAGCCACTTCTTGCCCCCTTCAACCAGTGGATGGTGCCTGCAGAGCATTCAGATGCACCTTATTCTTCAACTTTAGGCAGTTCACAGAAGGGCAGTAAAATGGTGCAGAACCTGCACCATAAGTCATATGAGGAGAGACAAGATGACCTCAATATGTATACCAAAGGGGGATATGACAGAAACCTTCCAATATCTCAAGGGCATAAATAAGGTAGAGGACAGTAGCATGTTTAAAAAAAAAAACAAAAAAAAAAACAGATGTTCTAGAACAAGAGGTCACGACATGAGGTTGGAAGTGGGGTAGACTATGGGGTATTTGAGGAAATATTTCTCAACAGAAAGGGTGATGGATGCATGGAACAGCTCAGCAGAGGTGGTGGGTGAAAATTTGGTGGGGGAATTCAAACATGCATGGGATAGACATAGGGGAATCCTAGTGATAGGAAAGAGATCAAAGCCAGAGATCAAGTGGGGTCTCTAGTTTCTGCAGCAGGTAGAAAAAATGGGTAGACTGGGTGGGCCTAGCAGACCTTACAGTATCTGCCAACAATTTCTATGTTTCTATGTAACTGCTGACCCTCCTAATGTGTAGCGAGGGCTAAAGCCTACTGGATGGCAATGGCACAAACCATCATATATCAGTATCCATTATGCCCTGATCCACATGGTGCAGGGGTTCCAGTATGCCGGCAGCATGGGAATCCAACTGAATGCCCATTGGTGTCTTCCACTCCCTGTCTTCACTGAGTTCCTATGTACATGTAGGGAGGAACAACAGGTAGGCTGGTATACCATTTTATGGCACATACAAACATGTTTCTCCAGCATCTTTAACCACCAAAATGAAAGCCTTTTTAAATAAAAAAAGAACTTACCATTGTTAACACTCAACAAATTTGAAGATTACACCACACGGAGGGTCTAGATGTTTTGCTGTGTAGAACCACCTAAAATGAAAAAAATAATTATTGAAAATGCACGGGCACATAGCTTTATGACAAAGTGAATGATGAATATGTAACCACACAGTCCCCTGGGATTACTAGAATCCTGTCAGTGCTAGGTAGGGAAAGGCAGCTGCTGAATAACTAAATGGGGTTTCACCTACTCACACTCTTGTTTACTTGGCTTCAGCTGAGATGAGAGAGATGAGGTCATTTATAACTCTTGCAGCAGCATAAACTACAGCTGGCTGAGAGTGGGGAGTTTTCAAATCTTGAGAGGTAGTCAGTGTTGGAGGCGTAGTGAGTCAGTGTGAGAAGTGAGAGCTGCAGCTGTGCACTCTGAGAGGAGAGCCTATTTTCTCACTCTAGTCCTGGTATTCTAGAGCCTGCCAAGAGAAGTGTTTGAAACTGTTGTCTATGGCAGGATCTCCTGATTTTCATCCCCGAGGTGTAAAAAAGACCACTAGGGAATGGATCCTAGGGCAATTTGAAGCTGCATGTAATATTCTTACCATGAGTAAGATCTGAATTTGTGCTGCCAAAAGAAAGTACCTGTGCTTTGGTGTTTCTTTAACTAAAAGGAAAAGGCTACAAAAAATGGGGGTTTGTCTATGTTTAATTTGGGGGAGCACCACAAACAATGTGGGCTCTTCTGATGTTGTTTAATTTGGGGAGATAACCAGAGATTTTTTGCTGAGGGTATGTCTAGTATCTTTCTATCTGGTAGCAGTATAGCCCAAACAGGAAGAAAGCTTTGGACAAAAGGATTTTGCCCAGAAAAGTGCCATCCAAATGTGCTGCTTGTGTGCCTTCTAGAACAGTAAAGAACAGAGTGCTGCTGTGTGTTTTCTTCTGTAACAATGGACAGTAAAGCATTGAAGTATGTTGCCCTAGTATCTGCATCAGAAAATGCTTACAGAACTTTTAAATTGCAATTTTCAAATGCCAAAAGTAGTATGGGCTTTAAGGAACAGACTCAGATAAGTGCCCAGAAGTTTCATGTGCTTTGTGTGCAAGTTGAGGAAGTTGCTAGAGAAATTGTCCAGAAACTGTGGAAAAAAATGGTCAAAACGGTGCTCCTGCTGCTGAAATTGCAGCTGGGAAAAAAATGTTACATTTTGCATTTTAAATTTGCTCCTGCTCGATGATTGCCACAAAGGAAGAGCAAGCGAGGAGAGAGAGAGAGAGAGAGAGAGCTCATTTGCATGACATCAAGTGACTAGTGTGACTGCATCAGTCTCACCCTAGCGTCTGTGCACTGCAGAATGTTTGAGGAGGAGAGGAGACACAGAGAGAGAGGAGAGAGAGAGAGAGAGAGAGGCTTGTGAGCTGGTCAGACCAGGATCATCCATCGAGGGGCTTGTAAGCATTCTAAACTGTAGTAATCAGGCTAGTACTGTGTAATTTCAGGCTCAATCCATTGTACGACTGAATGGAGAATGAACGAGGCATTCGTGGCTACAATCAGCAGGACTGCCAGCCTGTTTCACCCCAGAGGCCTTCCTAGGATCAGCATCATGCTGAAAATATTCATCCGAGGGAACTAGCTACTGAATTCAGTGAGTAAACAAGTTAACTGTGCAAACAAACTGTGCATGATTATCAAGCCAGCTGAATCTGTGTGCAAGCAGTGTGATTTTTTTTTTTGCAAAAAAGGACTGTGCATTGTCAGAGTAAGTGCAGCAAGCACAAATTCTGAGCCTAGACTGTGAGCAGTGATAATGGTTTCAGCAACAGTAAATTTTTCTAAGCAAAAGGGACTGTGAGTTGTATAGGGAAGAATGCAGCAAACAGGCAATCCTGTGCAAAGAAAGACTGTGGGGCTTAAAAGTGACTTTGAGCATGTGTAAATAGTTTTCCTGAATTGATGCCGATCACAAAGTCAAGTTAAAAATCATATGAATGTACTGCAATGTACCAGCAGAGCAATCAATTGCAGTGTTAAGTAAATTCAGTAGCCAGAAAAGGTCAGAAAAACAGTTTTGAACAAGTGAACAGCGTTCGATTCATGACAAAAAGTTACCGCCACCATAACAGGGCTGGGTCAGCAATGTAAACACAGCAGCAGAGAGCCATTTTGTGAGACAGTGTGTGACTAGTGAGCAATTCAGTAACAAGTTTGTGTGTCTGCTTTCAGACATGGCTTCAGCAACTCCTCGATATTCGTATCATGCCCCAGCTATGATCGCCGAGAAGGTAGCAGAACTAAGAGAAATAGAGAGAGCTTCCTATAGTGAAAGGTTGCTTCCAGATGTAACAATCCCTAGCTATCCAGTGAGACTGTACATAGTGTGTGTAAAGGCTGGAAGGGATGTGTTTTTCATACCCATTGCTCAGACTGCCTTGTGAAGTATGGAATGAGCAGGGGTGCAGCGTCAGAGATGGCATCAAGAATTCAATTGGCTCCCATGTGGACCTGAGTAAGGGACCCTGCTTGCAGCAGCATGCAGCATGCAGCACCAGGTTAAGACTGTTGGGAAAAGTTCTTTAGAGTGTGTTACAGAAGGAGAAAGTAAAATTGATGTTGATCTACTGCAAGGGCAGGAACAGAGAGAGGTTTCCACGCCTGTGTCTCAGATGGACAGTGCAACAGAAGGATCCATGGACCCATGGAAGCAGTGTTTGAGTCCTAGCCTAGTGGGGGAGGACAAACTGCAAGAGACAATGAATTGGGAGGTGTCTACCTCCATACCCAGTGAGGAGTGGAATGTCTCAGGAGTGAGGACGTTTGCTCACTCTTGAGCTCAGACAATGAGTGAGGAAGAGGAGGATGAAGAAATGTATTTTCATGTTGAGGGCTCCAGTGGGTCGCCTCAAGCTCTTGCCTCAGAGAAGCCAGAGATAGTTGGAGAAGGCTCTAGTAATTTGTCCCCTGAGATAGTAGGGGACAAGTTTTTTTCGTTCTTTAAGTATGAGACACCAGCTCAACCAGGACTGGTCACCCCCAAGCCAGGCCATGGGTCACAGACTAGTAAAGAGTAGCAAGGAGGAAAGACTGATACGTAGGAGGGCTGATGCCATTTATGGGAAGTCCTTTCCTACCTTTCCTCACCAAGTCTGGGAGAGGAAATCGAACAGAACAGACAGTCCTGGTTGTTGAAAGAGATGAGCAAGAATTTGCACTCTGGTGCAGCAGAATGTGTAAGGGACAAAGTCTTAAGTTGTTGCCTTAAATTTTGGAGAATGGGCAAGACTCTGTTTATGGACACTGCAAATTGTGGGTGGGGCCGGGAATGAGACATTTCACAAAGTCAACTCTGAATGACCAGACGGGGTCATAGTCCTCACCCCACACCCCAAGTGGTACTACCCTTAAGGGTGCCACTCCCTGTGAATATGCCCAGCATGCCTTAAGGAAGCGAACAGTGGCAGGCCAGTCTCTGTCATCCGAAGCAGCAGTATCTATGGAGGAAGATGCAGCTCTTCTGGTGTTCCAGGATTCTTCAGGTATATCCAGATTCATCAGCCCACCAGTTTTCCTGTTCTATCATCTGGCCTTTCATTATACATCAGCCCAGCAGTTTTCCCATTTCATCATTTGTTTTGAGAGGACATCTCCCCAGCAGTATCTGAAGATGCTATCTGGTCTGAAGGGAGAAGGTCTTTAGCTCGCAGAAGTATGGTGATCCTTTGTTTTTGTTCTTCAAGGAGCTAATAAAACAACTTTTTATTTACCGTAACTGACTTTGCACAATGCATCCTACATTTGAAGACTATCCATGGAACTCAAATTTTCATCAAAGACTATCCTCATGGATTGCAGTGCTATACAGGCCCAGGTGCTGTCCAAGAATTGTTCTTCAGCAGGCTTCGGCCTAGGAGAGACTCCTTAATGGACAATGCCTATGGGCAATAGTAATCTTGTCTCTAGTTTTGAACATTGTAGGGACTTCCATCCCTGAGTGTATTATATAAATGTCTACTTTCCATTTTTACTTTTGTACTTTTATAGAAAAATATTTTTGGTATTCTTTAGTGTTTAGGTGGAGGTTTAGGCACTGTGTGGAATGCGTAATGTGTGTTTATATTTTTCTTCTCTTGCTGGAGTTCCTGAAGAAGAGAAGAAGAGGATGTTGGAGCTCATCTGAGATCCCCTTTCATTAGTGTTTTTTAGGATTATTTATGGTTAACAGGGTGTTAACATGTTTTTCTTCACAGGTGTGAAGTTTGTGGGGAAATGTAATGTAATGTATGTTTCCCTTTGTTGTTCACATATACCTTGGTAAGCTGGGGGGTAGGTTCCCCAGTAGGTAGTTTAGGCCAGATAGTTTTCCCTAGAAGGCTGGGGGAAAGGCAGGTTGGTGGTCCTGATTCATGATAGGGGTCATCAGTTTTGTCTTTTAGGGCATGCTTCAAGCACTTTTCTTGGAACCACTGAGTATCCATAGATAGATCACAGGATAGGGGCTGAAGTCTCATCAGCCAGACTCTGTTCCTTTAGTGTTGCCTGCCTGTGCCTAACACATGGTAGGGAAGAGGCAGCGCTACCTCCCCATAGATAACACAGAGGGTAGGATGGCCTGGAGCCGGGTGGAGATACGATGGTGGACAGCCATTTGTCTGGCAGGGGTGAATGTAACCACACAGTCCCCTGGGATTACTAGGAATCCCATCAGTGTCAGTGATAGGTAGGGAAAGCCAGCTGGTGAAAAACTAGTTAAATGAGCTGTCAACTACTCACTCTCTTGTTTACTTGGCTTCAGCTGAGATGAGGGAGATTAAGTCATTTAGAACTCTCGCAGCAGCATAAGCCACAACTGGCTGTGAGTGGGGAGTTTTCGATTCTTGAGAGGTAGTCAGTGTTGGAGTTGTAGCAAGTCAGTATAAGGAGTGAGAGCTGCAGCTGTGGGCTCTGAGAGAAGAGACTATTTTCTCACTCTAGTCCTGGTATTCTCCAGTCTGTCAAGTGTAGTGTTGGAAACCATTGTCTACAGCAGGATCTCCTGATTTTCATCCCCAGTGGGGTGAAAGGGACTGCTAGGGAATGGATCCTAGGGGCAATCCCCTGTTTGATCCAGGACAATTTGAAGCTTCCTGTAATGTTCTAACTGTGAGTAAGATCTGACTTTGTGCTGCCAAAAGAAAGTACCTGTGCTTTGGAGTTTCTCTGACTAAAAGGGAACAGATGCACCTATTTGTTCAGAAGTTTGAGACTGTTCTCAGTTTAAAGTTGGCTGACAATTGTGGGGTCCAGATTTATGACTAATTCACATTGTTCAGGACTTTAGTTCTCCCACTACTAGAGTAGTGTTTCTTAAATGCTGGATGCGAAAGTTCATTCAATGATGCATTTACCCAAGTGTGTTCAAGATGTTTAAGGTGAAACTCTGAAAGAATGGCTGGGTATGGATTTGGGAGCAAAGGGTGGGAAGCCCCCCATCTGGAGTAACCAGTTCAAAACTACAGGTTCCATAGGGGCACCTGGTTACATTGGACATAGTGGCCAATGTCTGAAGAGAAGTTTACCCCCTGAAGTGGGTTGTGCTAGCAATTAGCTGTATGTATGCTCAGTTGTGGCCAGTGCCACTAGAAGTATTTCCAGTTTGTGGCCAGTGCCACTGGAAGAAATGTCCATGTTGTGACCTGTGCCACTGAGAGAGCGTTTAAAAGTCCTACGCCATATGGGAATGTCAGTGCAAGAAGTACAATGTCCTACGAAATATAAGATTACGTAGAGTTTCTGTCAAATTTCAGTCATCTTGTTGTTCTGCATGTTCCTAGTGCCACAATGTGTAAACCTTGGGGGTCCACCCTTGCTTTAGATAACATCTTTTGGAATAAAGTCACACTCTAGAACCCCAACTATGGTTTGCACAGTTACATTATTGCTTCCTGTGTGTGGAGTTACTAGGGACCCCTCCAGAAGGATAGGTCTAGCATAGCCCTAGCAAAAAGTTTTCTTCTCAGGATCTGGTTTTGTAGATACCATATAAGTCATAATTTTGCTTTTGTACACCCCCACCCCTTTTGACCTCTAGAAGTGATGAGACTGATATACGTTCCCAAATCTAGGGATGGTACCATTTCTAAATGTGTGCCCAATCAAGGGAACCAGGGGTAGCTAATTGCGTAAAGTAGCGGGGACGACTGGTTACAAATAAAGGGAAGGTTAAAACACAGTTGCATATTATATATTTCTTTGTTCATCTGTATTGGGAAATAACTGCCACAACTATACACTCTTCTAAATCCAAGCTATATCAATGCTTTTGGTAGTTCTTTGCCTGTCAGATATTACCAAATAAAACAGTGGAGTTTCATTTCTTTTCATGCTAAATTCTAGGCCTCACAATACATGAGATATCCCAAAATGTAAATCCAGTGATAGACCCTGTACTCAAGAGTGCATTTAACTTTAATGTCTCACATCTAGGCTTACATCCTACCTTAAAAAGGAACTGTCAACATCCCACAGTTAAATACAGGACCTATAGGTCCAAATTAGCTACAACACACTGGCAATATTTAATTTTTTTTAAATACCTGAAGTTGCTGAAATCTGTAAATTTATCTGGTTGATCCTGTGACCCACCCCACCAGCCTTTATTGTCCCAGAGTTCCCTTTGACCCACCATCTGCTGACACGACTGACGAGCTAAGCTCTGGGGGACTCCTGTCTGCTATTATAGTTGCTGTAAATAAGATGCACGTTTACAGTTCTCATAGAAACATAGAAGTTGATGGCAGATAAAGACGGCAAGGCCCATCCAGCCTGCCCATTTCTTTTTCTACCTTATGAATGTGCCATCGGCCTTTGCTCTGTCAATGGCCTATCTATTCAAACTCATCTGTATTGCTCCTTTATGCCTAGCCCATGCCTGTTTGAAGCCCTGCACTGTATTCATATCCACCACTTCCTGAGGTAGGCCATTCCATGTATCCACCACCCTTTCTGTGAAAAAGAACTTACCTACATTACCCCTTAATCGGCCTCGCTCTAATCACATGCTGTGTCTTCTTGTCCTGCTATTTTTTTTATATTGAAACATGTACACAGTACTCCAGATGGGGCCTAACCATTGTCTTGTAAAGAGGGATTATTACCTCCCTCTTATGACTTGTGATACCCCTACTAATGCACCCCAACATTCCCCTAGCCTTACCTACTGCTTTAGTGGTCTGCATGGATGATTTCAGGTCATCTGTGATGATGATGCCTAAGTCTCCTTCTTCCCTTGTGACTGCCAGCAGCTCCGCTCCCAGCCTATAGTTGGCTTCAGGCTTTCTCTTCCCTATGTGCAAGATCTTGCACTTCTTTGCATTAAACCCCAGCTGCCACTCTTCCGACCATTTGGACAGTTTATCCAGATCTCTTCTCATTCTGCCCACCCCATCTGGATCATCTACTCTGCTGCAGATCTTGATGTCATCTGCAAACAAACAAACCTTACCCTCCAGTCCATCTGCAATGTCACTGATGAAGATATTGAAGAGGACTGGCCCAAGGACAGATCCCTGAGGTACCCCACTAGTGATCTGCATCTCTTCTGACTGTATACCATTTACCGCCCTCTGTTTTCTGCCCGTCAACCAGTTTGCTACCCAGTTGACCAACTTCTGACCCACCCCGAGCCTACCTAGCTTATTAATCAATCTTCTATGTGGGACAGTATCGAAAGCTTTGCTGAACTCAAGGTAGGTGACATAAACTGCTCTCCTTGGTCCACCTCTCTGGTTATCCAGTCAAAGAAATCTATGAGATTAGTTTGACAGGACCTTCCTGTTGTAAACCCATGCTGTCTTGGATCCTGTGCTCCTATGGATTCCAGGTGTTGCACTATTCTTTCCTTAAGGAATGCCTCCATAATCTTGCCCACTACTGAGGTAAGACTGACTGGTCTGTAGTTCTCTGCCTCCTCCCTGCTACCACTTTTGTAGTGCGGGATCACATGAGCCCTCCTCCAGTCTTCTGGGACCTCTCCTGTGCTCAAAGACTCACTATACAGTTCTGATAATGGTTCTGCTAGTTCCATCCTTAGCTCCTCTAGTACCCTGGGATGTATGCCATCAAGTCCCATTGCCTTGTCCATCCTGAGATTATTGAGCTCTTGTAGGACCCTTTCTTTTGTGAAGAGACTAATGTACACCTCCCTCCCTCCTGCGTCCATGGTGCGGAGCTGTGGGCCCTGCTCTACCTTCTCTTCAGTAAATACTGAGCAGAAGTATCTATTTAGGATAGATGCTTTTACATGATCCTCCTCACACACACCCTTATCCCCTTTGATCTTAGTAATACCATCTCTGGACTTTCTTCTTTCACTGATGTATCTATAGAAAGTCTTGTCACCTTTTTTCTGTTCGTGCTAGTGTTTCCTTGGTTTGGGCCTTTGTCTGCCTTACTGCCTTCCCTGCTTCCCTTAGGGAAGTTTGGTATGCCTCCCTATCTTCATCCTGCAGCATTCCCTTATATTTCCTGAAGGCCAGCCTTTGGTTCTGACCTTTTCTGTTACTTTTTTTGAGAACAAAAGTGGTCTCTTTCTTCTTTTTCACTTCCTTTTCTCTCTAACACAATGGGATGTTGCTTCAAGAATTACATCTTTAATGCTTGCCCACTTTGCCTGTACCCCCTCACCTGAATTTCTTTTTGCCAGGGATAGCTTAACTCTGTTGCCCATCTTATCAAAGTTAGCTCCTCTGAAGTCCCATATTTTTGCCTTGGAATGGGATAATTTAGTTCTAGTGGCCAAACTGAACCATACCATGTGATGGTCACTGACCCCCAAGTGACCTTCTACCTGGAGATCTGTGATCGTTTCCCTGTTAGTCAGTACTAGATCTAGGATAGCCCTGTCACTTGTGGGTTGTTGTACCAGTTGTTTGAGGCCTTCCCCCTTCAGGGAATCTACTATGTACCTAGTTCTGGCAGATGTTCCTGCTGGTATTGACCAATCTGTATCTGGCATGTTGAAGTCTCCCATTATCAGAACCTCCTCTTTAGCTGTCATGTTTTGTCTATCTTCTAACTGTAATGTGTCTATGGTACTGATCGAGCTTCCCTGATAGGATTCCCCCATGGTTTAGCCTTCAGTTGCATCACTGGCTTGCAGAGGTGGGGGTGTCGCACATCAACTTGATAAACTTACAGATTTTAGCAAACTCAGGTATTTAAAAATAAAATTACAGCTAATGCATTTTAGCTAATTGGGATGGATATGTCCCATGTTTGTAACTGTGAAATGCTGACAGTTCCCCTTTAAAACTGGCAATTAAAGGATTGCTCAACTCACTAACATTAAAATAGATGCTCTCCATCCACATCAGTTACTGGTCAGTAAGCACATATGCTGGATATATTTGAAAACAGCTTGTTCAAAGCAAACTTCACATCCTAGAAAAATGGCAAATGTGGGCCTTAGTGTCTAACATAGAAAGTAAGAACTGAAGTTGACTAGGTGGTATATGCCCCACCCCCAAATCGCTGCTAAAGGTATCTGTAAATGTATACATCCACCCCGTGAGTGGATATTATCCTCCACCTCCAGTCACTACAAAAACTTTCAGCACCCCTGGTCTACCCTGCTCCACCCTGTTCCCATAAACCTGTCCCAGGACAACCCAAGATCCCCCTGCCTTCGTTCTGAACTGCCCTTGCCCATCCTGGCTCTCTTAGACCCCATGGCTCTTCATCTAGACCACACCAGCTCCCCCTGTCCCCAACTTACCCAACCCTTCCCAGCTCACTTGTCCCTGCCCCTGTCATAGAAACAGGCCCATCAAGTCTGCCAAATTTACCTGCCTACTGTCCCACCTTCAACCCTAACCTATCCCCAGTTGTCCCTATCCTTTGTGTTACTTTCAAGGTCCCCATCTGGCCCATACATGTTGAATCCCTCAACCTTTTTGGCACCTAACCCCTTTGTTAGTAGGCGATTCCAGGCTTCCACCACTCTCTCCATGAAGAAGTTTTTCCTCACGTCCTCTCTGAGCCTCCCTCTCTCCAGTTTTATAACGCACCGCCTTGTCCTCAAGTCTGCCTTTCTGGAGAAAATGCTGCCTTCTGGTAGCTTATTTATGCCTACTATGTACTTGAATGTTTATCATATCGCCCTTTCCCTTCTTTCCTGCAATGAGTATGTATTTAGTGCTCTCAGTCTCTCCTCCTAGGGCTTTTAAAGTAGCCCCTGCACCATTTTGGTTGCCCTCCTCTGTACCGCCTCCACTCTATGTCATTCCATAGGTGGGGCTCCAGAACTGAAAACTGTACTCAAAGTGCAGTCTTATTAGTGTCCTGTAAAAGGGTGACATTTCCTCCTTCTTCCTACTGGTGATACCCCCCCCCATGCACCCCAGTGTTCTACTAGCCTTTCCTACTGCATTCTCACTCTGCCTGGCTACCTTCAGGTCATCAGAAATTATTACTCCCAGGTCTCTTTCCTGTTTGGTGGTTTCCAGTACCTCCCCCTGACAATTAGTATGCAGCCCCCTAGTTTCTGTGCCCCAAGTGCATTATGTTGCACTTTTTACAATTTAAACCCAGCTGCCAATTTCCTGACCATTCTTCTAGCTTCTGCAAATCTTTCCTAATTTTTTCAACTCCCTCTGGTATGTCTACCCTGTGGCACATTTTTCATGCAATTTGCGAACAGGAAGACTTCCCTTCTAGCCCCTCTGCAATGTCACTGACAAACACTTTGAAGAGGACCAGACCCGTTACTAGCTCCTGAGGCACCCCACTAGTCACTCTACCTTCCCCTTAGAGGACTCCATTCACCACCACCCTCTAACTCCTGTTACACAACTAACTTCCTACCCAGTTCACTACTTTGTGTTCCACTCCTGGGCTGGATAGCTTGTTCACTAGTCTGTTCAAAGCTCAAAATTACGGAATTCTCTGCCTCAATATTGTGTTGATGTCTGTATACATGTAACTTTTAAAAAGGTTCTATTTAGTCATCTGCATTCATTGGCCATATGTAGATGTTTTTAATTACGCAATTTTGTACTTAAACTTCTTGTTTTTTGTTATTTGTAATTATGCATAGAAACACAGAAACATAGACTTTGACGGCAGATGAGGACCGCTTGGCCCACCCAGTCTGCCCATTTCCCTACCTAGAGGATAAGCTGCAGATCCTATTTAACCAACAGCCTATTTCTTCCTACCCCCCCACAAGAATTGCTTTATGTCTGTCCCATGCATTCTTGAATTCTCCCATAGTTTTAGACCTCACAACCTCCTCAGGAAGGCTGTTCCATGCGTCTACCACCCTCTCTGTGAAAAAATACTTCCTCACATTGCCCCTGAGCCGTCCCCCTCTATCTTCAAATTGTGTCCCCTTGTTCTTGCACATCTCTTTTTCTGAAAGATGCTACCCTCTTGGACTTTGTTGATTCCACTGAGGTACTTAAATGTTTCTATCATGTCCCCCCCTCCCTCCTTTCCTCAAGGGTATACATATTAAACTCCTTTAGTCTCGCCTCGTATGGCTTCTCTTGCAGACCCTGCACCATTTTAGTTGCCCTCCTCTGAACTGCCTCCATTCTGTCTATGTCCTTGCAGAGATGGGGTCTCCAGAACTGGATGCAGTACTCAGATGGGGTCTCACCAACTGTCTGTACAGGGGGATAACAACTTCCTGTTTTCTGCTGGTAATACCTCTCCCTATACATCCCAGTATCCCCCCAGCCCTCCCTACTGCCTTCTTGCATTGCTTGCCAACCTTAAGGTCATCTGATATGATTACCCCCAGGTCCCTTTCCATTTTTGTTGTTGTTACTACCTCCCCCCACTGTTTAATCTTCCTCTGGGTTTTTGTTTCCCATGTGCATTACTTTGCACTTCTTTGCATTGAATCAAAGCTGCCATACTTCTAACCATTCCTCCAACCTTGACAAGTCCCTTCTCATCCTTTCCACGCCTCCTTGTGTATCAACCCTGTTGTAGATCTTTGTGTCATCTGCAAAGAGGCATACTTTTCCTTCCAGTACCTCTGCAATGCCACTTATAAAGACATTAAAAAGCACTGGACCCAGTACTGAACCCTGCGGTACCCCACTAGTAACCCCTCTTTCTTCAGAGTGGACTCAATTTACAATTACCTTCTGTGTCCTGTTGTTCAACCAATGTTTTGCCCAGGCTACCACCCTGGGACCCACTCCCAGGCTGGTTAATTTGACTACTAATCTTTTGTGTGGGACTGTGTCAAATGCCTTGCTAAAGTCTAGGTAGGCCATGTCCAGAGCCCCTCCCTGGTCTACTACTTTGGCCACCCAGTCAAATAAATCTATTAGATTTGTCTGACATGACCTTCCTGCTGTGAGAATCCATGCTGCCTTGGGTCCTGTGCCCCACTGACCTCTAGGTACTCAACAATTCTTTCCTTCAGAAGTGATTCCATCACTTTCCCTACCACAGAGGTCAAACTGACAGGTCTATAGTTTCCTGCCTCTGTCTTGGTCCCACTTTTGTGAAGGGGAATCACATCTGCCTTCTTCCAGTCCTCAGGTACCACACCATTCTCCTATGATTTGTTAAAAAGGGTAGTCAGTGGTGTCACTAGTTCTTTGCCTTATTCTTTTAGAATTCTGGGGTGAATTCCATCTGGCCCCATTGCTCTGTCCACCTTCAGTTTTAGGAGTTCTTTCAGAACCCTTTCTTCTGTGAAAGAATTGGAATCAACCCCTCTCTTCAGAGTGCTTCTGTTAAATGGATTAGGCATCTCCCCCACTTCCTCTTCTGTGAATACTGAACAGAAGTATTCATTCAGTATCCCTGCTTTTTCACTGTCACTCTTTGCCCACCCACCATCCATTCTATTCAGCCTCACTATCCCTCCCTTTGTCTTTCTACGATCCCTGATATACCTATAAAAGGTTTTATCCCTCTTCTTAACTGAATTAGCTATCTTTTCCTCAGTTTGTGCCTCTGCTATTCTGACAGCCCTCCCTGCTTCCTTCTGCCTTAACTGGTACAGTTCTCTGTCCTACTCCTTCTGTGTTTCCTTATATTTCCTAAATGTTATCTTTTTCTCCCTAACCTTCACAGCCACCTCTTTTGAGAACCATAGGGGCTTTTTCTTTTGTTTTGATTTTTTTTTGCTTCACACAAAGGCTTGTTGTCTCTGTGATGGCAGTTTTGATATTTCCCCATTGTTGATCCACCCCTCCTTCTAGCCTGTTTGCTAGTGCTTTTCTAAGGCACTCTCCCATCTTGCCAAAGTCAGCCCTCCTGAAGTCCAGAACCCTCACTTTTGTATAGCTTGACTCTGTAGCTGTGTTTATCATGAACCACACTGTTTGGTGGTCACTTGTTCCTAAATGGCTACCCACTTCTAGATCTGAGATCCTCTCACTGTCCCCATTTGAGAATACAAGGTCTTAGAGTGCTCCCTCATGAGTAGGTTCCAAAACTAGCTGTTTGAGGTGTAACCCCCTTGCAAATGGGTGTTCCTAGAAATGCCAGTTTGGGTTTACCTTAGCCTGTTTTGTTCTGTCCTTCTCCAGCTGTCTCTCAGGCTTCTCCTGACTTGGTCTCTAATTTTTCTGGCTTGCCAGGTCCTGTTTGCCCTCGTGTGTGCCCCAGCTTGCAGTCAAATGAAAATCCAGCCCCTCAGTGCATAAACTGCTGACTGCGTGCTCCCTCTGCAAAAGTGCTGCCTCCAGGGCAGCGGGAGTCACATTTGTGCGCAAGGCACCTTTGATGTGGAGTCGCTAGTTTTGCGGTCACCTTGGGGACTGTGCTGTGGGTCCTGGGATCCCTTCCTCCTATTTGGGACCCGGTGACCATGGACAGCCTGCTGGGGGACCCCTCAGATGGGAATTAAAGAAGTTCTAACTGGGGCTGATTTCAGTATGCCTGTTCAGGGCCACGGTCATCTGAATAATGCATAACAGTGTATCTGGCTGTCTCAAGGGTAGCTATGTTCAGCTCCAGCCCAAAAGTAAAGAATTAAAATGTTTTAAATAATGGAACTGTTGCTGCTTGTTGGGAATATACTGTGCATGTGGGGAAACGTGTTTAAAGTTAACATGAGTACTGTTTCCCTGGCAATTTCAGTATCTGGGACTCAGTGTGTCAGCCTGTCAGCTGCTGCAAGGGGAGCTTGCATAAATGCAGTAGCGACAGGAAAAGAAAAAGAGCCATGTTTTTCATCTGTGCAGTGACTGCAAGTGCAGCCTTTAAGCTATAGAACTGTGGGGCATTTGAGGCAAATAATTACTTCTTTCTGGCTGCACCAGGACATTATTCAGGACAGTATCTAATCTGCTATAAGGGACAGTGGGTTAAGCAGCTATTGCCAGCAGTACAGCCAATTGGAATTGCAGCAATAGATAGCCAGGACTTGTGGGACATTCACTGCATCTTATGGGTAATCACCCAAGTGCTTATGGGGACTTACAGGGACAATATTTTAGGCGCAAATTCCACAACCCAATTGTGCCTCGAGTGTTCTGATTGACAGGTCCTTCAGCAACTTTGAGATATGTAACCCCTTCCCTGCTACCAATCAGGAGTCGAGCTAGGAGCTCTATAAAGAGACAATGTTGCCAGTTTGTCTGGAGATTCATTCAGAGATGCAGAGCTGAGAGAGAGACAGAGCAGCAGAGCAGGCTCCAGCCTGCTGGGAGCCCCCCATGGGGGAGGGACTCAGGCTCCAGCCATTCCATCAGGCCTGGGCCATTTAATTCAAGCCCTTTCAGTCTTCAGAGGGCATTTGTTATTTTCTTCAGTTAACAGTTAACTAGTTACAGTAATTGTGCTTTCTGCAACAGCTAGTCTGGAGGTTGCCAGTATTGTCCTCCAGAGGCTAGCCTTCCCTCCCATGTCAGGGAAAGATGTGGACCGAATAATCATATGTCCAGCAGTGGTGACAGCGCTGACCAGACCAGATGACATCATGCAGTGGTAAGAGCGCTGACCAAGTACCTCAGTGGTGAGAGAGCTGAAGAAGTCTGGATGCCTTTGATTGCGGATGAGACCCATGGAAGATCTGAGTGAGTACCTCATACCCCCAGGTGTGAGGGAGAAGCTAAGCAAGTAATCTTGGGTGCTCCATGCCCCATTAAGAAATGTGTGCTGTTAAGTGTGAAGTATTGAAGTCATCAGTCTGGGCTACTAACGCCATAAGAGACTGCCTATCTCAGGTAATGGATGCATCTTGTCTGTGGCCCAAATGGCTAAGTTGCAGGTGCAGCAAGATGCTGGGCTTAGTGAATCTTATAAATGTGTAGCTATGGGTTAGAGTCCTGCCATCGTGGAGCTGTCTGCCAAGACGCACTTGCCACTTCATGAGACAGGAGGCCCTACAGCATATTAATGTCTATGATACCTTGAGGAGAACGTACCTGTGTCTGCACAGAATTTCATCTAAGAGCACTTGGTATAAATGTTAAATGGCTAGACGTGCTGGATAGGACTCCACTTGTGGATAATGTTCTTGGTATATAGAATGCACTGGATGTGAATGCCTGTGACTAAAGTATGGGATGCTTGATAAAAGTGCCATTGCCAACTTACTCTGGATGGATGCCTTTTGGTATATAAAGTACTGGATGTGACCGTATTTGAATTGCATATAGGATGCTTGACAAAAGTATCACCCTTATTGCTTTGGACTGGACTTTCAAATATTGTGCTGGATGTAAGATCCACATAGTTTGTTCTGGAATGTTCAGACGTCTGCGAGTGCAGAGCAATCCCTGATTTGTCTGCAAGTGCAGGGCAATCCATGCTGTGGTTGTAAATAGTAATTTGCTGCTTTACAAAAATATGTTTCCAAGTTGCCCCAACCCTCAAATTAGTAGCCGGCCACCTTGACCAGCTGCAACTCCATCAGGCCTGCAACATCTTGGACTGTGGTATCTGTTTAACCAGTATGGTATAAGATTGCCAGGTTTCTGCTATATCTGGACTGGTACCAGTGTGGGTAATATTAATAATTATGTTTAACATCTGATTTATTAGCAGCTAGATAGCCAGGGCTCTGGATGTCTTAAGTCGAATGGTAAAATGTGATTTATGTCTGCCTGTTAATATGTAGCCACCCAGCTGGAGGGTTTACCAGCAAAATCCAAAATGATCTCTGTACATGTGTAAATACAGTGAGATAACCTCTACTCCTTCTGTTTCCCTTTCCTAGCTCCTTTATTACCCCCAAAATAAATATCTTGTTGTTGTTTGAAATCCCGTGAGCATAGTATTAGAGAGAGCCTTTAATTCAAAATGTGGAAATGTGGGGAACTGTGTATTGGGGCATGTCTGGGGAGGGTAACTGGTCATTGTGGGTGGTGTAGCACCTCAGGGGGCTACACCCAGTACCATCTCACCCACGTAAAGCACCCTGAGTGGAGGCACTGCACAACGGTTTTAAAAAATGTTATGAGTTAGCAAACCCAACCCCTTAGCCTATGTCCAGAATAGTAGGCAGGGGTGTAACACTGGGGGGTGGCACCACCCAGGGGTTACAGAGGCATGCTACCTGAAGGACATCAAGAATGGCCCTGCTTTTGGATGTGTCTGCCGCAAAGGTGCTCCAGTTAACATATGACATGTTAAGGTCCCCCATCTACAGCATCTACCCTTTCTCTGCCATCCTAAGTATGCCTTCTATCATATCCTTGTCCATTCCCTTCCCCTGACATGGGGGTCTATATACAACCCCTGTGCAGATTGTGGTGCCATTTCCAGTCTCTAAGGTGACCCACAATGCCTCTTCTCCTCCCTGTTTACTCTTTTGTTCCGTTGCTTTTATCCCTTCCCTTACATAGAGAGCTACTCCCCCCCTTCTGCTCTCCCTGTATCTCCTGTAGGTTGTGTACCCTGGTATGTTAACATCCCAGTCATGGTTCTCTGTGTACCACATTTCTGTGACTGCTACAATATCCAGGCATCCCTCTTCCATCAAGGCCACCAGTTCAGGGAGCTTGTTGCCCAGACTATGGGCGTTGGTACTCATTACCCTCTATTTCTTGATGGCCTTACCCCTTTTTGCCCCACCCCTGTCCTTATTGCATTTGTCACTTTCTCCATTTACCCCTGCACTTCTCCCTATCAACATCTATATGTTGGTGTCTACCTCACTTAGTACCCCGATATTTTTGGGGGCTAGGATTTCTCTGCTCCTTTCCAGTGCCTCCCCCCTTGGCTAGTTTAAATGCTTGCCAATGAAGTATTTAAACCTATCACCTAGGATCCTGGTTCCCCTCCTGGACAGATGCAGACCATCATGCCAGTATAGGCCTGCATCCCTCCAGGTGGACCCCCAGTCCCCAATGAAGCCAAATCCCTAAGCTCTGCACCAATTTTTCAACCACTGATTGAATCTCATGGTGTGGAGTACCCTAGCCTCACTCGTGCCATAGACAAGCAGCACCTCCGAGAAGGTTACCATGTGTGCTAGTTGTCTAAGGCCCCTCCCCATCTCCACAAATGCTTCTTGCACTGCTCTGATCCCTTTCTTAGCCAGGTCATTTGTCCCTAGGTGGACAATGACATCCAGCTCCTTCCCCTGTGCAGCTTCTCCTGCGATCCTGAGGATTCGCTCCCTGTCCCTCCAAGCCATGGCGCCAGGCAGGCATCTTACCTCTCTCTCCCATTCCTCCCCCAGTTCTACCTTCCTAACAATGGAGTCCCCCACCAGGAGTTGTTTCCTTCCCCTGTGGAGTCCCATGCCACCCTCCTGTGGGTCTCCTTTGTGGAGGTTCCCAGCATCCTCCTTGGTCTCCACTGTGGGTGCCTCCATAGAGGAACCACACTTTTCCAGAACGGCATAGAAATTGTGGAGAGGTACAACTTGAGGGATGCACCACTGTTCCACCACCCTCACCCTCCCTGAGCCCACTGTGGTCCAACCACTCCTTTTTCTTGGCAACCTCTGAGGCAACGGCAGTGACCCTGGTGGTCCCTGGGTGGGAGAGGAGGTCCCACAAATCCTGGCCAACTCAGCCTGGAGATGAGCAACCTCCTCCCTCAGAGGTGTCTGCAGATGGGACAACACTGCATCCTCCAGAACATCTCCCAGAAGACTGCTGCTCCATAGCCACTGTACTGCACCACTCCCATCATGTTTTTTTTCTGGCCCCCTAACTGTTATTTGGAATACTTGCTCTTTCCTCTGTTTGTTTATTTTTTTTTCTTCTCTCCCTACTTACTTACTGCGTCTGCACTCTTTTAGCTCCTGATGTTCCTGTTCTGAGACAAGAAGTTCCTATATTTCTCAGTAGTCTCTTTACTTGCTCAGAGTCAGACCTCCAGCAGCTGGGAGGGGGCGGAGAGCTACTCTTGCCCTTCTAGGATGGTGAGTCTTTGGTAGCTCTGTGATCACTCACTTCCTGCTCCCAAACAGGAAGTTCCTGTTGTCAGTTAAATCCTGTGCCTATAAAAGTAGAACTGGTTTAGGGTGGGGAAGTGGAGGGAAGGGAAGGAGGGCAATATAGTCCCAGTAGAGAAGTTTTAGTTATACCAGCAGCTCCTTCCTCCTGGTGTTCTGTCTGCCTCTGGCAGAAGCTATCTAGGGCAGTGTTTATATCTGGTCTTAACCTGGCTCCTTCTAGCTAAGCCACTCCCCCTACTTTGCAAATCTTTCTACACTTAGTTAATTTTGCAGATAACAATTCCCTTCTGACACCTGTGACAAGCACCTAGATAAGTACACAGATAACAATTTACTTCAACTACCTCTGACAAACACACCAACTCCTTTTTTTTTACCCTTAATTGAAGGTCCCAGTACAAGAGATCTAGTTCTTAGTCCCAGTAGAGAAGTTTTAGTTATACCAGTAGCTCCTTCCTCTTGGTGTTCTGTCTGTCCATTTTGTTCTATTGTGTATATCATCTAAGCCTCACTCATTGAAGCTCCAGGTCGTCCCTGTAAACGGTCCTCTGCCCAGAGTGCTTACCCTATAAATAAAGTGAACTGAATTGAATAGAATGAGAAACTATGTCGAAGGCCTTCCTGAAATCCAGATAGGCTACATCCACTGTTCCTCCCGATCCACCTCTATGATCACCCAGTCAAAAAATTCTATAAGGTTTGTTTGGCAAGATCTCCCTCCTGTGAAAGCCGTGTTACCTTTGGTACTGCAATCCATTTGTTTCCGGGTATACCACTATTCTTTCCTTCAAAAGTGATTCCATAACCTTGCTCATCACTGAAGTCAGGCTGACAGGTGTGTAATTTCCTGCCTCCGCCCTATTCTCACCTTTGTGAAGCGGAACCACATTTATGCTTTTCTAGCCACTTAGAACCACCCTGTTTCCAGTGATAATTTAAACAATGCTATCAGGGGTGCCAACAGCAGATCTCTTTGAGTATCCTATGGTGAACCTTATCTGGCCTTATTCCCTTGTCAACTTTTAATTTTACAGTTACCCTGAGGACTTCCCCCTCCGTAAAAGGAATAGTGTCCATCTCCCTCCCACTTTTGGCCCTGCCCTTTATCCTTGGGCTGTCCCCTCCCCTTGCATTGTAAAGACTGAACAAAAGTATCTGCATACACATACATACATATATACATATATTCGCATTTCCTTGATTCCCTTCTTCAGACACACCCCTTTTGCTTTTAATCCTTTTTATCCCTGCTTTGGACTTCCTCTTCTCACTAATATATCTGAAGAAGGCTTTATCCCCTTTTTATTGACTGGGCAGTATTCTCCTCTGTGCCTTTACCTGCCTCACTGCCTTTCCTGTTTCCCATTGTTTCCTCTTGTAATTTATCCTGTCCTCCACCTTCTGTGTCTTTTTGCATTTCCTAAAAGCTAGCCTTTTTGCTCTCACCATTTCCACCAACTCCTTAGAGAATCAAAGTGGTCTCCTATTCCTTTTTCCCTTGCAGGCCTGCCTGACAGAGATTTGTAGCCCTTTCAATGCCTTGTTATTTTTCTCTACTGGTCCTCGACTCCTCCTAGCATCCCTGTCCCTGTGAGGGCATCCTTTAGGCATGCTCCCATTGTTTTGGAATCTGCTCTTCCAAAGTCCATAACCCTCGTCCTCATGCAGTTTGATTTAAACACAGCTTTTACACTAAACCACACCATATGTAGGTCACTCGTCCACAGGTGGTCTGCCACGGTGCCGTCGGCAACACTGTCCCCATCTGTCAGAACCAGGTCCAGTATTGCGTCTCCAGGAGTTGGTTCCATTACAAAATCTACTAGAGCACTCCCTGCAAGGAATTCAGGATATCACTGCTTCTGGGAGTTGACGCAGCTGGGAGTTTCCAATCAACATCTTGTCGGCTGAAGTCTCCCACTAGTAACAACTCCCCTTATGAGCCATCCTTTGGATTTCTTTCAGCAATTCCCCATCCACTTCTTCTATCTGTGCTGGAGGTCTGTACATCACTACCTTATAGATTACTGCCCCATTCCTTTTCTCCAGAGTGATCCACAATATCTCTGCTCTAGCATTCAACAGAAACACCCATCTCTCCTGGTCCACGCTTTCCCCCTGGACCACCCTGGTTCCTTTGGTCCTATCTTTGGACCACCCCAATTACTCTTCCATGCCTGAGCCATACCATTTCCCTCCTCTAACCCAGCAGCCCTGTCCCACCTCACAACCTCTAAGATACCACTTTCACCCTACCACAGTCCAAGTATGTCCTGGTCCTTGTTGGCCCCCCATTTCTCATGGTCCACCTTCTCCTAGATCACCACATCCCCTTTGCCCAAGCCACCATCTCCCCCAACTCTATCCCTTGTCCACCCTAGGTCCCCCCACCTTGGACTTCTCTGGCCCATCTTGACCATTGCTTCCCAACTCCCATGGCCATGCTCCAGAACAATCCAAGTCTGGGTTGCCCTAGCCCTCTCTGTTCCCAGAGATAACCCCAGCTCTCCCTGCTATGTACTTATCTGGCTCCTCCGCTGCTCCCATTGTCCTGCCCCATTTCCACCCCAGCCCTTGGCTGTCTTAGTCCATGTTGTGCCCACACAGGCCACCATACTTCTCTTGACCCTGCCCCTGCACCACCCTAGCAGCCCCTAGCCCTGGCTCAAGGCTGTCCTGATCTGCCCTGCCACCCCAGGCCACATCTGTTCCCTTCGTACTGTTCCTGGACCACCCAAACTCCTACCCTGCCACAGTCCAGCTGATTCTCTCATCATACTCAGGCCTATCCATTCTTGCCATGATGTCTGCAACTCACACCAGGCAGGCATGTGAAAAACCTATTTCATCAGTCCTGTTTTGGAGTAGTCTGTTCCAGCCTGATTCTCTGAGGTGAAGTGCCCAAGGAGGGATGGTGGTGGTAGTGGTGGAGGGGTGACTAGACATCTGTTTTAGATTCCCACCTAACTGTCTGCAAAGGCACGATGGTGTGTGATGGCAGCCATGGTCATGACTGTGTCCAGCAGCATCCCTCCTGTCTGGTGGTTCCAACTGTGCTCAAAACCAGCTTCTGCTAAGTCACAGGTGTGCTGCAGAGAACATATTACCCACTCCCCAAAGTGAGAGCCGTCCACGGTATGCGCAGTCTTCCTCCTCAAGCCAGCCTCCCTGCAGTCTGAACTTACTAGTGTCACAGCAGCAGAGCTACCGCTATGCCAAAGGGCCAGTTTTAGGGCTGTCATTTTATTGGAATTGATGTTTAGATGCCAACTGGTGTTAAAATGCACATCACTTTTCCACTACCTGTATCACTGAGATCAATGCTACACATAGTGAAAGGAGGGGGAAGCACAGCTTTCTAAACCTGATATTGCAATTAAACTTAATTAAAATGACAGCTCTAGTAGAATAAAAATGTCAACGTGGCTTGTAAAATGTGAGTCAAGCCACAAATAAGCTCTCTTGATGAGCGAGCTACTAAAACTTACAGCAGATGCTGTTGCATCATAATGCATTTCTTGTTAAATAATAAAATACTTAAGTCACATACCTGTTTAAAATGGGGTTTACTTGAAGATCATTATCAGAAAGATGTCAAAGTAAAATGAGTGAAAGGGGGTCACAAAGAATCCATACTTCAGGGAATATGTAAAAACAGCATAAAAATTGCAACTTATTCTCTACTTATCAGATTAAAGAGCAGCAATACTCTAAAACAGTTTATATTCTGTATAGATGGCGTCACCCATTAGATTGATGGACCAGTGACCTACTTTTAAATAGCAGACTCGAGTATGGGCAGCAGAGTTGAGGCGAATGCTGCCGAAGTCAGCGATTTCCAGCCCACGCAAGAGCAGAGCAGTGCTTCTGGCATCATAGCAATCCTGTGGTGGGACAGGGAACTTACACCACTACTGAGACACAGCTGCAAAAATCCTAGACCAGTAGTCATCATGGGTTAGAAGGGGGTGGAGGGACAACAGGACATAAGTTAAGGAGAAAATCCACCAGGCTGCCGTCAGGATGACAGCTGTGGATAAAACTGTGCCCCGCATCATAAAGCCCACCACCAACTAATATTTTACCTGGTACAGTATAGCAAAAAAGTTATACAGTTTTCATCAACTACACAAAACTGTTGATGAATAGCAGTCACTTGCTAGACATCTGAGTTTACACAAAAGTGGCTGTACAGCTGCGTTACCTGCAAATGCTATGCATATTTTTCTTACTGTTGCTCAAATTGCTTTGTAATTCTTCAATTGTTACATGAAGATTTATTTAGATAAAATTTTCCTTCCCACCACTGAACAAGTATAAAATAGGGGTCAGCCTATTTTGTTTTTTATTTTGATACACATTTTATAGTCTGCCTCATACCCCACTTCACCTTCCTCACCCAAAACAATTAAAAAAAAACATCTGGCTACATGGTGCCAAGCGATGGAGAAAAAGAACTGCTTGGCATGCTGGCGACCTGCGCTTGGGATGACAGGAGCAGAAACCAGAGGAGAGGGATAAGAGCAGATGCTCGCCTCCTGGGAGGCATGGTTCAGCTTGTGTCACTCTTTGAGTGACTCCTGGTGGTCAGCTGGTGAAGTCACACTTGGCGGTAAGGGTGACCATGCGCCACTGTGCATCTTTCCCAAGACACCATAAGCTTGCAGACATTATGTGAGTGGGGGGGATGGAGGGAGAAAATGGAAAATAGGCTCTTCTGGGGTGTTGGATAATGGCCCCCATGGAGTTCCCTGTGTCACTATTCATGCAGCACAACATCCTCACCCAAAAGACCATCAGCTCCAGTGTTACAGGTATTTCTCCCCTAGTGGCAGCAGGGGCCAGCAGAGATAAGCCAGACCACTGGGGGGGGTCAATGAAGCATGGGAAATCTGGAGGTGGGATGGCACAATGTATGAGGTTAGTTGGTTGTGGGGCCGAAGCTTGGAAGCCTGAAAGGGCAAGGCCATATGGACAAGCACAATTGTGCTCAAATTTTGAAGAGAGGTAATGTGCAAAAAGCAGTGGATTTTTACCTGAGTGCATGCACACCAGGCTAAGGCCTGAGTTCATGGCATGGATGGCAGTGAATGGAGAACAAATGGTCGGGTGGCTGGGGAAAAAAAGAAAAGCCAGCAGTCTTTCTAAATCTTATTTACCCCCTGACAACTCAGATAAGAGTTGCAACACCTCGATTTCTGTGGGATCCTGATTCTACACATTTCCATAGCTGGGTAAACGGGTGAACTGGGAGGTTATGAACATCTTTACTAGGATTTGAAGGTGCTCAAAAGAAAAAACTGTGTGCTCATTTGCCTGTTTAAACGCTCTTCCATTGAGGATCAGGCCCCTCAATCCTTTCCCCTTCCTTATCTACAGTCTGCCCCATGCTTAGATGTTGTGTAGCTCTCGTTAGTTGAAACCTGATTTTGCTTTGTAACAAATCCAAAATTAAAGTAGGGAAACTAGCACTAGCAAAATGACACCACAGAACTTAACAGAGAGTTTCCCATGCTCTCCCTATACAGACATCACAAAAAGTCTGAGAGCAGTTGCAGAGGTAGTGATAAGGAAGTAGATTGGATCCACCAGCCAGTCCATCAGCAGCAAATTACAATCCCTGCCTTTTAAAGGTGCATCCATCAGCCTATTTTACTCTTCCAATATTAAGAAATGCACACACATATTATATATCTATGTATCTATCTATATATATATATATATATATATATATATATATATATATATATATATATATATATATATATGTATATTCCATATTTCAAAACTGATGAGTAAATTACTCCGTTTATGTACCAATATTATTTAAAGCACTGGGGGCATCATTAAAGAAAAAAAAGCTGCCATGAGCTTCCATTCAGGAAAGGGAACTTCCCCATTTTTTTTTGTTTAGAGCACTAAGAGAGCTGCTCTTTAAAGGGCCCTAATTCATAATTGGAACTGATATTGCCAAGCAGTGTCCTCGAGATGCCAAGTCATAAGGTGACCGATTATTTTCCATTTTTCATAAATATATCCCCAAACCACACTCCATATTCCCAGGAAGTCATCCTCTTTTACCACTTAATTTTAAAGAGGCACTGGCATAGTCCAGGTATGCAGCTAGTGCCAAGTAGTTGCATGCCTGAGGAGTTTATTTAGCCCACATTTGAGTATTTTTTCCAGTGATTAAAAGTATCGGAACAAAAGTTATGAGCCAGATATTAAAATGTAAGCAGTACTTGTAATCACTCACAAACCTTCAAAAGATTGGAGAATTACCTCTTCAGGCAGGCAACTCCTTGGTATGAGTTGCCACAACCCTTAATCATCTTGTCAATCAGCACAACCACCTGTGAAGTGCAGAATGCACATAAATAAAAACATGGCACACCAGAATGGGAAAACAAAGATTGAATTCAGGAGCAAACAAAAACAACACATAGGAGAACTGTCTTTGTGGCTCATCTTAGTAATAAGGCAGTTAAAGAGCCTCCAATACTATTGGGACAAGTTTGAAAAAAATGAATATTTAGACACAAATAAGCTTATATTTCACATTTCTTTCTGAAATTTCCACCATTCTTTAATTATAAGGGCACTTACAGGAAATCAGGATATAGCAGTCATTTCTGTTCTGGCTGCTTGTCTACAACTGATATCACAATTCTGTTTACGACAATAATATGTTGCGGTGGAGGTAATTATGATGTGATAAGCAGGGGAACTGTAATCTAACACGTGGACAAGCAGCCAGAGCAGATAATGTCCATGGTATTTTTTCCATATTCTGTTTATGTCCTGGTCTCCCCAGCTGCCCCTTCTGACTGCCCCCCCCTCGCACATCCATGTCACATCACTTTTCTGAGGCTTTCCTTGCACCATCATCTTCTGCCACACAACTGTGGTGGTGCACTTTCATGGGTGTAGGTACTGCATAGGGTCCAGATTCATCCTGCCTGCTGGAGTGTTTTTCTTCCTGGTTTTCATCCTGGGGCCCACATATGTACAATGGGCACAATGTGTGAGCTCTGCTTCCTCAAAGATGCCCCCGGAATCCTGAAGATGGGGTCCTTTCCCTTTGTAGTGGCATGCATGTGCTGCCACCCAGCCACTTCTGGGTAGCAGTAAAGCAGTATGCCACACTAACCCCCTCCCTGGGGAAGGAGAGCTGTCTTAAGGACATGCAATCCTTCCTCTCCCCACCAGCCCTCAAGTCATCAGAGTCAATTTCCAACCCTGGATCAATCACTGGCATGCCAGGAGTATGGTATTTTTTTAGTAACTATTTACACCCCAACTCCAGCATGCACCCTCTGCATCCAGTACCCCCAATCCTGTCACCCAACATCTCCAGGACTTTCCTTATCCACAGAGGTGCTCAATACTGTGCCAGATTCTGTGATCAGTTTGAACAGCCTGGTCATTAGGCGAGAGGCCTGTGAGGTACTAGCATCACCCAGCTACCCTGATAGTTATTTTCCACCATTTTACCCACTCCCCTTTGAGTCAGTGGCGTCAACATGCACATGCATGCATCCATGCAACAGGTGTGCATGTGTGCAAGTTGCCACATTCCCCCACTCTAACTTGGTGACCGATATGATGCCTCCCGCAATACTGTGGGGGCACTCATACATTAGGGCACTGTTTCTGATTTAATTGTATGCTCCTAGCCTGTTTTTCTGTGAGAGACACTGAAGTCAAAATTTAAAAATCATTTCATTTAAGTGCTACTGTATTTTTCTTTTGTGCATTTAGTAATTAACTGTATTTTTCTGATGATTCTATGATTAATAAGGGAACAATTTAAACTCTTAGAATGTATTGGCTTACTGCTCACCACTTAACTGTTTAAGGAATAATTTTGGGTAGGATTTTTATTTCTTAAAGTCTACTGGCTTTCTGCTCTTGGGGTGGGATTTCCTTTCTCATCTGTACTGCTAATTCTTGCCCCCACTTTCAGTAGTACCCCTCCCTGCCAAGCTAATCACTTCTGCCCATCCTTCCCAGTTAATTGCTCAGTCTGACTGTCTGTCCCCACCTCCTTCTTCTGTCCCCTGACTAAATATAATCTTCTACCCCTCTTCTCTCCCTAGGCTCCTAGTTGCCCCTGTTGGGGTCACTGCAGTGCTCCCCATGGCTCTTTGGACCTTACCAGTCCACCTCGAAGCCTGCAAGGTACTGTAGCCAGCAGGTTCCATTTCAAGTACTCAGGCAGCCTAGCTGTGAATTGTGGCACCTTTTCTAAGTGGCTCCCTGCCTTCCAAGCTGTGGTTGAATTTCTACCTCGACTTACCTCTGCATTATTGCAGACCAGAGGAGACCACAAAAACCCCTGTACAGACTGACTTAAATGTGTCTCTGTCCAGCTGAGCTGTAAACTGAATTTGTGTCTGGTATTTATGGCACTTCAGTGTGCACTGCAATCTCGGAGTTTAGGGTGCTGTTTCTGATTTAATTGTATGCTCCTTGCCTGTTTTTCTGTGAGAGACACTGAAGTCAAATTTTCTCCTTCCCCCCACCCGCTGCCTCATGTGTTATTAAATGCTTGTTCCTTGGGGCGCATATTCTTTTTTCCCCTTAGTGATTGGACCATTTCTTCTGTGGTGAGGATCTCAAGGCAGCTAGCTTGTGAATTTCATTGTTGGATTGCCCTAGGAACCTAATGAATATCTCCACACTTAGCAAAAGCCTTTATAAGTTTTCTAGTTGCAGCTCTATATCTCTGCCTGCTGGATTGTTTGATCCTTGGGCTTAGTTACTGTCTCGCTCCTGCAGTCAACTGCACATTTGCTTCAGTCCTGAATTCGCTTCTTTCTCTCTTTTTCCATAGTTCAACATTCCATCCTTTTCCTTACCAGTGTACACTATGGGGGTGATCTCACTTCACTGCAGCTTTGTAGGAGAATTTTCCCCTTCTGCTAGCCCTCCAGCTCTCAGTAGATCTTCTCTGCCAGCCATCTACTGACTCTGGCTACTCAAAGCTGAGGACTGGAAGTATTTTTTCTCAAACCTAATTATCAGGGGTAATACCTCTATCCCTGAAACCTGGCTCCTAAAGTTTATCCCATTTGCTAGTATAGCTGACTACCTAAGCCATTCCCCTTTTTAGGGCAAACTCCAAACATCTCTCCTTGAGACCTGGGTACCCCATGTCATCTCTCTGTCTCTCTCTCTCTCTCTGTCTCTCTGTCTCTGTCTCTCTCTCTCTCTCTCTCTCTCTGTCTCTCTGTCTCTCTCTGTCTCTCTCTCTCTGTCTCTCTGTCTCTCTCTCTCTGTCTCTCTCTCTCTCTGCCTCTCTCTCTCTCTGTGTCTCTCTGCCTCTGTCTGTCTCTCTGTCTGTCTCTCTGTCTCTTGTGATATTGAACCCAACCCAGGCCCTCCTGATGGCATCGCTCCCAAGAACCCATCTTATTGGTTTTACAGAAAAGGGGCTTAAGCTTGCACATATGAACATTAGAAGTCTATCAGCTAATTTTGCACAGCTTGAAGCCTGGAATGCTCACAACTCCCCTGATGTCTTAGGTTTAGCCAAGACTTGGTTAAAGCCCCATATACCAGATTCATTATGTAGGATCAATGGATATAAACTTCACAGATGTGATCGTCCAAATGCTAAAAAGGGTGGTGGTGTTTTATTTTATACCAGGCAGGACCTTGACATTACGGTCTTCCCGGTCAACACTACCTGTCTATGTGAAACTATTCATATAGTTATTACCATAGGTCTCACTAAGAAGCTAAATGTAGTGTGCATCTATAACCCTCCTAAAATGAACTAACAGGCCTTACTAAGGTAATTGACCATCTTTTCTTGCTAAAGGGTAGACAAGAGCTCATTGTTATGGGGGACCTCAACCTGGATTGGCTAGGGAAAAACTCTAATCTCTATGCTGCTGAACTCAGCAGGTTACACCTGTCTCAACGGGTCATTCTCCCGACCAGACAGGCTAGTAACAGCAGTCTCCAGTCTCTTCTAGACTGGGTCATCTCCAACAGGCCTGAGAGAATCAGTGCTGTTGGAGTTTTACTAGACTCAATCAGTGACCACTCCCCAGTTTACTGTGTTTGGAAGGCTAGGGCCCCTAAACCACCCACTCCAGAGAAGTTCTTTTCAGGGATTTTTCAAAAATGGATAAGAGAGCCCTAATCGTGGAGCTACAGAACACGGACTGGGCATCTCTATATAATACTTGTAATACTGAACGTGCTGCTTAATACCTCCTTACCACTCTTTTGAACATTCAAGACAAATATATTCCAGTAAAAAGGCACCGCATCTGGGGATCTGCTACCCGCTGGTTAAATTCTTCACTCCTGTCCTCTCTCAAAAAGAGGGATAAAACCTGGAACAAAGCAAAGCTAACCCAGTCCCCATTGGACTGGGTGGAGTACAGAAGACTCCAAAACCTATGCAAGGTTTCCATTACATCTGCTAAGGGCAATTACTACCATCAGCTCCTTAGTACCTCTGTCAGTGACTCTTGTGATTTTTGGAGTCATGTTAATACCATCATAGGGAAAAACAAGTGCAATACAATATCTGATATGGTTGTGGATGGTTGCAGTTGCAATAACCTGCTCACTATCGCCGAGGCTCTTAACTCCCAGTTTCACTAACCTCTCCTCCTATACTGCACCTCCTGAGCCTTTACCTGTCACTCCGCAGGATAACCTTAAACCTTCCAACCCATCTTTCACCCTTTGGCCAGTCTCTGAGAGTGAACTCTTATGCTTACTTAAGTCCATCTCTCCTGCTGGATCGGCAGGGGCAGATGGACTCTTACCAAAATTCCTTAGAACTGTTGCACCGTCTATAGTCTCTCCAGTGACTAGAATTTTCAACCTGTCTCTTCTTACAGGACATGTCCCTTCCCTCTGGAAGATTGCTTGAGTTGTACTGGTCTACAAAAATGGGGACACCACTAACCTGGATAACTACCGCCCTATTGCCATCCTCTCCACCCTCTCAAAAATACTGGAGAAAATTGTTGCTACCCAGGTCTTGGATTACCTGTACTCCTTCAAACTCCTCATCCCTGACCAACATGGTTTCCGACGTGGGCAAAGTACATCCACTGCTCTCATACAGTTTACAAATGATGTCAGACTCACTATGGGCAAAGGCTCTCTCACTGGGGCTACTTTTGTTGATCTTACAAAAGCGTTTGATTTAGTTGACCACCCGCTGCTCCTATCAAAGTTGTCATCCCTAGGCTTCTCACCCTCTGTCACCACCTGGTTCAAAAATTATCTTTCAAAACCGCAACAATTTGTCCAGATCGAAGATGCTAAGTCTCCTCTTGCTCCTATTTGGATCGGAGTGCCCCATGGTTTGATTCTTGGTCCTCTCCTATTTACAGTCTTCACAAATTACATCCCGCAGCTCACTGGTGTTTGCTCAGGTCTGCTATATGCAGACAATCTTGTTCTTTACTCATCTTTCTCAAACCTTTCTGAGATCAACCTGTATCTCAATAGTAACTTCAATACTTTTCATAGCTGGCTATTGCAAAACAAGCTTGTCTTAAATAAAAATAAAACAGTGACTATGATCTTCGGTTCAGGTTCAAAAATTCAGTCCTGCACCCAGCCATTAAGTATCAGAGTGCTCGATGGCTCTCCCCTTAACACAGTTACCTCTTTTAAATACCTAGGAGTAACCCTTGATCCTGCCTTGGATTTTGACCTGCACCTAGCCTCAGTTATTAAATCTGTCAATATTCAACTTGGATTGGCATATAAGGTGAGACATAGCCTAACATCCACGGTAAGGATAGACATTGCACAGGGGATCCTGAGACCCAAATTGGCGTATGGGTTAATAGCCTTTCCGGCAACTACTGGAGAGCTCCTCCAAAAGTGGGATGTCTGCTACAACAGCATTTGCCGTTTTGCTTTGTCTTTGCCCAAACTTACACACCGATGCACACTATACTCCAGTCTGGGATGGTTTACCCCCTCAGCCTTCTGACAGTTTACTTCCTACTGTTTTATAAAGAATATGATCTTCTCCCAGATACCTGACAAACTGGCTCTACTGCTCAAACCCGTGACCTCTGCCTACCCACTGAGATCAGCTGACAAATCCCTTGTTGTCCAACCGAGATGTAAAAGCAAAATGAGGGAGAATGCTTTCTTTAGCTGGGCCCCTAAACTCTGGAACTCCCTTCCACTGAGTCTAAGAATCTCCCCTTCTCCACACAGCTTCAAACGGGAGCTTCGTATGGCTCTTCTAAGCTCCGAACCCTGCTCCTGTCCTCTATCCACCCACTCCTGTACTGGTTCCTCCTAGTTGCCTACTGGCTCCAACCTCTACTACTCTCAAACATGCCTGGAAATATTGTAATTTCCTCTCTTCTAGCACTTACTCACTAGTTGTATGACTTATGACTGTTAGTTATTTGCACTTATATTTCTGTTTTGTTACTACATATAGATTCCTGCAAATGTACTGTAATTTGCTGAAAATTTTGTGTAAGTGTACTATGTCTGACTTCTACTTGTCCCATGATGTTTTCTTGTATCTACTATTGTCTACGTACTCTTTGTTGTAATCTCCCGGGATGTACCTGAAAATAGGCAGCTATGCTGTCTAGTATACCTACCCGGCTAACAAAAACTAAATAAATAAATAAATAAATAGGCACATGCAGCATGTCTCCACCACCCAGGCTCATTCCTAAATCCAGGTCACCAGCATCACAAGTGCAGGGCCGGCCTTAGCTAGGTATAAACTGTGCCCCTGCACCTTGGGGGCCCATATTTTTTTCTTGAGGAAAAAAACAATTTAAAACATTTAAAAATGCCTAAATTTTGTTAGAGATGAAAATGTTCACCAGCAAATGAAAGTGGAAGACAACTGGCTCTGTTACTGTTACAAAAGGTGGGGGCAGCTTTGCTGCAGTGGAAAAGATTAGGTTAAGTAAGTGCTAATGGTGTTAATGGCCATACTTTACACTTCCCCGTTTGACTGCTTTCACAAACAGAGGGCTATATTGACAAGAGAGCTTGTCTATAACCTGAAAATGTAGCTGAAACAATGAATGATATGACAAAATATGTTTCAAAAGTATGTGAGCACTCAAAATGGCTCAAAAACCGGACCAACACAGAGCAAATCTGGATTTCCTGATAGGGACCCTGAAAACCTGATCACCAGGTAAAAAACTGACAGGTGGCAACCTTACTGGTATCCCATGACAATTCTCTCTATTATCTCTCATTCACACCTCTAGAAAAGTTAAGCTGTTTAACTTGTTTGCAAATCAGAGTATCGGAGGTGTGAGTATCCAGTGATGATGTCTCTGCCCTTACAGAAATGAATACAGTAATAGTACCATTCTTACTTAAGTTCTTGCTCCAGGCTCAGCTAGATTAATTTCCAATGGTGAAGTCAAATAATTCAGTGCAAGTCAATGGCACTAATTAAAGATGCTGGTTAAACTAGTAGACCTGGCACTGATTTATTAATATAGGACAGGAGGGTTAGTTACGTGTAAATGTTGGATGGGGGGGCACGGGGAATGGAGTGGTGGGGCCGGGCAGGGGGCTGCACAGGGGCCCAGAATGGTTAAGGCCAGCCCTGCACGAGTGGTAGTGCTACTGCTGCTCAGATGGGTCTGCTAATCCAAACCAGTTTCTTTGCTTTATAACTCCAGTCTGTTTCTTGATGGTTCCTGCTTATAACTCATAAAACACACAGTATGCCCAGCAGCAATGCATCACTTTGAGCACTAGATTCTGGAGTGAACCTTGGAGGCTGGTGCTTGGGTGACTGGTTGACAGGGTATCATTACAATATCCTGTGACTCACTACCCTGACACCCTGTAGCCCTACCCCAAAATTCTGAAACTCAAAATCCTGACAGCGGGATACCCTCCTACCAGAAATTGTTACATTAATTCAGAGGGTTGCGAGGGGTTACATGAAATACAAGCAAAATCCCACTATCGGGATTTTAGGTTTCGGAATTTTGGTGTCGGGCTACAGGGTGTCACGGTAGTGAATGATAGGGTATCGTAGTATGTCTGTTGCAAGAGATGCTGCTGACTGCAGCACATCCCAGCAGGGGATGGTCTGATGTACATTCTGTAGCTACAATGACCCCCAACAGTGGGCCATGGAGCTTGGTACTCCAATAATAGGACAGCAGTATGTGAAAGACATGCTGTCAAATGCAATGCAGCTCAGCATAGGAAGGTCTGGTGTACATTCTGCAGCCACAATAACCCCCAGCAGTGGGCCACAGATCTTGCTATTTCATTAATAGTATAGCAACATGTACAAGGGATGCTGCCAACTGCAATGTGTCCCAGCAGGGTAAGGGCTTGTGGTATATTCTGCACCTCTTGTGACCCCTTTTCAGTGGTCCAGAGAGCTTTGGCCTCCATTAGGAGAATAGCAGGAAGTTCAAGAGCTGGCTGCAAGGGGTCTTGCTAGCCCTAGCTTAGTTGATTGAAGGGCTCCGATGGAGAAACAGGGAAAACTGAAGAGCCCCTATTGTCTTCAGAATAACAACCTCTGGCACACCAAGACATCCCTAAATTGATCTACAATGACTGTGATGAGGGATGACTGGGCTGGTGGCTGCCATGGGCACATTAGGTGTGGTGGTGGGGGGCCTGCATGGGGCAAAAGAAGAACAGATTAAAAAAGTAAGCATGTGTATAGTCTGAGGCACCTTGGAGTAGGCTGATGCAATTGAATAATAGAAGGCAAACAATGGTTTATTTATTTTATTTATTGATGGCATTTTGATAACCGGGAGAGCCCACTGAGACCAGCAGTCCCTTTTTCAGGGGAGACCCGGAATTAGTTAAATACAGTGCAAGCAGAAAGTTCATGTCATATCAAACTACTTAATACAGAAAAGATACATCAAGAAAGTCATGAGAAAACATGCATATGCACAGGAAAATTAGTTATAAACATCAGATACACTTTAGCAGCAGCAGGATAGGTGAGATTCATATGCTAACAAGCAAGTTATAGGTACGCCTTTAACCTAAAATAGAGATCCATCAGTTGGGTGCAAGGTATAGATTAGGGTTCAGCGATAGCAGCTGCAATGACAGCGTTCCAAGATATAAACATTTAGCCTTGCCTTAAACCCTTCAGTAGAAATGACTTTGGTTAAGTTTTCAGGAAGGGAGTTCCAGTGGTTGAGGGCAAAGTAAGTGAAATACCTTTTTATTAGGTTAGCCCGTACTCTAGGGATCTCCAGCACGCTGGTATTTGATGAGCGGAGGGCATGCCTTATGGGTTTTGGGTCCAATAGACCCTGTAGGTGGGGAGGGGGTATAGATCTTGGTGAGTTTGAAGGTGAGGCAAAGAAGAGGTTGATTGAGCCTGTATTACAGTGTAGGCCAGTTCAGATCAAAGAGTACCGCACAGTGATGCCTCCTGGGCAGCAAACTTGATGCAAATCGACTGATCTTGTTGTATAGTACATTCAATTTGAGGGCTTCAGCCTCCCGGAGGACTTGTAATACGGGGCACCATAGACCAGGGAGGGGAGCAAGGTATTACTTGTAAAGGTTTTCTTCGAGTCAGCAGTCAGTAATTTTCCTAATCTGTAAAGGAGATTCAGTTTCTGACGTACGATCTTGGTGATGTGCTTGACGTATGGCTTGAAAGTCAAGTCTTGCTCAAGGTATACACCAAGGTACTTTACCTTGTCCACTACATTGATCCGAGTCCCCATTATAGTAAAAGGTAGAAGTAGATTTTGTCTGTCTACTTCCAAGCACCTTGGACTAAATAAGATCGCTTTGGTTTTCTTGTTCAGGACCAACAAGCTGGTGGCAAACCAGTTTTCAAGTGCATTCTGACTATGAGCGAGTTTTCCTGTAAGTGAGCAGGAATCAGTGTCACTTCAGTAGACCAGTGTCATCAGCATAGGAGAGCACTTTCACATCACCGCAGTGATTGCTGATGTCCTTAATAAACAGCAAAAATAGTAGGGGACCTAGAATGGAGTCCTGAGGACTCCATCCATGACCACAAGGCAGGTGGAAAATGCCCCTTTCCATTTAACCTTTTGTGGTCTGCCAACTAGGTAGCTTGAAAACCAGGGCAGTGAGTGTTTATTCAGACCTAACACATCCACCTTACCAAGGAGTAATCCGTGGTTGACCAGATTGAAGGCTTTGGTTTGGTCTATGAATATGGCTCCTGTTAGTATACCTTTGTCCATTGCACCCACAACATAACTCATTAGTTTAATAAGTGCTGTGTCTGTCCCATGACACTTCCTAAAACTATGTTGTTAATCAGCAAGAAGATTATGTTGTTCAAGATAGTCCTGTAGCTGGTTGAAGATCAATCTCTCCTGAATCTTAGCCAAAGGACAAAGGATTGATATGGGCCTGTAGTTCTCAGTTTTGGCCCATGCTCCACCTTTGTGTATAGGGACCACCATAGCCACCTTCCATTTAGAAGGGACAACTCCCTCCATAAGGGACCTATTGATAAGCAGGGTTACCAGAAGAGCAATAGCTGGTGCAGCAAATTTTAGTAGTCTTGGCTTGAGTTGGTCATATCCAGGGGAAGAGTCAGATTTCAGTTGTTTCATTAGGGCTAGCACTTCAGATTTCCTGACCAGTTGTAGGTGGAACTGGGGTCGTGAGGTAACTTTGTCGACTGAGCCCTGTGCTGAAGTTGGCAGGTTGGATTTGTATTTGTCTAGATTTGTGAAAAAAGCTGTTAAAGGATTCCACCACTATTGCAGGATTATCAGTGGCTTGGCCGTTGATTAAGATTGTCCTCTCTGATGAGTTTGTGTTACCCTTCAGTAAGCAGTTTATGTGACTCCAAAACACCTTTGGGTTGCCTAGGTGCTTGTTTTGGAGACTCTGCAAGTACTGGGTTGTTGCCGCCTTGGTCTCTGTTTTGCAATTGTTTCTTAGCTCCCTGTATCTGTCCCAGTCAGATTGTAGGTTTGTCGATTTGAAGTGCCCCCAGGCCTTGTCCCGTAGGATCATTAGTTCCTTTAGTTTATTGTTGAGCCACTTATGACATTTTCCCTTCACCCTAATTTTTATGAAGGGGGCATGCTGGTTGGCTGTGGACACGAACACATTAATGAAGTAGTAGAGAGCTTCCCCCAGGCTAGATAGCTCTTGAATAGGGTGTCAGTTGATGTTCTTAAGTTCAGCAATGAAGGATCCAGGTAGGAAGTTGGTGTAGTCCCTTGTAGTGAATATTCGTTGTGGATTTTCATGGTGGAAGATTACGAGTCCTATTTGAGCATATGTGAAATATAGGCGAATGGTCGCTGAGAGTCTGAGAAGATTCCGGCTGCCTGTATCCTTGTGGGATTGGAAACTAGGGCCCAGCCAAGCAGCGTATGGTTCCCAGGCTTAGCATTGATCCAAGTGAACTCTGTTATCACTTGTGTGAGGTTTGCATCTAGGAGAAGGGCTTGCAGCTTGTTACCTGGAGGTAATGCCCAGTTTTGGTTAAAGTCACCAATGATTACCATTTCCCCAGGTGAGTGTTGTGCCAAAACCTGGATGAGGGACTTCAGGGTGGAGGCGGCATCCTGTGGGGGCATGTAGACACAGCCCACATAGAGTGGTTTAGTGTCACCTAGCAGCAGTTTGACAAATAGTGACTTGTTCTCAGAGGGTTGAGGGATGTCAATAGGCATGGCACACAGCTTTGTATTACCATAGATGAGGACACCACCCCCTTTTTTACTGAGTCTATCCTTCCTATAAGCACTGAAACCCAGTAGATCCACTTCATGTGGTAGTACCTGTGGCTTGAATCAGGTTTCTGTAATAGCGATCACATCCAGGTTGTAAATAGCCACCCAGCTCTCAAGCGCTTGCATTTTTGGCCTCAGACTATTGATGTTCATGTGAACCAATTTTAGTCCATTGGTTTGAGCCCAGTCCAGGTCAGTTGGGAGTGTGATGGTGGAATTTAGGGGGACAGAACTAGGGTTGAGTTCAGTATCTCCTCCTAAGATCAGTTTTAGTTTAGCCAGATACCTTTGTAGTTTGGTCAGGTAAAGGGAGTGACACTTTCTCCTTTTGTGTTTTATGTATAGAAAAGGTTGTAGCAATTACCCCGCTGGGCCAGCCCATACACTGCCATGAGCGGGGGGGGGAGCATAGGTGTTGCCGCCTGTGGGAGGGTGTCAGTAGTGGGTGGTGCAGTTGGACCCCTCACCAGGACAGGGCAGAGTGTACCCCAGTGGTAATTTGTCCATTACAAACACAGTTATAGTATATGACAGCGATACTGCAATACTGTCTAGCCCCATTATAGCCTTTGTTGTTAAGATCAGTAGCAACAAGGAAATGTGGGAAAACAGTCACAGAATTCTGATAGCCTACAATCCTAACATGTAGAAATGCCCTCAGTCCTTCCAGTACCCCCGTCCTCAGTAATCCTTGCATCTTTCACCCCTCCACCTACCCCACCCCTCCCATGTGTAACCTGCCCCTCTTTCTCTTGCGTGAATACAGAACAGAAGTATTCATTTAATGCATCTGCCTGATCCTCCCCTCTCTCCACCCACCCCCATCCTTTTATTATCATCACTATTTGGTCCTTGTTGGTCCTTCTTTCCCTTATGTATCTGAATAAATCCTTTTCTCTGTTTTAATACCCTGTGCTAGCCTTAGCTCCTTGGAAGCCTTGGCTGCTCTGACTAGTTTAGCAGCCAAATATGACAACATGAAATGTGCAGAGCGGTGCTGGAAAGCACCACATAGGAAAAGGGGCCTAGGGGTCATGATACATAACAGCCTAATAACAGCATACTGTATTGGAGCAGTGGGTAAGGCAAACAGGACACGGAGGTGTCTCTTCCATTGTGCTGGTCACTGGTGCAACCACAGCTAGAATACTGTGCAAGGATTTCAGTAATCCACACCTGAGGAAAGACTGTGCCAAAATGGAAAAAGCACAGTGTACGGCAACCAAGATAATCTATAGACCAGGAGGCAAGACATACATAGAGAGGCTACAGGACTTGAATATGGACACCACTGAGAAAAGAAGGAATGGGGTGACATGATCAAGACATCCAAGTACTTGCATGGGACAAGAAGAGTGGATGCCAAAGAACTACTCTCCTTGAGTTCAACTACAGGGACAAGGGAGAGCGCAGACTCATGGCGGGGTGGGGTTGGGGGTTAAAATGGACATCCTTAAGCACTTCTTCACATAAAGAGTGGTGAACAATAAACAAATTACTCAAGGAAGCGGTATGGGCCAGATTAGTGAACAGCTTCGAGCAGGTATGGGACAGGCACATAGGGTTGGTTTGGAAAGGAGGCAAAACAAAGGGGAGGGATAGCCACTAGGGCCAGTACAGAGTACCTAGGCAGGGTGAGCAGAAAGGATGGGCTGATAGACACTGATGGCAAAAAATTACCTATGTATACATGGTTCAAAACTTGCTAAAGCCAAATACTCTTTTGCTTGATCAGTGCAATCCACCCAGCAAGGGCAATAGGTAGAAACTGAGACCCTCTGGAAGAAATGAAATATTGCTGTTAAGTAGGGTTAGCCTATGTAAAAACAATTGCAAAATAAAAACTTATATATTTAAAATTCCTTCACAATGGGTAAACTTCTACCTTGCGATCAAAGTTGGGGAGCTAATTCTTGAAGTTGATACTCAGGAATGCAAAATAATAAATCAGAGGACATAAAGGACAAAGGGTATCTAACTACATGTAAATCCGATTAAAAAACATACATATACTTACTGTATCTGTCAGGTATGGTTTGCTGTCCTCCAAAACCTGTAAAATAAGACATATACTAAATAAAACTTTCTGGGGAAACCAGTTAAAAAAGAAAATAACAGATAGGAGCACGTTTAACTACCATGTGGGAGACCCGCTAGTTCAAGTCAGGACTCTGGGGAGAAGAAAATAAAAGGAGATAAGAAGGTTGCAAAGCAAAAGCAGTGTTGTTTTGTTTGCTGTGGCCACCCATAATTACATCGTCTAGGGCACTTTGAAGACTGCAAGTATTTAATCTTGGCCCTGCCCACTGTCACAGCAGTTTTGTAACGACTCGCAACATCAGTGAGCCAGGTTCAAAAGCAAACTCAGGCAGCTGTAGGGCTGGCCGGGCTGAGGAGAATGAGTGCATCCCAGGGACTGCTGTCCTTCTCTGTGGGGGGCGGGGGTTACACTGCTCAGGACACATCTGGCCCCTAGTAGTGAGCTGGGGAATGGATCACCAGAGCTTGTTATGATGATGGTGGAGGGGCAGGCAGATGCAGTCATCTCCCTGTGGGTGCATGGGGTGACATCATGCCACTATTGTATGCCGGGTCTCTCTAGGGGAAACCATGGAATAAAACTCCCATGCTTCGGGGCCTCCTGGCTCAGTTGCTGGCCAAGAGCATGGCTGCTGTGGAACTACTGTCCCCTCAGACAGCCCCCACTATGAGGGTGTAATTTCATGGGGTTGATATCTTGCAGCGGGGCAGGGGGGTGTTCCAATGTTGGGTGGGCTAGCCAGGAGCAAATCAACTGCTGAAGCAAATAAAGCATAAATTGTGAAAAAAAAAAAAAAAGTAATCTTGGAAAGGGACATTGAAAATTTAAAAATGTATTGTCTACCAAATTGTAACATCTTATTTTTGAAAGCACATGCTGAAGTGCAGAGTTCCTCTTTAAAAAGAGCAGGACACAACTTATGAAGCAATTAATAATAATAATAAAAAAAAAAATCTGACTCCAAACCAAAAATGTATATTGCAGGCTGAAAACACACACACCTTACTTAAGCAAGCACAAATGACCAGGAAAAACAGTACAACTAACTGAATGTTTTCCATTGTACTTTCAGCAATCAAAATTCAAACTCAGCAAAGCACCTTTTATATAAATAGCCACATGGATTCAGAATCAGTTTAAGGCCTGCTTTTCAGAAAGAGGAATACACCATGCAAGCAAAAAGGAGGCAGAAATTCTTCCACTAGTGTGCACAAAAGATATATTTTCATGATCAACAAACTGAAAAAAAGAACCTTCATCCCAGACATTTTGTACTATTTAATGTAATGGATTCACCCATACAAATGCTTTAATCAAATCAAATACAAAAAAAAAGCATAGACCCAGGCCACACCCACTTACTCAAACTCAAACATTCCTTAGGAAATTAACACACTGTACATTCAAGATGAGAGACTCTACAGAGCACACTGTGTTTGAAAAGCTTTTTTTAACATACCTGAAACCCATGAATCCTAACTCCATGTAGAATCTCCTATCACTCAGAATTTAAACACAGAAGAACATCAACCTGCAGTTCTTGAACAATGTCCTCAAAGGATTTTGAGAAATCACATGTCTCTTGGAAGCTGTCCACCAGAGAATTTGGGGAGTTGTAGTCTTTCTTGAATCGATATTTAAAGTACCAGAAACATATTAATAGGTCACTTTTACAAAGTGCCCTATACATCAAAGAAAATAAAGGGGGTGCGAGCAAAGAATCACTATAAGAGGGCCCCCCTCAGTGAACTCACTTTTGTAACCATTTATTTACCAGGATAGTCAAACTGAGGCATTTTCAGGTTCTCATAGGGGAACTGGAAGGGACAACAGACTGTAGTCTTCAGTTATCATTCGGTGAGAATTCAAAACATTGTGCTAACAGTATAGCCTAGAGGTTAGAATAACAAGCTGTGAATGAATTTGGTACCTGCAGGCATGGGTTTCATTCCCACAACCTCCATTTGCATACAGTATGACTCTGAGCAAGTCACTTAACCAGCCCATAGGTCCTGCGCCACCTCTGAAAATGGGCACTTGTGCCTAAAGGGCCTTACCTGGTTAACAAAAATTAAAAAAAAGATGTACTTTGAAGAGTTTTGCAGATCAATTTTTAATCTTCATTTAGTAATAATTTATTCTTAAATAGTTTATTGAATAGTTCTTAGAATTTAGTATCCTTAGAGGCTGTATCATTCTGTTCATGACTATACATGATTACACATGACTATAAATAGTCTTTAAAGACAAATTAATGACAGATTTAATACTAAATTTAGTATTTGACTTTGTTGAGAATCAGATAGGAAAGGAAGTGTGGTTTGGGGGGGGGAGGCTCATCCAAAAAACCCTGTGCTATGGGGTTCTTATGGGTGGCCGAGTGGCCAGTATTGTACTTTGTAGGCCAGGTGGCCTAGTGTAGGGTATTTGGGAGATAGCAGGCCTGTAAAAGTAGGTAATTAAAAAAGAGGCATTAGTGATCTTGTGGGTTAGGAATGCCATGGGGGGCCACTAAGTAAGACTGGAGCAATATGTCAGTGCCCAGGGTGGGCCATGAGCATTGTGCAAGTGCAGAGACAGGGGGCCACAGCAGCTATGGCCATGGTGAACAGAGTGGCACTGCACAGCTGCAGGATGGGCACTGCGCAGCACACTGGGGCCACAGGACATGGCAACACACACACACACACACACACACACACACACACACACACACACAGAGGCAGGCAATGTGTCCAGCAGATGCCGATGGCACAGCACAGACGAGGGCATGGATGAAAAGACAGAACGCTGGTGTTGCCAATGGACAGCATGGCCAACACAGGCACCTAGATAACAGTGCCAAGGTGCCAAATGTGCCAGATGTGTGTAGGCCACACAGGGTGCACACATCAAGGGGCACACGCTGTGGCAAACAGCGAAGCAGTACAACACAGCACAAGGTGCAGATCCCATGGTATGCACAGCACTGGGAGAAAGCCACACTGAACATGCCACTGTGGGCAACAGTGGAAGACAGCACAGATGCACCACAGGGATGCCCATGGCAAGCAGGATGTGGGCCTGTGTGGGTGGACAGGGCGGGCATACACGACAGGTCACAAACAGGCAAGCCATGCAGCCCAAGGGGCAGTGGGCAGAAGAAGCACCAGAACAGCAGACGACATCCACGGCACATACTCAACCACAGACACAGGGAACGTGCAGTATAAAAGTCTTTAATGTAACACACAAACAAAAAGTGAACACAAGTATGAAGAGAAAGCAAGAACAATAACATAATCTCCAAAACTGAGGTATGGTAGGGATGGACAGGGAAAAGGGAATGCAGGTGGGGCAGCAAACTACAGGTGTTGAAACAGGGAAGGGGAGAAATGTAGAGGTGAAAATCCAAATGGCCAATCAATGCCAGTCCAATGGCTGCACAGTTCTATGACTCCTGCTGGTCCTAATCAGGGGGGCAGTTCAGCTCTCTCAAACCATGGAGCACCACCATATGTTCCCTGATAGCTCTCAGGATGGCCCCGGCCCCAGCCACCTGTAGATAGCCCCCTGCCTCTGATGTATCGCAGTCAATATCCCTGGTTTGTTGAGGACCTAGTCCCACTGCCTGATGCCTCCACATCTGCCCATACCACGGGCATCACCCTCAGCAGCGTGACCTGTGTGGGGAAACAGAGGACATGCACTCAGTGCCATGACACATGCAGGCTATGCCCCCCCTTTGGGCTTGATGCGCACGCTGGACATTGATGGAACACATGCACAGTCCCACAATACACCACACACATGACAGACAGGCAGAATGCCACACAACAGTGCCACACAGTGACCTGAATGTGGGACAGTGCAATGTGATGGCAGCATGTGCATGCAATGGACATTTCAGGGGGACAGGATGCCATGCCCACCCACACCATATAGGGCCAATAGCCATGTGCAACACATCTGGAGGCCTAGTGGAACCACGCGTGTGCCATGCTGGGCACCCACAGTCCTGATGGGACACAGACAACACGTTGGACACACATGGGCATGGTGCATAACAGGACTGCCACACGGTGACAGGACAATGGCCACAGTGTGCCAACCTGCACAAATAGAGCATAGACAGGTAGCGGCCATGGGGCTGGGTGGACACAGGAAACCCACACCACCCCCACCCCATCTCAAACAGCACAGAACAACAAGAGAAAGGCACATTTATCTTCCACAGACCATGGTGGCTCTCTGCATGACCCATCACCCACTGCTCTCAGTCTCCTGGCCCTACCGTGCTCGTGGCCCCTGTCTGCCACCCGCTGGCACTCTTCCCAGCCTGCAAGGGGAACAGAATGGAAGGGGAACATGAGCAGCATTCTGTCACCACCCTACAGCCCCCCTAGCAACACTACACACAACCCCACCGCACCCAACACCTCCAAACACCGCAGCACCCACAGAATACATAAACACTACCCCACAACTACAGGAACATCATGCAGGCAATGGCAGACTGCACGAGCTGTGTACCTGGGTGTGGCATGTCACCCCTGCAGGCCTGTTCCTGCAGAACCAGCAGCCTCTAAAGGTCCCTCCTCCATAGGTCCCCAAAGCGTGAGGCACTCCTGTCCTCCTCACAAGTCTGTCAGAAATTCTAGCCCAGATCTGGACCCTTGCCTCCTGCAAGACCTCATCCCCAAAAAGCTGGCCCTCAACAGGCTGCACCAATGCCACAAGGTTGGCCAGCTCTGTGTCACCCCAATTGAGTGCCTGTGGCCCAGTTGCCCCTGCACATGTCATGGTCATAACAGTGTGCCTACTGACAGCCTGTGTTGCAGTATACAGCACTGCACACCATATGGCCTGCTCGTGGCCAATGCACAATAGGCATGCATGTGACAGCCTGCACAGCACTCAGATGTGCAATGCCCATGTGCTGTATACAGACTATCATGCAACACTGCACATGCGTGGTGCTGCAATGCTGGACAGGAGGACAGGATCATATCATCGTGCATTCCGCATACACGATCAGACCTGTGGCCATCTTAGGAAGGTCACAACTTGCCACACATGCAGCCAATGGCATTAGGCAGCATCATGGACATGCACTATGCAACATCATTGCACATGCCCTGCTGCGCACAGCATGCATGCTGCATAGCGTCGCACATGCACAATGACATGCTGTGCCACGATACGCAATGCTTTGCCAGGAAATGGCTGGTTGCACTGCCGCACATGACAGGTATGTGCCAGTGCACCACGCGTGCATGGAAATGTGCTATGTGGAAATATGCGGCACAAATACATCCATGGAGAAAATTGAGATGAGCTGGACGCAGAACTGCTATATTTAGCAAGGATATGCAACTTGCCCTATTACCCAGTCACAGCGCAAGTCCCCATATTAGCATCTCATAACAGGCTGACCCGACCTCATTTGCATGTGCTGAGCCATAAATGAACTGCTGTGTGCCACCACACACCACTGGTGACCAGCAAGACCAGCAGATATTGAACCTTGGAGGTTTGTTTTTCACAGCTACACTGTTGATGGGTGTCTGGCCAGGAAGACACCATGCCTGGGAGAAGTGCATTAGGACTGTGTACTGTGTTAACGCCTGTCACACTTCCACCCCACAGGCATTAGTATGGCAGAGGAGGAGGAGGTGAGAGGGAGGAGATGTCTGAACTTCACGGATGATGAGCTGGGGGCCCTATTCAAGGCCTAAGTCCAGATGAAGAACCTCCTGTCAGGGAAGACAGGCACATGGCAGGAGAGGACACAGGGATGGAATGTGGTGGCACAGGCTGTGAATGCCCAAGGGGCATACAATGGCACACCCCAGGAGTACATGAAGTGCATGAACAGCTAGAAGACAAGGGCCAGGGAGCGTCTGGCCACCATGCGGGCATCCCTGCATGCCACAGGAGGTTGGCCACACAAGGTGCCACCACTGACATCACATGAGAAGCTGTTCACATTCACCCTTTCCTGTGCATCTGTGGAGGGTGTCTTTGGAGGTGGGTTCCAGACCGAAGAAGGCCCTACACAGCACTGTGAATATACATGTGGCACAATGTCTCTATGGCTTTGTGCTGTGATCCTGGGTGTGTAGGGCATGCCACACATGGATGCACACTGTGACACCATGCCACTGTGCAGTGCATCCACCGTTGTACATACCTCCCCCATGGGCATGCAGTGTCCACCTTGCAGCCCATGTGTGCTGCCATGTCAGGCTGTGTCACTGGGGACATCAGCCTGCTGGGGTGGGGTGGCCAGTGGTGGTCACTGGCCACCTGTGTACATGTGCCATGTCCATGTATGTCCACCACACATGATGGTGCAATGCACCACAGTGGCCAGTCACTGTTGCTGGTGTGCACACACTCAGGCTGTAGTGCCCCTGGCCCAGGAGGGCATGTGCACAGCCATGGCCCAACGGCTGTCCATGTCATGGAACTGTGCATGCCTAGCCCATGCAATGCACACGACACACGGGGGGTGTGGGTGACACAGGTCACAGTGCCGGTACATGCCATGTGTGGCAACACCCGCACAACTGTGCTTCATGACACACGGCCCCATGTACACCAGTCAATGGACAACCATGGACATGCCACCCTTACCATGCATACATGTCTGCCTTACCGTGCCATCACACCTCAAGGGAACTGCGGAGCACGTCCCACAGATGGAGGGTCTGGAGGAGGAAGTGGAGTAGGAACCCAGGCCATCGACATCGGCCAGGATTGTGCCAGGTGCAGACAGGGCACACATGTTCCAGGACCTCCTGAGTTTTGTAGGTCTGAATGCCCTGCCTGACTTAGAGTTGCCTGATGACCTCATGGTGCTGGCATTGGCCATGGAGGATGACAATGAGGATGATGCCACACAGCTTGTGGTGATGACACACAGTGGTGCCACTGCCATAGTGCAGGTGGCCACATGGATAGCAACAGACAGGGAAGGGCACCCTGCACCCATGCATGTCCCCAGCCAGGTTGCCCCACCAAAGACCGCACCTGTGGTAGTTGTGGGTGGCCAGGTCAGGGGTGTGGCTGTCAGGACTGGGGCTGTCACCCTGGTGCAGCAGGGTGTTGTGCGGCAGCAACATGCTGCCTGTGCACATGACGCATCTGTACAAGGTCCCACTGTGTCTGCCCACACACACAGTCCCCACGCGAACAGTAGCCAGCCGTGCAGCCTCTACAGGCTGTGGATGTTGCACTGCAGGCCAGTACACCACTCACCCATCAGAGTCCCCCACAGGATAGGTCCCCTGTTGACAGGCTTGATGAGCACACCCAGCTCCTGCTGGCCTCTATGGATCATCAGGGTGCACTCAGGGAGGTGTTTCAGGGCCTGTTTGTGCAGGTGGGCATCATGGATAACTGTGCATCTGCAGGGAGCTCCCAGTTGGTTGGTGAGATACACCAACTCCAGATGGACATGGTTGGTAAGATTTGCCAACTGTGGGAGGACATGACTGCAGGCTTTGAGAGGATAGCACAGGCCACTGAGGTGGGCTGTGCCACCGTTGCACCCCATGGACGCAGGTGTACCCACCACACCCCATATAGTGACACCAGCACTCCCACCTCATGACGTCGCATGGCCCCATTACTTCTGATGCCATCCTCTGCCTCAGGTATTCCCAACACCCCTGGGTCCCATCTGGACTTCAGGAATGAGACTCCCATGAGCACACAGTCACGGTCTTGTGGGTCTACCATTGCTACTGTGGTGGGTCCCATGCGGAGGTGGTTGACACCCCAGAGGGGGTCACCCGTCATGGGCATGGCTGCCAACATATCTCTGGCGGCTGTGGTAGGACACACTGATGCCACCTGTGTGCAGTTGTCATGGCACAGTCACCATCCAGGTGTTGTTTACCCACACACCTTGCTGTCTGTGGCCAACTCCGCATGCAGGGGCACATGCATGGGCCTGTGGCTTGCATGTCTGTGCTGTCGATGTTTTATTCTGGGCTTGCGATTGGGCACTGCTGCTGTGCTATCTGGTATGGGCATGATGATTGTAGCCTTGTGTGTCTGCTATGCATGAGTGCGGGCATTTTCCACTGATCTATGCCATACACCGCAGTGCCCCACGTAGCCCCAGACATGATGGTACCACTGTGGCCACACCTGCATGGGTGTGTTCATCCACCACTGTGGACCTGTCAGCCATGCTACATCTGCTGACCTTTGCATGTTATCCCCCCTTTCCTGCACAACATTGCACAACCCTCCATGTTCACACTCTGTTACCCACCTGCAGTCTCCAAAATGCTCCTCCACAATTGTGTTCCTGTGCCACTGTGCCCAGGCAGCCAGCCATGGGTCCCTACTGTCATGACAGTCCTGCCCACCCTGGCCTGTGTCCCCTCATCCTTGGTGCTGTGGCCTGACTCAGCCTGGACATGGATTCCATGGTTCATGGCCATGTTGTGTAGCATACAACAGGCCAGGAATATGCCACAGGCCTTCTCTGAGCTGTACTGTATGGCACTACCAGACCTGTCCAGGCATCTGAATCACATTTTAAGGATGCTGAACACATGCTTTATGACATTACAGGTCGTGGCATGTGCCTCTTTGTACCTGTTCTCTACCACGGATGAGGGCTGGCATATGGGGGTGAGCAGCCATGGCCATAGGGGGTATGCACAGTCACCTGTAGAAGAGAAACAGCATTAAGTGTACATCATGCATTCACAGGTGTGTTACAGCCCTATGCTAATGCATGTCTGCCATTGATCTGTGTGGCCTACACTCTGGCTGTCCCACCACATGCACACAACATCACATCGGTAGGTGCACTGCATGTGTGTTGTATGCAGGGCACGTGCCTGTCATGCCATGACCTCCCACAGCCATGCCCTGCTGTTCACATGCCCTGCCCCTGCTGGCACACAGCCACTGTCCTGTCCAGCTGTGGTTCTCTGTAGCACCACAGCACCTGTGTCAGGCCCAGGCCCTGTGCCACTGCATGCCTGAATGTGTGTGGATGCTGTGTGTCTCCCCAGTCATGCCCCCCCAGAGGCCAGCACCCTCATGCCACATATGGTTCACAGTGCAGAGGGAACACATGGGCCATGGCACTGCATGCCTTTTGGGCATAGCGACCCCTGTCTGTTTCCCATGCAGTGGTTCAGCATGCTGTATTGTGTGCCACTGTGTGATGTGTGGGCCTGTTGTCTAGCCCCACTCACCAAGTAGGTGGCTGCTAGGTATCCTCCCACTCTCGAACAGGAAGCACAAGGCCGATGGATGCCAGATGTTGGCATCATGTGCACTTCCAGGGTGCATGGCACACACATTAGTAATGTGCCCCATGGCATTGCACACCACCTGGCAGTTTACAGAGTGGTAGCCATTTCTGTTTATGTATGCCACATCCTCAGGTCCAGGTGGTGCATGTATTGCCACATGGATGCAGTTATGGCCCCTAGCATGCCTGGCATGCATGCCACCCTATGAAAGTGCTGTATGGTTTCTGTCTGCTCTACCGGTGTCCTTGGGAGTTTTATATACTCTGAAGCATGTGGCAGCAGAGTGATGAGTAATTGGGTAAGGAGACAGGACATGGCGGACTGTGTGATGCCAGCGGTGTCACCCACTGGTGCCTGGAAGGTGCCTGTGGTGAGCAAGCACATTGCTGCTTTCATCTTTGTCTCCACTGTCATGGCATGACTCCTGTGTGTTGGAGCCTGCAGGTCATCATGGAGCAGCTCACAGATCTGTCTCAGCAGTGCCCTGTTGAGTCTGTACTGGCCCATGACGTCCATATCACTCAGGTGGTCAGATGTGACATGGGTATGGTACCTTCTCTGTTGAGCATACTGCCTACAGGTCCTTCCATGTCCATGCTGTTGTTCTTCCTGTCTCCTCACTCCAGGGCCAGCTCCAGGTATTTGTAGGCCCCGGGCCATGCACCTCCACTGGGCCCCCCTCAGAGTCAGACCTGTCCGTCCATCTGTGTAAAAGAAAAAAAAAAGGCAAACTACAATCAAACCAGGTGAGAGCCCAGCCCCAGGGCTTGGCAGAGAGTGCAGGCAGCAGCCCGCCTCCCCCCCAACCTGAGTCAAGCCAGGCATCAGCGGTGGTGGCAACAACATTATTACTGCCTCTGGCCCCCCAAACAGCTGAAGTGGCTTTATTTCCGACCAGCACAGAGGGTTCCCGCTGTGTCCCAACCTGACGAGCCCTGCTGCCATTGCCCATTTGTCTGACTGTTATACTCTGCATGTTAGTCAGGATTAGGAATAGGATCTTTTGTTTGTTCTTTGAACCACTGTTGAACTATGACATCATCCCTTGCTTTACTTTCCATATACATTAAAAAAAAAAATTAACACAAATCAGAATTTCATCACCCAGTATGAATTTGTTGAGTAAATTGTTGATGACTGACCTGCTGGTGCTGCCTCCAACTCCCAGATGCTCCAGTGACAGTCTGACTCCTCCACAGCACTGCTCCAACCATCCTGCCAGATCCTTGTTGTTCGGTGCTGCCCGTGCCCTCCTGCCAACCCCGGCAACCCGCGACCCAACCCATATCCACCATCACAGCTCATCAGTCCTCCCTCTGGCTCAACTCCCCAACACACAACTGGTTGTCCAGATTCTCCTCTCCCGAGTCATGATCTCGCTGGTCCGGACAATGTCATGACGGACCCACTGTGCACTCCACATGCAGCGGCCACCTCACTCACGCCTTCACACAAGGAGTCAGAGATAACATAACGGTTATGGCAGGGTGGCTCAGCCCCTCAGACCAACCCCTCCACCACACTCTGACTACAGCGATTGGCTGCCTGTACCCACACCCCGCCCCCATGGCTACAAAACACTCCCTAGTTGAATTGGAGCCTGCTAATCAAGCTAAGCATGTCTAGTATTAGTAATATTCATTCAGGCAGGGCCTAGGAGGGAGGGGTTTAAAATGTAATTTTCATGTGGCAGCAGTGGTGCCGGGCCCACCAGCATCACACAGCAGGCTCAAACCTCAGCATCGGCATATTTGGCAACATTAATTTAAATACATAATCCGACTGTATGTACCATGCACAAGCTGCATGGCCCCCTTCTGATGTTTGGGCCCTGGGCATTTGCCCGGGTGGCCTGGGTGCTGATGCTGGGCCTACCTCACTCCCTTCATAACTGCTGCCATCACGAATGCTGTCCCATCCATGGCTGCTGTGCTGCTGTCTGCCTGTGGATGGACTGGACTTGGGCATGATTTTTATATGCTTGTCTTTGTGCGGCACATCTACATGTTGTGCAGTGGATGCGCAGCACTTCTTGGCTGAATATGTGGTTGCGCAGCATATTCATGGAAACGCCACCTCCACATGTGCCACATACATTATATTTGCACTCGGGTGCATCTGGTTTTGCATTGCACATCTGTGTCCTTTCAGTATTGCACCAAGGTGCATCCTCTAGTTTGCTCTAGTGCATCTCAGGTTGTGCAGCGCATCTGCTTTGAATATCTAGGCCCTTATTTGTATTGTTTTTCAAGTTTTTTTGTCTCTTCTCTAAAGCGCATTGAGTCAAAGTGAGAAATGCACTCTACTGAATACATTTTGATTGATTGATTGATTGATTGATTGAAGATCTTTCTAACATAAAAATTTCAGACCAAAATTCAACACTGTCTGTGCACAGGGCAATGAGAAAAAAACTGCAAAAAGTGGCAAATTTTAAGGTTTTTGCACTATCTGTATCATAGAATCCTCACATACAACTGGAATGAAACTTGGCAAGTCAAGAGAACTACCCCATGGGAAAGAGCATACCAAATTTGGTGCAAATCCATTGAACGGTTGCAAAGTTATTAAAGTGCAAAATGTCAGGTTTAACATTAAAGTGCCTGCTTAACCCTAACTATAGTGGCACTGCCACACCACTATTTTATATATATATATATATATATATATATGTGTGTGTGTGTATATATACAGTATATACCCACACCAGGCACTTGGGTTAAATCCTAATACTGGCACTGTAATGCAGCGACGGGGGGGGGGGTTACACTCCTGCGGTGCCATCTTTTGGATGAGATGTTAAACCGAGGTCCTTTCTGCCACTTCTGGTAATTGCTCTGGTGGACGTTAAAGATCCCATGGCACTTCTCAAAAAGAGTAGGGGTGTTTATTAGGGTAAAGCCTCAAACAAAAAGTACATCACAAGTATAGAAAACATACAATGTATAGCAAAATACAACAGAGGAGAAAAGAAAAAAACAAAACAATAATAAATAAACTTATTTATACAGTCTATTGTAAAGCACAGAGAGACAAACCAAACAAAAGAAATCATAATACAGTCAATGATTGCTGTACATAGAAGTTTCTAGAAAAGATCGCATGCCTGGTACAGACTATAATTAATAACAAACCCAGGGGGCCCCATATGGAGATCACTCACATAATAGTTGCATCTGAATCAGTGACCCGGGGCATATTTCTCCATGCCATGCATATCCATCTACTATTCAAACTTTTGACTTCAGAAAAATAAATGGATTGCAGTTCCACAGTCATTTTATTAATCATTTGTGTATGATCACTCCCTTTCTGTTGTAATGTAACATCTAATATTCCAGACATACCATTTTACTACAGTCAGAACTAAATGAAGTGTACTTTGATACCATTTATTAGAACTACCTGGGCAGTGACCAAACATCAAGGCCTCATAAGAGATTGTGGAAAACCAAGGTTCCTGCCATACATGTGAGAGGGCGTGCCAGAATCCAATAATATAGATAGCTACTAGTAAAAAAAAGGTGTTCTATGGTCTCCAGTTCTTGGGATCAATGAGGTGCAATGCACATTTTGTCCTCCATCTGCTTATGCTTATAGTTATCTTTGACATTCATTTTGGAGTGACAACTCAGCCAATGAAAGTCCCACATTTTGTTAGGTATCTGCTTCTCTTTCATTAAAATTAATAGTGAAGGAAGGCAAGGTGCCGGGGCATAAGGGAAAGGTGACTGCTTTCTGGAAATTATGTGATTGAATCCAAGAATATATGTCCTTTCTAGTTTTTGTCAAAACAATGTGGTATGTAATTTTCCATATATTCAATTTTAAAAATACTTCCCAAATAGATTCTGGGGTTTCTATAGAGTGTCGCAGGAGCCCTATACGGCCTTGTTCCCATTGTCTTAACCAGTTCCTGCAGGAGCTGAACAAAAAAAGGTGCCCATGCTTGTCCTGCGTATACCATGAGAGGTTTTAAATTTTTAATAAAGAAAATACTATTAAAAAAAGGAGATAGGATTAACCATACCTAAACCCCTTAAAAGTATAGGCAGATAGGTAATATTCCTTTTAATGGGGTTCAATCGGCTACCCCATACAGCTTGAAAAAAATATGCTTAAAATAGTGGTTTCCAATGTTTTAGGTGGAGGGAACATAACTACTATATAAGAAAAGGGGTATGAGATAGGACTTCACTAAGTATACTCGTTTCTGTTTGCTAAGGGGATACCTATTCCATTTAGCCACAAGTGACTTGCCTTTTTGTATTTTTGGTTCCCAGTTTAAAAGATTGGAATTTTTAGTATCAAAATGAATACCAAATGTCTATTTGGGCTCTGTAGTTATTGTTGTATTAGCTATAGTGCGACATCTGGGGTTCCCAGGTCCCAATTACCTACCAGAGCACTTGGACAAGTTAATGGTGGCTCCAGAATAAGACCCATACAATGCACAAATCTGGATGTTTATTTCTACAGAGTGTGTATCTTTCACTAATAAACAAAGGTCATCGGCATACACTATTGCAGCATGTGGTATGGAAATTACCTCAGTCCATAGACGTTGTATGTCAAGGGATGTATTTAATAATCAAAGAAGAGGGTCAAGGCAAAAAATGTAGAGCAGAGGGCTTAAAGGACAGCCTTGCCTCACTCCCCAGCCAACTGAGACTATAGGACCTTTCCACCCATTAATAACAGGTGTAACTGTAGCTACGTTATATAAACAGTGTACCGAGGAGACAGATTGATTAACAATACCGTATGCCTTAAGTACTGACCACAGGAATTCATGAGTAACAGAATCAAATGCTTTCTGTTGATCCAAGGAGATCACATACCCAGATAAAGTTCCCTTACCTCCATTTTCAAAAACTTCTCTTAGGAAAAGTAGATGATCCGAGATTAATCGGTAAGGGAGTGTACATGTTTGAGCTGAAGAAAGTACATGCTTTGCAACCTGTAAGAGCCTTGTATTCAGAATTTTCATCAACATTTTAAAATCAGCCTTCAATAAGCTTACGGGATGCCAATTATTAATACCATATCTGTCCCCCTTTTTATAAAGGTAAATTAATTGGCTGTTGGTCATTCAAAGAGAGGGAGATTTAGAATTTAAAATACAAGAAACAACAGAAGCAAATTCTTCTGCAATTTTGGTTCCAATCAGTTTATATAGTTCGCTTGTCAACCCATCAGCACCTGAGGCTTTGTCAGCTGGCAGTGCCTTGATTGCATTTTCTATTTCAATAAGAGTAATATCCTGGGTTAAGCTTACAGCTTCCTCAGATGAACAAGTAGGATATGGGAATTGCAGAAAGAAATTCTTCAGGTCAGGGGAGTTGCCGAACTGGAGCTTGAAAAAGCTGCATGGTATGTTGTGTAACAATGTCAGTAATATCCTTAATATCTGTACATAGTCTATGTGTTCTATCCCATAATCCATCCATTTGCTTTTGTTTATTATTGACATTACAAGTTTCATATGGACAAATCTACCCTTTGTTGCCTTGTTTGCCAGATTTCTTTTGGTGCTGTAAATGTTGTCATTATTTGCTTAATATTAGAAATTTGCGTACTAAAATGTTGTCCAGTGGTATGAGAGAGGGTTAAAAGTTTTTGTAGCTGCATTCTATTTTGTAGATATGTAAAATAAGAATCATTGTGAATTGTTTTGCTGTGTTGTTTGAGTAGATATGAAATATCTGAAATGGTGTCTTCCCACCATAAAATGGGGTCATCATACATAATTAGAATTAAATTCCGTGCTACCATGAAAGCCAGTACTAATTGTTTAGTGTCTGGTTTGTTTAGTAGGGTAGGGTAGAATTAAGTTTCCATGTTCCAGGTCCATGAGGGGGCATAGACACATTTCCTAACTTAACATGTACCATCACATGATTAGAAAATTCAGCTACTTCTACCTCAGCATTCTGAATTGCAACAGATGAAGTGACAAAAAAATTCTCAATACGCGTAGCTAAAGATCCCTTATGGAATGTTGGATCATGTTTAACTGTGGCAAGTACATAGGCATCTACTAGATTGGTATTATGTATCATATTTTTAAGAAACGTCATATCACAATGCACTTTTTTTGTGGTAGTATATTTTCCATGGTCACTGAGTGAGAGACCGCAATTAAAATCTCCTCCAAAGATAATGTTTTGGGCTGAGTAACGATAAGGTTGTATTATTTGAAAGAGTTCTACTCTTTCGGCTTTAGATTGAGCAGCATATATGTTAATTAATCTAAATAAAATGTTATTCATTCTAATGTACAAAATTAATGCCCTCCCAGGGACTAAATCAATTAGTTTAACTAGTTTAAATTGAATGTTCAAAAATAGGATAGCTACCCCGGAACATGTATTCACCCCCAGAGATCAGTAGGAAGGGCCTGTATTCCAGTAATTTAACACCTGACATATTTTGTACGTAGTATGTAATCTGGTGTCTTGTAAGAAACAAAATTCCCATTTTAAAGTGTTGTAAATGAGAAAAAACAGCACACTTTTTCCTGGGGGCCTTTATACTATTAACTTTAATAGTATATAAGGGAATGGAATGTTCCAGTTAATATATGATAGTAAAGAGAGAGAAAACAGAAAATAACTACAAAAAAAATGCTCTTCAAGAGCTCTTCAAGGAGGCTTAACTGTACTACTCCTTGTTATTCTGGAATGTTTCTGCTTGTTTTTTGCCTTAGAAGGCTTGGTAACCAAGCTCAACTCCTCTTCGGGTGGGAGGGGGATGTTGGGTGGAGGGATTTCAACATCAGATGCCACTTCAGGTACAGAGGACCAAACTGACAAATCATCTGAGTCATCCCTGAGGCATCTGGCATATCAGATAAAATGTCATATCTGTTGGATATGGGAAGTGCCACCATTTTTGAAACCTTAGGGTGGGGTTGTGTCCAAGAATGTCTCCTCTTGGTTTCAGATTTGCCAGGTTCAGGAATCAGAGAAGGAATTTGGGGAGGCGTAGCATGTCCATGGGCGTAGAGGAAGGTGGATCCATGCTACTGTCTAAATCTTCAGTCCTATCTGGTTCTTGGACTGGGGGGGGGTCGGCCTCAAGGGCTCGAAGTCAGAATCTGAGGACACAATTTGTGTCTGTGTGGGTGCTATCTCTTGTGACTCTACTGCCCTGGGGGAGGCTCAGTGGTACCATCATCCTTTACAGGTTCTATACTGGTACGGGGTCGATGTGGGTGGGCCATGGTGTGTCCTCTTTGGGCAACAGCAATCAGTAACCTTTGCTTCTCACTATCAGTTTGGTCAGGGTGGTTGTGTGCAGCCCAGGGGTATGAGTAGTAAGAGTGCCCTTTCCTGTTACATAAATTACACAACTGGTCACTTCTACACATAGCACTGGTGTGTCCTACTTCATTGCACAAGGTGCATTTCAATTTGTCACAGAGACCGCTGATGCGACCAGTCTCCCCACAATGATAGCATGCTTTAGGCTGTCCAGCATAGAATGGGACTCCCCTGTCATGACCTAGAAAAAAACAGTTGGGGAGGTGTTGCAGGCTGTCTTCAGTGGTGTTCAAGACCACCCTAATCCACCATCCTCCAGGCCAAATCCTATCATCGTTGAAGATAGTTTCAGTTTGCCCCAACATTGTGCATCTCTGACACAGCCAAAATAAAAGATCTGTGATGCTGACTGCTTCGTTCCAAAAGAGAACAGTTATAGTTCTATTAGCAGGTCTTGATAATGGTATGACTTGAAAGGGTACCCAGAGAGGAGTGTGTTTCAAGTCCTGATACAAGATTCAGAACTTATGCAAGCCCCTACTTAACTTAAAACTAACATCAAAAGTTGTTTCCCCGATACATGGATAAGAGCATATATTTCAGTAGCTGCAAAATACATTGATTCCTTGAGTAAAGTCCTGGCAACATGTAATCTATTTGCAAAAACATCGGGGCCACCCTTATATATGAGCCTGACAGTGTTGTAATGTTTTGTAGGCAAGACAGGCTGCTGAAAAAAAAGAAGCATAAGATCTGTTACTTCTAGCGTCAGCATTTAGGCCAGGATCATTAGTAGGGGCTTGTTCCCTTTGTGGCCTGTTTAAAGGAGGTGGGGTTGTATGAGGTGGTATCCCAGTATTTCCAGTGTCTCCCTGTGATCCTGTATCATCTGAATCCTCTGCTGGGGGGGTGGGGGAAGCTCAGGTAACGTAAACTGTGGGTTCTGAGTTAATTGCAGGTCTTTCGGAAGGTGCATGGGTGATGCAGAAACAGCTATTGTGCCTCCCTGAAAAACCTCCATACAAGCATCTGTAATCTGGCTGGTAGTTTGTCTATCATGTACTCCATTTAATGATATTGGGGCTTTCCCCAGAATTTGGAATGGAGAGGCACCAGAAGTCCAAATTCCAGACTGCTGGGATTTTTCCCAGCCCACCACTTGAAGAGTGGAATCTATAGACCAGTCATTTGTATCAATTTGAGACAACTAGGATCTCACTTTAAGCCAGAACCAAATGAGTCTGTGTTTGCCATTCCCAATGAGCCCTCAACAAGTTTCTGCATCATTTTTCCCTTGCAAACAAATGAAGGTGTAGAGGTACCTGGTTTACAAGAGAATGTTGGTTTCTGTGCTGAATCTCCTGCAGTAACATCCTGTGGTGATGCTCTGGTAGATAGTCCTTGCTGCGGTGTGGTGCCTGAGGATGCAGGTCACATCTGGGTCATAACAGATGGAGCCCCTTCCTGTCACTTTACAGACTGTGCAGTGCATCTTGCTGCTGTCACCCGGTGAAGCTCAGTTTGCTGAGTTTGAAAACACTGCTCCTCAGCCATGAGCTGTGCTTGTAAATCATCCATTGTTTCCATTTGCAATACACTGGTAGATATAATAACAAGACCAGGTTGTACCTCCGTGAAATCAGTGGGCTCCAAGTTCTTGTCCGGTTGCAAAATCACATCCTAGATTTCTCCATCAAGACATCATCCTTTCCAGCAGTAGGCTCATTTGTTTATTGTAAGTGACCAGTTTCTTCAACTGTATTAGCGGCATCAAAAAACTGCTAGGTCTCTAAGTTAGGCAGGACAGGGGAGGAGACCTGTTCACCTGCCTCCACAACTTCTGTCAGCTCTCCAGGTACTCTAGGGATGGCCATCTTGGCAGAATGCCAGGATGTTAGAAGTTCCCCTACCTTTGAGTAGGGGCATTTTTTTTATTCAATAACTTAAAATATACAAAATTGTATTTCTTCATACAATATCATACTGAAAGGAATCAAAAACATAAATAAGTATACATCATACAAAAAAATTAAAACATAAATAATCCATATTTATACAAACCCCCTTTCCTTCCCCACTAAAGGAGTAAGGGGACATTTTTTTGAAACTTAAAGGCATACTATACACAGAAAAAAAGTGTGTGCACACCAATCATCATAAATAAACAAAAAAATTAAGTATTACATCATACTTCCCAAATAAAATACCAGATTTCCTGATCCCAAACCTAGTCAATAAATACTGAAGAGAAGTACACCCCAACATACACACACTAATATAGTAGGAGAATATTTCCCATATCATAGAAAAACCCTAGAGCAAATCAACAGTTTCCCATACAAAGAACATCAAAAGGGAAGAAAAAAAACCCAAACCTCAAAGAGTATTGCATCATACCATAAAATTGAAGCATAAATATGGAAACACTAGAAGGAAACAACACAAAAAACCCTAAGTGCATACTTTAGCCACAGTCATAATAATTTATGAAAAACATACCCCCTTCTCCACCCTTAAAACCATATTATAGTACCCCAATAGCTGTACCACTTAGTGAGAGTCATGTCCAATCTTTCAACCTCTTTAATTTTCATCAAATCTGACTCAAGAATCTGAAAGAGTTCAACCTCGGACATAACTTATTTTTGAAGCACTAAATGACAACGAGCTTGCCAAATCCAATATAAAAAGGTTGCCATAATCAGTCTGACCTTGCTATGAGAAAAAATCTGCCATCTAAGAGTCACAAACCCTCTATAAAGCAGGGGAGAAGATAACCCCAGCCTAAAGTGCCAGTGACTTTCCACCTCAGCCCAAAACTGTTTAACAAATGGACAATCAAAATACAAATGGTCCATATTCTCCTTTACCATGCTGCAGGACTCCCTAGGGCAATAACATTCACTAACTTCTTTATGCTTCTGATTCCCCTTAATGTTAATTCTACAGTGTACACCAAACCATTCAACATCTCTCAACTTTGCTGGGATCCGGGAGTCAGTTAACAAAAGACCAACACACTCCATCTCCCATTTTGTCAACAAGTCAAAGGGACTAGCCGTAAAATGATTTCCCAACATGAATGAGTACAAAAATTTCCTAGGGAGAGTACAAATCTGATTGACTGAAATCCCCCACTTCACAATATAATCAAACCCATAAGTCCAATAATCATTCAGTTTTAACATCCTCTTTATTTTTCTGTGTGAATTGATTTTTATGCCACTGACCTATAATCTCCTCCATCTGCAGAAATACTCAATTTTTCCAACCTCTTCCCCCAGGCTGGAGGAGAGGACAGACATTGGCATATATAAATATACTCCAATAAAAACAATTGGCTGCACAATACTAAGACCTCCCTCCTTTAGGGTGAGGTAGGTAACACTTTGTTTGATTGGATTCAAGCCACTATCCCAAAGGCTGAAAAAAAACCCCCAATAATATAAGGCTGTTTCCAAATTTTTCCGAACAGGATAAAGATAACTCAAAAATAAATACAAAGGGATCATAAAGGTTTTAATCAAAAAAATTCCCTTTGCTTACCCATATGCCATTTATTCCAATTTTGCACCATCCATGTTGCAATGGTAATTTTTGCATCCCAGTTAAAGTAAGCTAAATCTCCTGGACCAAAAAAGACACCTAAAACTTTAAAAGGTTCCCTCTGCACTGGTATATTACCCACCTGCTGACCTTCCATAACTGCATCAGAAATGGAAAGACAGACACTTTTACATATATTTAGTTTAGTGCCTACCCCTTCCAAAAGAAACTGAACAAAATCCACTGCAATGTAACCAGAAACCTGATCTGCCACCACCAAAACAGTATAATCCACACAGGCTAGTACTTTCAGAGGAGCCAAAGGGCCAAAAGAAATGCCCTGAATGGCAGGAGACAAAAGCACCATTCTCATGATAAGGTCTAAAACCAAAACATACAACAGAGGGATGAGTGGACACCCCTGTCTCACCCCCACCTGAATACGACAAGCCTTCCCAATCCAGCCATCATCAAAAGGCCTATTATGGGCTTTCGCATAAATCAATTGAATCCAAGACAAACAAAGTTTAGGAAAACCAAAAGATTGCAAAACTTCCCACAGCCACACATGGCTAACCCAATCAAAGTCTTTTGACTGATCTAAACAAATCAAAAAACCTTCTATACCAGCAATCTTTCCTCTGTTCATTAGTTCACGGAACAAAAACGAATTATCCATAATATTCCGGCCTGGAACAGAACATGCCTGACATTCATGAATAAGGGACTCCAAAACCCCAGAAAGTCTATTTCCTAAGATTTTAGCCAATAATTTAAACTCTATATTGAGCAAAGTAATCTGCCTCCAATTGTCCATGTCTAATCTATTACCTTTCTTGAAAAAGAAGGTCAACAAACCCTCATACATCTGGGGAGTCATATCCGTCAACATAAATTGAAAAGTCTGTAACAGTTCCACAAGCTACACTCTCCATACTTCTTGATAGACCTCACCAGGGATGCCATCTGAACCAGGGGCAATCCCAGACCAAAAACCTGATACAATCACTGCCAGCTCCTCTGATGTGAGGGGTGCAATTAGTAACATCTGCTGATCAGGAGACAAACCCAGCAAATGGGCAGCCTGGAGAATCCGTGCCAAAAAGGTACCATCTGGATCTCCCACCCTTTGCTGGTCAGTTAAATAATCTTCCATAACACAAAGAATACAATCATTGTCAGAAACCTCCATTCCCCCCTTCTGTCGAAGGGCTGAAATGGATCATTTACCAACACGGGACATGCAATCCTCGTAAGGGGTAGTTTGATTTTTCTTCCCATGTGTCTCAAATCTTTGTTCCTCCTCCAAGGAGAAGGATCTATTATATTGATATTTTAAAATTTCTTGCTTAATGACAGCAATTTGCATATAATGATCCACCCCTAAGGTCACCTCCTGTGAATATAAGGTATACAATTCAGTATGTAGCTTATAATAGGCCTGTGTCTTAGTTTTCTGTTTCTGATGGGAGACACACTGAAAATATATTGTAATACAGAGTTTTTTTTATCCCACCACTCCAAAGGAGTATCATAAAGAAAACACACAGACTGTCTATCCCCAAGAATAACCTCCAGACCCTGTAACACCTCAGAATCAGACAACAAGCTAACATTCATCCTCCACACCCCCTTTCCCAAAGGACTGGGGGGGTGCAATGCTACTTGTATCCCTATAAGAGCATGATCAGATGTTTCCACACTATGGCAATACTTCTACACATGAGATGGAAAGTAATTTGGAAACAAACCAATAATCTATCTGGATCAAAAATTTTCCTTTAAAAAAAGTGTGTGCTGGTGAAGTGGTAAAGGACCCATGGGCATCCTTTAATTTAGATTTCGTATATAGTTATTTCAAAAAAATGTGTATCACAGTAAGTTTTATTCTGTGATGCAGTTCTGTCCGAATTATGCAAACTGATATTGAAATCCCCTCCAAACAAAACTTGCTTTCCTGTACATAGATAAGGTTGAATAAGAAGAAATAAATCAATACGAAGAGATTTTGACTGTGGACCATACAGATTAATTAAATGAAAATCTGTACCCTCAAAATCAAAATCAAGAATCAGGGCCCTACCAGGGGAAACATCAATCAACCTAGTAACATGTATATCAGGGGTCAAGAAACATATACCCAACCCACTGCATGAGTCCTCTCCAATAGACCAATAGGAAGCCCCAGGAAAACCACTCACGGGTAGCAGAATCAATTTCCAGAACTGAGTGGAACCTAGTATCTTGCAGACACATAATATCATATGGTTACTGTGACAAAAGGGAGAAGGTCATTGACCTTTTCTTTGCCGATTTGACACTGTTTACATTGAGGCTGGCTAGCCTAAGAGGTTGCATAGAATCATACAGGAGGGGGAGGGGAGTACTTAGTACTGGACCTTGTCACATGTTTAGTAGATCTAGAAACTTGTGGATCCAGCGGATCTGGCAAAAGAACCTCAGGGGATTCCTGAGGTTGATTTGCCAAAGAGACCAGATCCTCTGCTTCCATCTGGTTGCCCCAATCATGCAACAGCTCAAATCTATTACCCAGCACTACTCCAGGGTCAGGAAGCTCCTTCTGTTTCCTAGAACTCTGGGATTTCAGTGATTTTCCTATAACTTTAGTAAACCCATCATCCACAACCAAGGGTTGACCAACAGGCTGGACCAAACCCAAAAGGGGGGGTTCAAGTACAGGTTCCTCTCAAGGTGGTACCTCAGGACTCCCCATTTGCTCCACCAAAGTGGCACACAAAGCTACCCTTTGCAATGGAACACTCATAGGTACAAGTTCTCTGTCAATAACCATGGAAGAATTCTCAGGGCTAGGCTGAACAAGCTCTACTGGAGAGGCCTGAAAGGCCCACTGAGTTCAATGTATATTGAAATCTTGTTCAGCAAAGACATATGAATTATGAGCAGCCTAGTGGCAATCTCTGAAGGAGTCCTCGTCATTCCCACATAAATTGCATATGGGGGGACTCTACATTCATTCCCTGAATGACCCGAGTACCACAACGAAAACACTTAATCTGATCACAGTTTGTATTTAAATGAGTCAAGGAACCACAGCGATAACACAACTTTGGCTGCCCTGGATAGAATAAAATGCCCCGGTCAAGGCCCAGATAAAAACAATTTGGCAGATGTCGAATGCCATGTTCAGTATGTTTCAGATGGGCCCAAAATTTCCATGCTCCAGTCCAAAAACCATTATCATCCATAAGTGGGTCAGGATGACCCTCCAAATCACATCTCTTCTCAAGCCAGAATATAATGTCACTCACACAGACCCCTTCATTGCAAAATAAGATAGTAACAGTCTTCATTGTGGGCTTTGTAATAGGAATAGCAAGGAAGGGAAGCCATAGGGGAGAATCACGTACTGAATGGTACAAGTTCCAAAACCTGTCCAGGAGTTGGTGAGAACAAAAACTGATATCAAAGTTAGCGACCGTGGGGGCATGAATAAAGGCATAAACCTCCATGGGAGAAAACTGCAGGGATTTTTTATCAAATGTGTGCCCACATAATTTCGATCTGGGGTGTGAGGTAAACCCCCCTATACCACAGATGAACTACATAGCGTCTTTTTGCAGCTTCCGGGGGATGTTGAAATAAACTAGCATAAGTTGCCTCTTTAGACAATGGTGGGGGAGTTTTCCCACCTCCCAGGGGACTAAAACTGCCCCATGAAACTTTCTGCTCCCAGATCCTCAGAAGTAACAGGGACCATACCTTTTTTTTCAGTTGTTTTACCAGGAGTAACACACTTAGCTGAAAGCTTGTTTACAGGTGGGACCTGGGTACACAGGGAAGTTAAGTGACTTGCTCAAGGTCACACTGTATGCAAGTGAGGGCTGTGGGATCCAAACCCAGGTCTCCATATTTGCAGCTCAGAGCCTTAAACCACTGTGCTATATTGCCTCCCTGGATAAAGAATATCATGGCAGATATCCCCATTCAGTTTCTTACCACCAGCTTCCTGGTCTAACACTGTGTGATCCAAGAGTGCCCCATCCAGCACCTCCTCCTCCTATAGATTCACTGGAACTGGATGTGGAGGAACAGTTTGAGACACAGGTACCACCGCTCCTCGATTTGTTCCACCTGCCTGTAAAGGCACCGGGTCTCAAACATGAAAGTCATGTGGCTGTGTGCTGCCTGGTAAAGGGATAGCAGGGTCTGGGGTCCACCGATCCTGCTCCCAAAGCCTTCCAGCATGAGTAAGCACTGGGCCTGGTTGCCACTCGTCCATCTCGAGGTAATCCCGAAAGTCAGAGCAATCAGGCACCGGCCCTGAAACTGAGTTCAAATCCAGAACAGGCTCCATCAAAAGGAGCTGTTTACCCCACTCAGACTGGCCACCAATCTCTTCCACTTGCGTTCATCCTCCAACATCTGTTTCTTTAAATGAAAGTCTGATTCAGCCTCAGCCATCATTTTCAAAAGCTGGCTCTGCTATTCTAGTAGATCTAAATGTAGGCACCGATCCACCTCCAACAAGGTGGCCAATTCTAGTGGGATAAGGATTCCCGGAGCTTGTCCGACAATCTCCAATAAGACAGTCGGGTGTTCAGACCCCTGTACTTCATCTGGCAAGAATTCCCTGATATGCACCTGCTCCATCAAAATTACAGGTCCTGCAGCTCCTGTTGGAACACATCCGTTCTCCTCCATAGTCTTCTCCAGACTGGCATCCTCCATTTGACAAATGGTCACACAGTACCCCCTACCACAAGAGATGGGGAATCTCCCCGGTGTCTTGGCCAAATTTCTCCCATTCACTAAAAATACCACCAACAGCTTAATCTGGTTCAATTACAGTTGGTTACCATCTGTATTCCCCCCACCCTGGATCACCCCAGAAAAAAGTGATTTCTAGTCTCAGTGGGCCTACCAGTTCAACAAAATTCAATAAATAAAAAAAAATAAATGTATTATAAAATATATATATATATTATGGTAGAGTAGCCCTTTTAAGGTTAAATGGTGAACCTTTGCACCTTAATAACTGTGCCACCATTTAATGGATTTGCCTGATATTTGACAGGCGTAGGGCATAACCATAGATCTCAGGATCTGCCAACTTTCATACCGGTCGGATATATGGCTGCGGAGTTATTAAGTGACATCCGTGCACACAATTACTTTTTTTGCACATTCTTTGCTCACACCTAAAGGTCGCACAGTTTGTGTGACCAGTCTCAAAACTTCAGGGAACGTGCGGCCGGGTCCCCAATGTGTCTTTTTAAGATTTCGTGAACAAATATTGAACGATTCAAAAGTATTCAAAAAACAAGTTCCCATTATAAGTCAATTGGAAAAGTTTCGACACTTTCACAAATGCACTTTTTAGTGTTGCAAATGACCCTAGTAGTGTTGCAAATCTGCCACTTTGTTTTCAGTTACTGATCAGAAAAATGCTTGGTGTTTAAAACTGGGACCCTCTAGGAACACAATTATTTTTGTGTTCACCAAGTTGGACCCTCAGAATGCTAGCCATGTCTTTATTTTGGGGTTAAACACCCCAGAAATATGTTTTCCAAATTTCTGGGAAAAGTAGTGTCGCACGGTTGAAACTTTTGCAAATTTCTGGAAAAGCTATGGCAAATCACGACACTACTTTTCCAGGCTATGGCAAAATGATAGGAATTCTTTGCCACCCTGCTGCAAAAGATCAATTGGTCTTTTGGGCTGAAATTGGGAGGAAAGGCAGCCAACATCTCACAGATGTGCCTTTCAGTTGTTTGGTGAAAAAATATTGCACTGATGCAAAGTTACAGTACTCTGAAGTTGACGTTTTTTCCCATAGACTAACATGGTGACGTCCACTTACGCTTTCGGCTCAGATTCGAAAATGGTAAGATACAGAATTTTAGTCATGACAATGCATATGTGAAAACCTAGCCAGGAAAGTCATGAATCATGTGAAATTTTAATTTTTTTTCTACGCCGTACGTTTACTGAGGTATTACTTTTTAGTATTACAACTGCTCGTTTTCTGCTCCGAGGCCCATTATTATGCATACATTGTTTATTTTCACTGTGTTTCTCAATAGAGCTTTTGGGGAAAATAGTGTGTGCCCTCCAGCAGCTGCTCTTCCGTTTCCATTTGTGTGTGTCTTTCGTTTTGTGTCATTGTTATTCTTACCATTACCATTTGTGTTTCCAATTGCGTTCCTGTGCCCATGTGCACATTACAGTTTGCATTTCCATACACGCTTGCATTTCTGTTTCCTTTGGCATTACTGTTGCTGTTACCATTACCATTTCCTTTTAGGAATGCGTTACCGTGACCGTGCGCATTACTGTTTTCATTTCCATTTGCGCTTGTGTGTGCATTTGCATTTCTGCTTCCTTTTGCATTATCGTTGCTGTCACAGTTATCATTTACATTTACAACAGTGGTACCATGATTGTTCGTGTTACCAGTTGCATTTCTGTATGCACGTGCGTCTCCATTTGTGTCACTTTTCGCTTTGGCGTCACTTTGCCCCAGCGTTTCTATTAACGCTTGCTTTACAATTTATGTTTGCATCACCATGTGCGTAACCATTACTGCCTTGTGTTTGTGTTGCTGTTACCGTTACTATGTCACAAAAAATCACGTGGTTGGGTCCCGCACTCCCACGACCAGATTCTATTCACTATTTATAGTCCTCATTCTCAAAAAGAAGGGAAATTAGAGGCAAAAAAAATCCATTTAATGCATCAGTTAGGGTTGTTCCACAGCGACAAATGCGAGGAAATTCAGTGTTAGGGTTGAAAGCTCCTCTTGCACCCCCCATCCCACCCTCCTCGACTGACATTGGGGTCGCCAGTCCTAACTCTCACCCCATTCTTCTATACCTCAGCTTCTTTACACGTGTGATGGGGTGAGAGTTAGGGCTGACGACTCCAATGCACACCCTGATGCTGGTTGGGGGGTGGGATGGGGGATGTAAGGGGGCTTTTAACCCTAGCACCGAATATATATAGATATAGATATAGATATAGATATAGATATAGATATAGATATAGATATATACACATTCAAGAGGATAAAAACAGCACTCAATAAAGTTTGTAGGCTAGTACTTATTGCAAACAGGTTAACTCACTCCTGTAAGCTTTACACTCATACAGGGTGGCTAAACTTATACAACAGAATTCAGTACCAGGCATGCCTTCTTGGCAAGGAAAACACCCTTGGTCTCACCCTCTAGTGGTTCAGAACCTCCTCTGCCCGTCCTCTCAACCTAGAAATACCAGGAGCACAAGCAAAAGTATGCTGCTAGTCCCCATCCAAAGAACATCCCAAGGGCAATGTTCTTTTGCCTACAGAGACCCTAAATGGATCAACTCTCTCAATGTCAAACTACAAGCAGTACAAAGAATTGGCCAATTCAAAACTCACATTCACAAACACGTGGTTGCCTCAAGTACGTGCAACTGTAACACCTAGCTCCGCACTCCCCCCACCCCTTGTTCTTCTCCTTCCTGCTTCCCATGGCTATGTCCATCTCCAGAACTTAATCACTCACCCCCTAGCCCTCTCCATCCTTTAATCCCCCCTCTACTACCTCTTTCTCACTCCCCTCCATGGCATATCCCCCTCTTCCTCTCCCCCTCATGAGATCTTACCCACTCCCTCTACCTTCCATCACTAGCACTTTCTTCCTATCTTTACCGCCATTCCTCTCACACTTACCTCCACCCCCACTGTGCCCCTGCCCCTACTACATTCCTTATCTCATCCCCCAATCCTACCCACCCCCAGGCTCCTACCTACCCCTCTCCACACCTCCTACCCTACCTCACTCCCCTTTGACCTCCTCAGCACCGACTGTCTCTACCCCATATCTGAAAAGGCCTCTCCAGGGTGGCTCCTCCTCCAGCTATCTTCAACTTCCCTCCTAGTCCCCCTCCTCACCACTATTACTTCTATAGCCTATTAGGCTTATTATTCGACTCTTGCCTTTCTGACCACTACCCTACCTCCTCCCACTATTCTCCCAGTCCTTTTCCCCCTACTCTGTCTCCTATATTGCATAATAGTTTCACATTACATATTTGTTAGCGTGTCACCATTCAAATGTTTATTTCTTGGCTGTCATGTTAGTACTACTTTATTGTGTAACTCTCATTTTGTGTGAACTGTACACCGTTCACAGCAAAATCTGTAAGTCCTGCTACGGTTAATTCTTAAGTCTGTTGTAATTAACTGTAAATTGCTCTATGTGTCTGTAGTGTACTAAATGATGTGGAACCTTTGTAAATGAGCTTTTAGCTCAAAGGTGTTAATCTGAGATACAAATAAATATAACTATATATATATATATATATATATATATATATATATTCATTGTAAAAGCGTTGTTAATGCATCAGTTAGGGTTGAAGTGACAAAGGAGAAATGAGGTGTTAGAGTTGAGACTCTAGCCCCCCCACCCTCCACAGACCAACAGGGCACAGGGTGTGCCTTGGGGTCATTGGGCCTAACTGTCACCCAGTCCATGTGCAAGAAAGCTGACATCACCATTGTAAATGAGCTTTACTCAATGGTTATTCCTAATAAAACAAACAACAAAAAAGACATGGTGAGTGTAGGAGAATGGGGTGAGAGTTAGGCCCGATGACCCCAAGGCACAGCCCATGCCCTGTTGGTCTGAGGAGTGTGGGGGTGGGGTGGGTTGGTTATGGTTTCAACCCTAATGCCTCATTTCCCTACTTTGTTGTTTCAATCCTAACTGATGGATTAACAAAGTTGTTTTGCAATGATTTTCCTTACTTTTTGAGAAAGTGTAATCTTACCCTTTTATAGTTTTGGGAGGACCCTGCACTTCCATTATTGCATAAGGGATTGCCCAGCAGTCCCATTACTGCATAATGTTATCCATGTATGGGATCATAGGGCCCTGAAGACCCTGCGCTCCTGCCTACCTATAATTATAGAGAAGAAGCACAGGCCTAGACACACTCCAAGTAACCCCTGAGCTGCATATGGTGCAATATCTCAGTAACTGTAGCAACCTTGGAAAAAATACCACTGTAGTTTTAATCATGGACTGGTAACCTGCACGAGTGCTTAGTGCACTTAAAGGTGTACTAAGCTGTGTTTAGTGAAAAATCCATATCTCAAAGTGTTTTTGAGATATACATAGAATCATAGAAACATATAAATTTTTGGCAGATAAGGACCGCTTGGCCCATCTAGTCTACCAGTAATCCCTTGCAATGGATTATTGCTTCTGACCCCCCCCCGCTGCTGTACCTCTGTGGTTCCCCTATGCCTGTCCCAAGCATGTTTGAATCCATCCACAGTGCTTGCTACCACCACCTCCTAAGGCAGACCATTCCATGCGTCCACCCCACTCTCTGTGAAGAAGAACTTCCTTACATTCCCTCTTAATCTCCCACCTTCCAATTTCTTGTTATGGCCCCTCCTTCTTGTGCTTCTTCTGTATTGGAAAATGTCTCCCCCCTGCACCTTGTTTATACCCTTGCGGTACTTGAATGTTTCTATCATGTCCCCTCTTTCCTTTCTCTCTTCCAGCGAGTACATATTGAGGTCCCTCAATCTCTCCTCATAAGTCTTGTGTTACAAGTCCTGTACCATCTTAGTCGCCCTTCTCTGGACCGTCTCGAGCCTGTTAATAGCCTTACAAAGGTGCAGCCTCCAGAACTGCACACAGTACTACATGTGAGGCCTGCCCATGGTTTTATATATTGGCATCACTACCTCCCTCCTTCTTCTGCTGGTGATACCCCTGCCTATGCACCCCAGTATGCCACTGGCTCTCCAAGCTGCCATAGCACTCTGCATATAGGCACAGAAAATTGCCGTGTTTGCCACAATGTTATCCTATGGGAAATTTCTCAACCTTGGAATGGCATAACTATGGAACCAATGCAAATTGTTACTCCAAACCAGCATTAGTCACATCTGTAGGACACCCCCTTGTACCCTGCTAATTTCAAGCAAAACGTCCTAACCATTTCTTAGTAGTGAACTGGCAAAATTTTTAAAATCCTTGTTCATGAGCTGTCAAAATCCCTGTTCTCAAGCTGAATTCCCATTTGTGAGGTGTCAAAATCCCCATTTGTAAGCCGATCATTGTTCATGAGATAGGGCCATCTGGTTATCATCTCATGAACGGGGATATTAACAGCTCACAAACAGGGATTTTGACAGCTCATGAATAGGGATTTTGACAGCCCATGAAAAAGGATTTTTTTTATAATGCTTGTTTATGAGCTGTCAAAATCCCTGTTCTCAAACTGAATCCCTGTTCATGAGGTGTCAAAATCCCTGTTCGTGAGAAATCCTTGTTCGTGAGATTTGTCCATCTGGTCGTTATCTCATGAACAAGGATTTTGACAGCTCACAATCAAGGATTTCTCATGAACAAGGATTTTGACACCTCACAAATGGGGATTTTGACAGCTCAGCAACAAGGATTTTTTTTATAATCCTTGTTCGTGAGGTGTCAAAATCCTCATTTATGAGCCCATCCTTGTTCATGAGTTAGGGCCATCTGGTCATCATCTCATGAATGGGGATTTTGACACCTCACTAAAGGGGATTGGAAGTGATTCACAAACAAGGATTTTCAAGCTAAAAAATGGCTTTTTTGACTAAACTAAAATTAACCAAAGCCATGGGTTTGTAGAGGCTGTTGTCCTGAACAAAACCCATACTTCAATTTCTACAGAAGACATCCCTGTGGTAAGTTACAATGTGTTGTTTTTGAAGAAAACTGAATGCAAAATGGTGGCTTACGAACAGGAATTTTCAATACAAACAGGGATCCCCATTTGTGAGCTGTCAGAATCCCCATTCATGAGGCCAAATCCTTGTTTGCAACTGTGCAGCTATCCAAAAGACTGAACTGAGCCTGCTCAGAACCTGAGATTTCAAATTGAATAACTTTGGAACAGATTAATAGGTTTTCATCAAACTGAATCTGGCTCATTCTTTGGAGCAAGTTCTTTCTACCCTGAAAACATCAGGCCAACATTCCAAATGATGTGCAAACAGCGCAATCAGGAAAAATCAGGAAAAATGGGTGAAAAAAAGGAAAAAAATAACTTTTTTCACTATGCACTGTGCAAAATCTGCACATCTGACTGAAGCGAAACTTAGCACTTCAAGAGATCTGCCACATGGGACAGTGCATACCAAATTTTGTGCAAATCCCTTGAATGGTTGACAGTTATTAGGGTGCAAATTTTGGGGTTCAACATTAAGCTGCCTATTCAACCCTAACTATAGTGGCACTGCCATGCCATTAAATATATATATATATATATATATATATAGATAACTGTATGTGTGTATGTATGTGTATATATATATGTATGTATATATATATCTATATCTAGATATAGATATAGATATAGATATAGATATAGATATAGATATAGATATGAGATATATCTATATCTATATATTTGAGGCAAAAAACTCTGTTTAATGCATTAGTTATGGTTGTTCAACAGCCACAAAAGCAAGGACATTTGGTGTTAGGGTTGAAAGCCCCCTTGGACCCCGCCCACACCCCAACCAGCATCGGGGTGACGTTGGTCATCGGCCCCTAACTCTCACCTCATCAGATGTTTGAAGAAGCAGAGGTATAGGAGAATGGGGTGACAGTTGGGACCGACAACCCCAATGCACACCCGATGCGGTTGGGGGTGGTGGGTGGGTCCAAGGGGCTTTCAACCCTAACAATCAATTTCCTCACTTTTGTCTCTGTGGAACAACCCTAACAAATGCATTAAACAGAGTTTTTTGCCTCTAATTTCCATTCTTTTTGAGAAGTATAATGAGAAGTAGCGAATGTAATGTGGCAGAGGAAGCGTGGGGCCCTTTTGGCCCTACATTCCCGCCACGTAATGTCTTGTCACATAGTAACACGGTGTCCGCAAATGCAAATGGTAATGCACATGGTGATGCAAAGCAAAACAGAAAGATAAACAGTACTGTGGACAGAAATGGTTAAAATAACGCAAAAGCAAGCACAAATGGAAATGCGAAGGGTAACGCACATGGTGCAGTAGACGGGAACAGTAAGTGAAATGGTTATGGAACCGCAAGCAGAAGCGGTAAGGGTAACAGTAAATGTAAGCACACAGGCTAGTTTTCCCCAAAAGCTGCATAGAGAAAGACAGTGAGTACAAAGAATGTATGCATAATAATGGGTCTTGGAGTTGAAAATGAGGAGTTGGAATAGTAAATTGCTTATAACTCAGGAACCGTACGACGTAGAAAAAAAATTTAAAAGTCATATGATTTGTGACTTTCCTGGCTAGTTTTGTACTTAGGCCCTGCTAGGGGGCTAAGCATTTTTCTGACAAAAAGTCCGTATCTCACACCGTTTCCGAGATACGGGCCCTGAAATGCGCGGGGAAAGCCGTAATGTTATCCTATGGGAAAAAAAGAGAAGTTCGGAGTGCTATAACATTCGCTCCCTGTAATATTTTTACACCAAACCAGTAAAAGGCACATCTGTGGGATGTTGGCTGTCTTCTCTCCAAATTTCAGCCCAAAAGACCAAACTATTATTTTGCAGCAGGGCGGCAAAGTATTCCTGTAATGCGGCGGACGCCGTAATGTTATCCTATGGGAAAAAGCATCAAATTTGGAGTGCAGTAACTTTGAAACCCTGTAATATTTTTTCACCAAAATACTGAAAGGCGCATCTGTGAGATGTTGGCTGCGTTCTAGCCCAAAAGACCAAATCGTTCTTTTGCAGCAGGGTGCCAAAGAATTGCTGTCATTTTCACACAGCCTGGAAAAGTACTGTCGAACTTTGCGAAAGCTTTCGCAAATTCATTCGACACTGTTGCAAGTGTGAAAGTACTTCGCAAAAGTACTTTTTCCAGAAATCTGTGTGTTTTACCCCAAAATAAAGACATGCCTATCATCCTCAGGGTCCAACTAGGTGAATACAAAAAGAATTAGATTGCTAGAGAGTCCCAAATTTAAATGCCAAGCATTTTTCTGATGACCAACTGAAAATAAAATGGTGGATTTGCCACAATAAGAGGGCCATTTGTGAAAGTAAAAACTGAATTTGCGACACTGTCGAACTTTTTGTTAACTTTTCCCATTAACTTATAATGGGAACTTGTTTTTTGAATAACTTTTGAACCGTTTAATATTTTTTCACAGAATCTTCAAAAGGCAGATTGGGGACCCTGGCTGAACATTCCCTGAAGATTTCAGACCAGTCGCGCAAACCATGCAACCTCTAGAGACGACCAAAGAATTCCAAAAAAGCATAAATGCGCGCGCAGATGATGCTGAATAACTCCACAGCTTTATATCTGAACAGCACGAAAGTTGGCAGATTCCAAGATCTATGGTTCTTGATCATGTATTCCAAATTTCAGGCAAATCTGTTGAACGGTTGCAAAGTTATTAAGGTGCAAAATATTAGGTTTAACATGTAAATGGCTCTCTACCATAATATATATATATATATATATATATATATATATATATATATATATATATATATATATACTGTATATATCTTAGAGGCAAAAAACTCCATTTAATGCATCAGTTAGGGTTGTTCCACAGTGACAAAGACTACCAGGGAAACACAGATCTTAATGTATATTATCATGATCAGGGGAAGGGGGCCACTAGACTACCAGGTATGATGAAAAATTATTTGTTTTTATTCAAATGGGACACAACGAAGCCCCCTGAGCTAAACCAACCCTAATATAACAGTGTGGAACACCCCTGGGCTACAGAAATGCATTTAAAAATCTGGCCATCTCGTCCCTCTCTCTTTATTCGTGAGCGAGCAATTTCTTTAATCATGAGCCGGCAAATTCTTTGACCGCGAGATTCTTTGATAGTGATTGTGCATCGTGAGTGAGGGACGAGATGGCCAGATGAAAAAATCTATTTACTAAGTCTAGGGGTGTGCTAGAAAGACAAACGAGGGTGAGTTTTACTCAGGGGGCTTCATTCTGATGAACCATGGTGGTGATTTGCCGCAATTCTGTTAATTGTTTAAATTTGAAGACTTTTTATTCTTTGATCATGATCCTGCAAATTCTTTGATCGTGAGGCTGCAAATTCTTTGACCCTGAGATTCTTTGATTGCGATCGTGTATCGCGAGCGAGGGACGAGATGGCAAGATTAAAAAAATCTAGTTTTTTCAGCCCAGGGGTATCCTATGAAGACAAATGAGGGTCGGTTTTACTCAGGGGGATTCGTTTGTCAAACCATGGTGGTGGTATATCACAATTCTCTCAATTTCTGGATTTATAACATTTTTAATTCTTTGTTCGTAAGCCTGCAAATTCTTTGATCATGAGATTCTTTGTTCACCATCTTTGATCACGAGATAGGGACAAGATGGCCAGATTTTTCATAATGGAATTGATAGGGAATTTTTTACCAATATTTAACATTGAATATCTCAGAAACGGTTTGGTCTTTTTACTTGAAATTTGGAGGGTGTTTATGACATGTCCTGTAGATGTGAATTATGATGTTTACATGCCCAGAGGAAAAAAAAAATTTCTGGGATATTGAGTGACGCACTTTACGTGTTGTGGACAGTGTTCTGCTTGTGGTGGTGTCTTGAAATTGATAGGATATGTAGCCTTACTGTCATGGATGTAATTTTCAGATGTTATGTCTGTTAAATGTCAAGAGGTGCGGAACTGTGCCAGTCTGATGAATGAAAATCTCATATGTTAAAATGCTATATCTCAGGCATGGTTTGATCTTGTCACTTGAAATTTGGAGGGTGTTGACGGCATGTCCTGTGGATGTAAATTACAATGTTGGAAAATGTTGGGAAAAATTTTTTTTGGTGGGCATATGGCTTGGTGCAGTTTACGTTCTGCGGACAGCATTTTGCTTGTGATGGTGGCTTGAAATTCATAGGCTACCTAGCCTTAGTGTCATGGATGTTGTTTTAATTCGTTGTGTGTGTTAAATGTCAACAGGTGTGGAACTGTGGTACTCTGACGAATTAAAATTTCAAATTCTGACATTTCATATCTTGGACACGGTTTGGTCTTTTTATTTCAAATTTGGAGTGTGTTGACGCCATGTCTTGTATATTTTAATAGAGGTATTTACATGTTGGACAGTATATTTTTTGTGGACATATTGTGTGGTGCAGTTTACATTTTGTGGACAGTGTTTTCTATCGTTCTACTACATTAACATTTGTTTAGTGGCTGGTTGTGCTGTTGTCAATGTACTTTTTAGTCATTAGCTCTATAATGTGGCCCAACACTTCAACTTGCACAACTTTATACTTTTCTATTCCTTCTTAAAAAGTAAGGAAATTAAATGCAAAAAACTTTGTTAATGCATCAGTTAGGGTTATTCTACAGTGACAAAAGTGAGGAAATTCAACATTAGGGTTCCCCACCCTTGCACCCCACCCCCACGGTGCCCCTGCCAACAGGCATCAGGGTGTGCATTGGGGTCGTTGGCCCTAACTTTCACCCCATTCTCCTGCACTGCACCACCTCAGCTTGTTTGCGCATGGAATGGGGTAAGAGTTATGTCCAATGGCCCCAACTTACACCCCGATGCCTGTTGGTGGGGGCACGGTGGAGGTGGGGTGCAACGGGTGGGAACCCTAATGTCGAATTTCCTCACTTTTGTCACTGTAGAATAACCCTAACTGATGCATTAATGAAGTTTTTTTGCATTATATATATATATATATATATATATATATATATATATGTGTGTTTATTATAATACAAACAAAGAGGTTTTACTTTTCGAGTTAGTCTAGCAAATTGCAATTCCATACCATCTTTTCAATGGCCAGAGTGTCTACCAAATAACACAAAAACAGCTTATTTTATACTCTTCTCTTTTACAGTTTCTCTCTTTTCTGACTGTTAATATAACCTCTGTATAAACTCATAATGCTGGACAGTGACAGATTGTGGTTACTTTTGTGTGGGTGGTAGAAGGAGTAAGTGTGTTTGTGGCATGTTACAGTAACAGATTATGATATTTATGGGAAGCTGCATTCCCATCAAGAAACCTCTCATGAAATCATAAAGGACAAGATACTTTACTTCCATTATTTTGCAAGGATAAAACCATGTAGCTTATTAAGCTGGCCTCCTGAGGCATGATGGACAGGTCATACAGTGCAAAGATTGACTGTAGACCCATAACTATGTGCTGTCTGCAAAATTCCTTAAGTCTCTAAAAGCAATATTTATGCTTTTTCAAAATGCCTTAATCTCAGTAAAGGCCTTAACAACCCCTTTTAAAGGTAATTTCTGTTTATCACAAATCACAATCTAATAATGCTAGTGAACTAGGATTTCTCAGACTCCTACATAAACTATATTAAATAGACTTCATAAAAGAACTGTGTCCAGGATTTAATGGTTTATTAGTTCCAAGTATGGTTCTATGTGCAACAGCACATAAACACTTTCTGAAAAAAGCCATATTTTGGAGCCAGTCTAGTGGTACTGCTGCAGTGTTCCCTTTGGGTTACTGGGAGACCCAGGATTGTGTGTGATGTCCTGCCTCGGATTCGATTTGCTGTGTACTACTGGGCTCCTAAGGAATGTGCACACAATACTAACCCCCCCCACATGTATGCAGTCCATGCCAACCATCAGTGAAGCAGGATGGGCATTAATTATAAAGACTGCCAATGTCTTGCTTTCTCAATCAGAGAAGCAGGTATGACCACAGAAGCCTTGATTATTTGGGAATGGGATGCGTGATAACTGGAAAATAAGGTATTCAGGCCTACAAAAATGACTTATGTATCAATTAATATTCTTCCTTGGCATGTTTCATTAGATACACTATTAAAACTCATATAATGTGGTTCACAACCAGGTTCCATTTCCTACATATTAATCTCAGAAAAAAGTCCTCTACTACTTGTCATGTTTTAGGAGAAAGAAAAAAAGGCACCATGCTACATGGTTACACAACTTTACATTATATGAAATAGGTATGCATTTGTCGGCATGCCCAAGTTAGTGAGCATATAGAATGGTTTCTACCAGTTGAGAGGTTAATTTGCTGATGCTTGGTTTGTAGAAAGTGAAATTGTAGGGCTATGGCCCACAGATTAAAATTTTTTGGGTCACTGTATATTTGTTCTGTAATTTTTTTGCACTCAGGTTCCCTCAGTGCATCACTCTTTTGGGATCTCATACAGTATGTCCCATTATAGTCCAGATGCACTGAACAGACTTCTGGGAACTGCTGCCTGATTTTCTTATGACATGTATAATTGCAGGCCTCTGCATTATAATAGAATGGGTTGCCTGTTCTGCAAGAAGAGAAAGAAGTCAGTTTGGCTTACCTGTTGCTTCCAAAAGGTCCCTGAGTATTTGAGGCCTAACAGAGTTGGTGGTGGTAGGCGCCTGGTATTGAGCATGCAGATCAGTGATTGTGTCTGCCAGATACCCTCTCAGAGAGATGTTTTCAGTAACCTTCTTACAGGCAGGGCCTTAGCCAATGCTGTGTGGTTACTCACAACATCAGTACTATAAAGGCAACTGCTGTCAATGATCTTGAAAATTAGATACCTTTGCTTCCTCTCCTGGAGTCTTTCACATTGCATCTCTCAATACTCCACGTTCTTGAAGTGGGGATTCAAATTTGTAACATGCTTTCATTAGCTCCACTTGGCCAGGCTGCTCTGTATTTTCACAGAGACTTTTGAAATTGGCAATAGTTGCATTTTAAACATACAAAAATGCTAAATTAAAATGAAAACAGCAAAATAGCCAATAAGCCAATATGGCAACATAAGCATTTTGCATATAAACTTAATGTTGTGGAGAACCTTAAGAAGCATTATGCCTGTTGATTTATTTAGTTTTTGTTGGCAAGGCATGTATACAGGATAAAGTAATTATCTAGTTTTAGATATGACCCATGAGGTTACAATTGGGTGAGGGCATCATAAGTTAGACAGAGGATATATGTAATAAAGTTTTTCCAACATATTACAGAAAAATAGCATAAATAATGGGAGAGAGGTCAGTTCAGGGAGAGAGGATTGAATATCCACAATGGTTGTTTACTGTCTTGGGGAGGGAGATCCAGACATCCAGCTCAGTGGCTGCCACCTGATGAAGATCAGGTGGTAGCAAAGGGCCACCCTCTGCTGATGTGCATGTATGTGTGGAGGCCTGCACACATAGTGCATCAATGTGCAAGGGAATCTTAGCTGGGAAACAAGGTGGGAGATAGCTGGAGATCAGGTAGGGTCTTCAGCATTAGAGGAAGGGAAAAATGGGCACATTGGGTGAGCCATGTGATCCATGTTTGCCAACAAATTCTGTTTCTGTCTATGTTTCTGTTTCTTGCTGGTAACCTTGTGAACTACAAGAGAAGAAAAACACCCGAAGGGTATTTAAATCCCTGACCCATGGCAGCCCCTCCCATGTAACTGACTAGCTCCATAATATGGATGTGTACAATGGGGAGAAGTCCACGCGCTCTGGCCCCTTCATGGGGAGCAATCCATAGGGGATTCATAGGAGCTGGTAAATCCCAGAGAAGATGAGTGATTGCATTGGGTCAGGCAAGGGACAATATGATCTGAATTACTAAAAGTACAACCTTGTTGGTCTTGCATCATGGGACTCACAGAATATGTATAGCCTGCCTAACATTCAACATGTCCCAGCCCTTAATAACAATTTGCATGTAATTTCTTTTGTTTCTGGCATAGTTTTAATGTACATCCTGTTTGAGAGAGAAAATATTTATTTATTATTTATTTAGCTTTTGTTAACCAGTAAGCACACTAGACAGTCAAGTGCCTATTTTCAGGTATGAACAGGGAGATTACAAGGTACAGGCAAAAAAAAAACAGGCATATCAGGATATCAATGAAAGGAAATAGGATGGTTCTGCATTGCTGTTCATCTACTGCATAGTATAGTAGTGCTCACATATTATGGCCACCTGTGTGGCTGGAGTAGCGAACCTTTGGTGAGAGGTGGCATCATTTTGTACTTGTATGAAACATTTTATTATACATATATTTTTCTGTGTTTTTATTCAATCTGTGAGTGGGTGCATCTTCTCTAGCCGATGCATACCTCCTATAGCTGTCAGTGAGGTAATCTGGGACACTGGCTGTCTGTCCTAGCCTCTGAATTTTGTCAGCAGAATATCCCCTTACTTTTAACTTATGGGCATCTGTTTTCATCATCTGGCAGATAGTATTACTGTTTCTGGATGTCCTCATTATTAAACAGTGTTTTTAAACACTATTCTGTGCACTTTGATGTGACTCTAAACCAGAAGTGTAACTGCACTACTTCTGGGTTCTTGCAGTCAAAAGGGCTTACCTAGAGAGTGGACTGTTACTGCGGGCCACCCGTGTGGCTGGAGTAGTGAACCTCTGGTGAGAGGTGGTGGTATCATTTTGTACTTGTATGAAACATTTTATTATACATATATTTCTCTGTGTTTTTATTCAATCTGTGAGTGGGTGTGTCTTCTCTTGCCAATGCATACCTCCTATAGCTGACAGTGAGGTAATCTGAGACACGGGCTGTCTTCCCTAGCCTCTGATTTTTGTCAGTGGAAAATCCCCTTACTTTTAACTTGTGGGCATCTGATTTCATCATCTGGCCACAGTACTGCCATTTTTTGGTGTCCTCAGTATTAAACAGTGTCTTTAAACACTATTCTGTGCACTTCGATATGATGCTAAACCGGAACTGTATTTACACTTGCTTACGGGTTCTTGCAGTCAGAAGGGCTCACCTAGTGAGTGAACTGTTAGTGTGGGCCACCTGTGTGACTGGAGTAGTGAACCTCTGGTGAGAGGTGGTATCATTTTGTACTTATATGAAACATTTTATTATACATATATTTCTGTGTGTTTTTATTCTATCTGTGAGTGGGTGCATCTTCTCTAGCTGACAAATATCTCCTATAGCTGGCAGTGAGGTAATCTGGGACACTGGCTGTCTGTCCTAGCCTCTGATTTTTGTCTGTGGAATATCCCCTTACTTTTAACTTGTGGGCATCTGGTTTCTTCATCTGGCAGATAGTACTGTCATTTCTGGATGTCCTCAGTATTAAACAGTGTTTTTAAACACTATTCTGTGCACTTTGATGTGATGCTAAACCAGAAGTGTAACTACACTTGCTTCCGGGTACTTGCAGTCAAAGGGCTCGCCTAGCGAGCAGGGCCGCATGTGGAGATGCATGCAGTGACATGCACACCCTGCATGTGTCTTGCATGTCTGGTGGGACTAGTGGAGTGGAGGCTAGAAAATAACTCACCTAGGTAGGCCAGCAACATTGACTATTATACATATAGTGATATAAGACTGATATAAACAAAGGGAATCTTTTACGTTCTGTTATTGAAAGGTTTCACTATACAGATCGATCCTACTATTGTTATTAATAGGATACTGCGGTTAAAATGGCAAATACAATAATGACCTTGGATGGGGAAATTGGGATTAAATGTACGATATGTAAGATGTATTCTGTTGTGCCTACCCTAGTTCCAGAACCTCCATCTACTTGTATGAAATCTCTGGAAAACCAAAATCTCCTTAGGGACATATTATTATTTAACTCCAGGTTTACTGATCTAGAACAGAGTCAGAGTAATATGCAGATGAGGTTTACAGAACATGACATTGGTGTTTCTTTTGCTAATGTCCAGGAACCCACAGTAACTGTATCAGATAACAGCAACACTGGTCTTACTATTTCATTACCTTTTACTTCCACAAACTCTGATGCATTGGCCCAAAGTGAAATATCAGAAGAGCAGTTGTACAAAATGAGAATATAACAAATACAGTGTGTTCCAATAGGAAAATAAATAGGGAGGAAGCTCAGTTGAATGAAGCTGATGAAACATGGTACACTGTACAGAATTCCAGAGCAACCAAAAAGGTCGGAAGGCAGATTGTTTTACATTGCCTACTTACAACAGTTTTGAGCCACTTAGTCTCCTTCCAGATGCAGTAACTGTCACAGATGACATATCCCCTCTCATTCTAACAAATAATTTGATAATTCATATCAGTGTTACTAACAATGGGTTTGCTTGTAAATTAATGAGCCATAATGATCAAATGGACAGTAGTGCTGGTATTAACAGTAACATTAGAGAGGCAATGCCAGAATTAGCTGACACTAATACATCCACAACAGACATCTTGTCTACTTCAGTTACTATAGATGCAAATATGGAAGCATCTATGGATGTAGTGAATACCCCAAAGCAAATCATCATTCTCTGTAATTCAATCATAAGGCATTTGGACTGGGCTGTATGCAACCAGGATAAAAGTAATCTTACAATGTCATTCTTTAGAGGAGCAACGATCTCAGACATAACAAAAATGACCAAGCAAATACTGAGAAATACAGGTGAAAGACCACTGGTGATTATTCATGCAGGCACAGATAACATTTGAAATGAGAATCTACAGAATGCTAAACAGGAATTTGTGGTGTTAACTAACACACTTGTAGAACAAGGTTGTGCTATAGCAATATCAGAAGTTTTGCCAATACCAAAAGCTGGTTCAGAACTGAACTATAAGATTAAACTCCTTAATAAACGGATAAGGCACTGGTGCCTCAAACAAAAACCAGGAAGTATAACTCATTGGGAGTAACTTGACAATAGGTATGGCCTTTATTGTTGGATGGTTTGCACCCAAGTAGGAGGAGCAGTAACCTGCTAGGACAACATATAGATGCATAAATAAGTAAACATTTTAACTAGTTTCAGTGGGGAGAGGGACCTACTACTTCTTACCCCTCCACAAACAGATAGAGCTAAAACACATATTAAGAAACCAATTTCTGGGGTTATTAGCTCAAACTTGCATGAGGAAATCTTTTTACATGCTCCCAATAACAGTGATGATGCTGAAACAAGAAACAAATTGCAGTCAGGGTGTCCAGAACTTAAGATCCTACTTGCCAATGCTAGGAGTCTAAAAAATAAGATGGTCAGATTGAAATACTATCTATTAACAAAAAACATAGATGTATGTGGTATAACTGAAACATGGAACTCAAATGATGATTGGTGTATTGATATACCTGACTACACCAAAATACTCAAAAAAAGAACAATCAAACATGGTGGTGGCATAGCCTTATATATTGCTGAAGAATGCAAGGCTATGAAATTAAACCTTCTCACAGAAGGGAGAAGACAAATAAAATAGCTTGGGCACTACTTAAAATGAAAAACAAGAATTTGACAATTGAGCTTGGTTGTTGGTCCCCTAGCTTAGATAAAGATGAGAATGCTTTATTCATGAATGAGTTAGAAAGTATGGAACTAATTAGTGATTATCTCCTAATGGGAGATTTTAATCTCCCCCATATTAACTGGGTAACCCTGGAAGCTAAGGGGCAGCTAGAAAAAAAGATTCTTGGATTTCACTATTAAACAAAATTTAGAACAGATGGTTGCAGGACCTACAAGAGGGAATAATTTGTTAGACTTAATTCTTAGCAGTATGGAAGTTATTTATTTATTTATTTAGTTTTTGTTGACCGGGTAAGTGCACTAGACAAATCCTGCCTATTTTCAGGCACGACCTGGGGGAGGGGGATACAGGTGAATGCCAACTGACCTTGAACCAGATTAAGCTGCTGTTAGTTAGTGGATCAGTTCCACAGGAATTATCACCTTTGGGTGATAGCCACCATAATATGGTCCAATTTTCCCTTATAAAAGATATGAGTGTAAAATAATTTTTAAAATAGTAATTAAAAATTATTTTAAGGCATATTATTCCAGTATGAAATATTATTTGGCCTCCTGGAATTGGCAAATTGAACCTCAAAATTTAGATTTAAATAGCAACTGGGATATATTGTCTAAGAAAATTAACAATTGTATTTATACATGGGTTCCAGATTGACCAAAATATAATAATAATAATAATAGACAACTCCCAGTATGGTGGAATAATTGCATAAAAACACAAAAGGAGAAAAAAAATGGGCATGTGCAAAATATAAGGTGCAACAAACAACTACTAACTGGGAGAAATTCAAAACTTTGGCAAATAAAACTAAAAATTTGATCCCAAAAGCAAAAACAAATTATGAAATCACATCAGCAAAAATAACAAAAGACAAGAAAAAGCAATTTTATAATTATATGGGATCTATGGGGGCAATACAAATGGAGTTGGACCACTTCTTATTGACAAAGAAGTAATAAATGATGAGACAGAGATGGCTAGTGAATTAAACAGGTATTTCATAAGTATCTTTCAGACTAAGGAAAACATCATTTTAAACCAATTAAAGGATACACCTGTTCCAATTATAATCTCTGAAACTGAAGTGATGACAGCTGTTAAAACCATGAAATCCAATATATCTGCTGGCCCCGATGGGATACAGTAGAAATGCATATTTGAACTAGCACATGAATTGAAAGGCCCTCTTACCCTTCTTTTTAGTGCCTCTATTAGAGAGGGTAAAACTCATTCAGTTTGGAACATGGCAACTGTTACTCCATTACATAAAGGTAGTAGCAGGCAGGAGGTTAGTAATTATAGACCAATACGTTTAACATCGCTAATTGGTAAAATATTAGAAAAATTATTACAACAGATATTAATTATCCATATGAAAGAAAATGAGCTAGTAGACTTATCTCACCATGGCTTTTTTCCAGGGAAGATCCTGTGTAACAAGTTTATTGATTTTTTTTGAACCAGTGAGTGAAGCATTGGACTTAGGAATGCCAGTTGATGTCATCTTTTTGGATTATACAAAAGCATTTGACACAGTTTCGCACAAGGTATTAATTGAGCAGCTAGAGAGACTGAAATTTCACTTACAGTTTATTAGAAGGATTGCTTCCTGGCTGGATCAAAGAAAGCAAAGGGTTGCCATTAAGGGTAATGTTTCATCCTGGGATAATGTTACAAGCAGAGTTCACCAGGGCTCCATCTTGGGCCCTACCCTCTTTAATATTTTCATATCATCAATGCAGACTTCAGGTAATGTCTGGGTAGGCAAATATGTGGATGATTGTAAAATTTGGGTTATTGTCCACAACCATTTAACAGCTGCAACTCTACAAAATAATCTAGATAATTGAAACCAATGGGCTAAAGAAAACAAAATGTCATTTAACACAGCAAATGTAGGTTATGCATTTTGATAAAATAATCAAAATACATTAACACTTAATAGTAAAGTTCTAGATACTACTGACAATGAAAAGGACCTTGGAGTTATTATAACTGATAAATTATTACACGATATGCATACTACCAAAATAGTAAAGAAATATCACAGTATATTGGGGTGCATTCTTAAACATGTAAAAAGTAAGGAACCTGAGGTACTTTTACTCCTGTACTCCAGTCTTGTGAGACCACATCTGGAATACTGTGCTCCCTTTTGTACACCCACATCCATAAAAGGAAAAGTAATGGTGGAAAAGGTCCAAAGAAAAGTCACCAGGAAAGTAAATAATATGAAATCCTATGATTACCAGGATCGACTTAAACAATTGGGACTATTTTCGATGGAGCATAGAGCCATTGGGGGGATCTATGTTTAGCTTTTAAAGCATCAAGAGATGAAACAATATTAGAAACCATAGGTTTTATAAGACACCAGGGGATAAATAGTACCAGATCACACAACTTGAAACTGAACAGTTCTGTAAATAAAACTTCAAAGAGATGTAAATGGTTCACTCAAAGAGTGGTTACCTTCTGGAACTCATTACCTAGTATTATAGTACAAAGTGAAAATATTGATCTGTTTAAAATAAGACTGGATAAGTATATGGGGAAAAAGAAATTCTCTTACCACCATTAGAGATAAATTGGTGGCGAGTTCATTATAGGTCTCTGACCTCCTGACCTCATAATATCCTATGAACCTATGAACCTATGTCAAGTGCTTACATATCGTAATGTCAGATATACTTAGAATGTTACTGGTGTGATAGAATGATGAAGATGAAGCTGTAATAAGTAAACAACATGTAGTCAGGTAGGCATCAGAGTGCTGGCATGGTACAGTCAGCCACATATTGCAGAAAACATTTGCAGAGTTAATGGAAAGAACGATAGACATGTACATGGCAGGAAAGGAATAGCAAGATGTAGGCTAGGTAACACAGGAGGGCCGTGCATCATACAACAAGTGAAGTACTTTAGGATATTAATAATCAGCACCAGGATCAGTCAGGCCTTGCTTTGTGTAGATACAGAAAAACAGAAGAAGAAAAATGATATGATGGAATCCTAAATGCCACATTAATTTTGTCTAAGTTGAGTGAAAACCCTTTTAACAATATATAACATAGTCCAGCTCCATGGGGCAGACTGGCATGCTGACAACTTAGATTTGCCCTCTCTCAGTCTGTGTGGCAGGAGAAGGGACTAGCAGAGGGACAAAGAAAAGTCTGTGAGGATGGTCTCCACCTGAGGGGGTGGGTAGCAAAGAATCATTCATGTGCCAGCACCTGCAAAGGTGTGGTGGTGGTACCATTGGAAGTGTGGCTTATCATGCATTGATGGTCACACCACCAGGTCAATACATGCATGCATGTTCATAAAAGAGGTAAAAAGGGTGAGTGGGAGGAATACATAAATTAGTCTAGCCAATTTCTGGGATTTTACTGTCAACAGTTATCACTAGATCATTTTCCTTGTTTGGGCTATCCACTGTTCTGTTCTGATCTCTGTTGTGGGTGTGTGTAAACAAGATGGTGACCAATATGGGTCAGCCTTCATCAGCAGCTCTCTAAGTCATGTTTTTCCTTTTTATTTCTTGCTTACTTTGCTTGTTTTATGTAGTTTAGGTAGGGTGGTGAAAGTGAGATAGATTAGCTAGGCTAAGTGCATTTTTTGGGGGGGCTTTTACCTGTTAAACATTATGCTCATTATGTATGCCGTGTTTATGTGCAGACTATATGATTCGGTTGCCGGCTGCTAGCGCCGTAACTTCACTAGCAGTTTTTAAATTTTTTCTTTTCAAGTTGTCTGCCTGTGATGTGTACGTTCTGATCACTTTGTCTTATATATGGTGATCAGTCGGTTGATTCATTTTTTTTGCTTTATCATCCTCAAGTAAGAGTGCCTGGACTTCAACTTATAGCGAGTTTATCTCAAACTTCGAGTTCAAGATTTTAACATCCACCTTGAAGCTGCTTTTGGACTTCCTTCTGCAGTCTTTTGTGGAGTCCCACTTGGAATTTGTGTCTACAGTCGAGTGTGGAAGAGAAGGAGGAGTGGATTGCGGCTGGAGGACCTCGCTGATAGCCACCTTTTGGTACCTTGGCTGTGGTGAGTTAATTCTATTTGACTATTCTTTATGCTCTGGTTGAATTATGCTGCTGTACTAGGACTGTGGCTACCAGGCCGGGCTCCCATCTTTCCAATGGAGAGTGGTGGTCTGGGATTGGGTTGCCTTTCAGAAGGGGGGGCAGTGGGAGAACTCGCTGAAGGGTGTAGCATCCGTGTCTGCCTCAGGGGTATACCAGAAGACTTTGCTGAGTGTCATTATCCAACTGGGGCCCCATCTCTTGGGTGGCTAGCCCTGGACCTTCTGTGAGCCAGGAGGTGAGTTGGGGACCTGGTTGTGTGTGTAGCCTTGTGGAAGATATGCTCCATCTGCCTGGTGTCTTTTCTTGTTCTGGACTGCAGTAGTTTTTGATGGGGGTGACTGGGTGGGGGGGATGGCCAAATGGAGTGTGCACTGGGTTCACTGCCATTGGGTGGTGTGGCCTTGACTGCTCTGGGCATCCTAGAGGTGGGGACCAGATGTCCTTACCTTGGGGGCCTAACTCTTCATGGGGCTGACTACTCTGGGTGGCTTCCCTGTCTGAGGACTGCTATTTGAGTTGGTGGAAGGAAATTTTGTGGCTTTGGTTGGAGATGGACTAAGTTCATTGGACAATTTGGATATGTTCAAGTTTGCTTGGTTGGTGGCTGTGCAAGAGCCCCAGAACTGTATTTTTCACTTTTAAACTGGCATTTGGATTACTGTGGTGAGAGCACAGCTCCTTGGACTGAACTTTGAGAGCTTGGTGGGGGTGAGAGCTACATTGTGATCAAAAACTAATTGTTAAATGCGGCAAGCTTAGCCCCATTCTGATCATTTAAATCTCATAACTGCTGGACTTTACACTATTTTAAGTTTTTTTCTTATTTTGGGGATTAACAGGTTGTGGGAATAATTTTTGTTTTTGTTTAATGTTGGGAGTGTGTTTGGTTGTTTTGTGTGTTGTTGTTGACTGTGTTGGTAGACCTGTATCAGTATGTGCTGGTCGAGAGCTTTTCTGGTTAGGTGCTACTCCCCCTCTGAGCTCTGAGGCCTTCATCCTTTTGACTGCCCCCACTTGCCCAGTGAGTTATATGGGCATTGTCGAGCATTGGGGATTATGAGAAAGAGGTGCTGGTATGAGGGTCGCAGACCTGGAGGGGAGTGCAGTAGGATGGACAAATTGGGGTGGTGGTGCCCAGGGGTCACCCTGGGGTGAAATGTGTTCCAGAGAGAGGTCCTCCCAGTCTGGTCCCCATACCAGAGGGCTCCACTTTGGGTGGGCAGAAAATGCAACCGACCTCAGCAGTCCATCCTACTCTGGCAGTGGTATGTAATACCAGATCCATTAAAAACAAGATAGCAGTGATTACTGATCTTGTTTAGTGATCGAACCTGACCTGCGTCACTGAAACCTGGCTGGATTAGAATGCTGGTCCAGTTCTTGAGTCAGTTGTTCCAGCTGGGTTTTCAGTGATACACCGCCTGAGGATGAATCACAGGGACGAGGGTGTAGCCATCTGTTTTAGAACGGAATTGGGCCTTATAGATGTGCCAGTGGGGGAGACCAGGTCCTTTGAGTGTATCATTTGTGCAGGTGCAGGGTGCAGGATCCTTCTTGTCTACCATCTACCAAGAGGCAAGAAGCAGTTTCTGCTGGAAGTCACGGACATCATTGTTGATATGGTGTTGGGGTCCCCCAGATGGGTGGTGCTGGGGGACTTCAGTGCCTGGGTCGATGATGAACTCTCACAATTTGGTCAGGACTTCCTCCAACTAATGAATTTGTTGGGCTTTTGTGACCCATATTCATGGTGATTCATTGGACTTGGTCTTTCTACTGGAGTTGGAGACCTCCGACTTGGAGGAGGAGCTAGTTGGTTGCTCTGACCATCATATCATAAGGTTCAATTTCCAGGCTTTCCCCCATAGACTTGCCCCTGTGGATATGGTTCAGTACTGCCCCTTGAGGGGTTTGACCCCAGATGGCCTATTGGTAGTGCTGGACCTATCAGGCATGCCGAGTGTAAGCATGGATCCAGTGTATCTGCTGCAGGTCTACAATAGGGCTGTGACGGAGGCTCTGGATTCCATAGCTCCTGTCCACATTCATCCACTCACTCTTCACCCTTGGTCCCCTTGGTTTGATGGGATTTTGAGGGAGCTGAGGCAAGTTGGATGAAGGCCAAAGCACTGCTGGCAGAAATCTGGTCTGGAGGCTGACAGGCTTAGATTGATGTCCCATTATAAGGGCTATGAATTGGACATCTCCCTTAAGAAGGCAGAGTTCCTGTTCAGGGAGATCACCGCTGCACAGAACTGACCAGCTCAGTTCTTTTGGACTGTAGACAGACTGTGCACTCCAGCCTGTCTCCAGCCACAGAGAGGGTTGTCACAAGAAAAGTGTGATGGGTTTGCTCGGTTCTTTGCAGATAAGGTTGCCAGCATCAGATTGGATATCTGTACAGCCTGCTCCAGTGGGGGTTGCACAAGTTGGTGGTAGGTTGCTGCTCCTCGGATTGCCTGGTCTGACTTTGACCAGTTGGCAATCGCAGACATCGAGAGAATCATCCAGAGTTGGCAGCTTACTTGCTGTAGTTTGGACCAGGGCCCAACTCGTCTCCTAGTGGGGTGTGTTGAGGTCATCGGCCAGGTCCTAGCAGAGATAGTCGGGTGTTCTTCAGAGACAAGGGTGTTTCCGGACACCCTGAAGGAGGCAGTGGTAACATCCCTCCTTGAGAAAGCCTCTCCTGACTCCGACTGTCTTACTAACTACAGGCCTGTCTCTAACCTTCCTTTTCTAGGAAAGGTTATGGAGAAGGCTGTCATGTTGCAGCAGGAGGATCATCTTACCATCCATTAGCTCTACAATCCTCTCCAGTCAGGTTTTAGGAAGAGGCATAGTACCGAGACGGTGCTTGTTCGGGTGCTCAATGAACTCCTGATAGCGAGAGATCAGAGGACCTATTCCTTCTTGGTTCTCCTTGATCTCTCTGCAGCATTTGACATCATGGACCATGGTCTGCTACTAGAGTGCCTGAGGCTTATCTATGGACTATTGGGTATGATCCTCAGCTGGCTCCATTCATACCTCACTGGCAGGTTTCAGAGAGTGGTGTCTGGGATTTTATCCTCAGACCCAGTCTCCCTGCCTTGTGAGGTACCCCAGGGCTCTGTATTGTCACCCATGTTGTTCATGATGTATATGCTGCTGTTGAGAGACATTGTGGGGTGGTATGAGCTGAGTTTTCACTGCTATGCAGATGATACTCAGCTCTACATGTCCTTTGTGCCTGAACGGGATGATGCTGTCTCGCTGTTTAACAACTTCCTTGCTGAGATACAGGACTGAATGAGTGCCAACTGGTTGAGGCTGAACCCTGAAAAGACTAAGGTGTTGGTTGTGGACCCAGGTTTCCAGCTGATGGGTTATCATCTGAGCAACCTTCTGGATTTTGGCTCAGGGGCAGCCATCTGTTGCCCTCGGACTGGGTGCGCAATCTGGGTGTTATTTTTGATGAAGGGTTGATGCTTAAATCCCAGGTGTCAGCCATCATTAAATCCTCATTTTACCATCTGTGGAATGTTGCCCAGATTAAACATCTGGTCCTGCCCGATGACCTTCCAATGTTGGTCCATGCCTTTGTGACCTCCCGCCTCAACTGTTGCAACTCTCTATACCTAGGGGTCCCAGGGGTTGACATTTGCTGCCTGCAGCTGGTGCAGAATGCAGCTACCAGTCTGTTGACTGGCTTATCTTGAGCTTACCATGTCATGCCTGTGCTCTGCAACCTGCACTGGCTGCCGGTTCAGTGGCAAGTCACCTTCAAAGTTGGTTTGCTGACCTATAAAGCTCTTCATGGACAGGGTCTACATTATCTGCAAGAACTCTTGTGACCCTACTGCCCCTCCATTCACTCCACTCCACCGATGAGGGATTGCTAGAGGTTCCCAGGGTCTGCAAAATGAATTCAGTATAGTCTGGCACTCACCACCACTAAATAAACTAATCTGCTAGCTGGGCATACTAATAATAATTCTTGGTTTTACCAATATTGTTTTTACTCTCAACATTACATTGTATATTATTTTATTTTATTTTATTTTATTGTATAAGATCGGAATTACAACCCTTTGAGTCACAGACTCATTTGCAAAGGCTCCACGTCAGTTACAGGGGTGGAGGGGAAAACATACTATAAGGATGCATACGTAGAAAAGCAGTATATAAGAAAACATACACACTTATTTTGGACAAACAGTGCTTGTATTACATACCAGGCTCTATCATTGATATGCATAGACAGAGTTGGGCAGTGTTCGTGGCACCATTTGTAGTCAGAAGGGAGGGGCAAAGTCGTGGAGTCTAAGTAGACCCTGTGTCTGTGATTAATGAGGTTAGGAAGTAAAAGCCGGGTAGAGCTAGCCACAGTCATTATTGCCAGTATTGTTTTATTCTCAGTACTAGATTGTATATTATAACTCTGTATATCTATATTTTCTATGGTAGACCCCGGGGTACTTCCACTACCTTCAGACTTTGTTGTATCCAATAGTGTTCTCCCTATTGTACATGATTTTCTACTCATTGTTTTATTGTTATATTGACATGGATCCTTTGCAAAGGAGTCTCTGACTCAAAGGTTTGTAATTTCGATTCTTCTATAAATAAATTAAAAAAAAAAAAAACACTGCACAGGATTTCCAAAAGTGCTGAATTTATTACAGGTACCAGTGCAGGACAAAAAATCTTCATCTCCACACTCCTTGATGCATTTCAGACAAGGTCCTTTTTCAAAAGTCGCAGTGTTTTTTATTTAGTGGTGGTGAGTGTAAGACTATACTGAATGCATTTTGTGGTTTCCTTTGTCTCTGCACCCCAGCCCTGTGCAACTATGTTGCTCGCTTTACTGGTTCCCAGGGTCTTCCTGAAGACTTCTGGTGCCAGAGCATTTTTGTTCATGACCCCTACCTTGTGAAACTCTGTACCTTGCCAGGTAAGGGAGTGCCCGACTGTGGAGAGCTTCAAATCGGCCTTAAAAACTCATCCTTTCAATTTTGCCTTCTTGGACTGTGGATAAATTATTGGCTATGGAATACGGTTTATTTAAATATGTTTTAATTGGGTATGTGTTTTAACTGCTGTATCTTTTATTGTTTGTACAAGCGCTCGGATAACTGTTTCACTTTGTTTTCCAAAAATAAAATGAGTTGAGTTGTTTCACAAGACATTGTGCACTGCATGTGCAAACCAGATTAATCACCCTTACAGGTATCTATCTTGTAATTTCGCTTATAAAATCTAAGCCCACATTTCTTAGCCCATGCCTTAGTGTGAACAGTTAATGTAATGTATACTGGCTATACCTACTTCTTTTGCCAATGTATTGTCATCAGCAAACTGCAGCAGCCTGTAGCTGACTCTGTCCTCCAGGCTGTTAATGAGCTTTGTTAAAGAGCAACGGTCCTATCACCAACACTATGAAGTACACAACATAGAATAATCTCCTACTCTGAAAGGTTGCCATCCATTAACACTATAACACTCTGTTTTCTGCCTGTCAATCAGTTTGCTATCCACCTGTAGTAATAGTCAGTGACAAGAGGCTTTACATAAATTGATATTTGGGAGAAATATCACAAGAATTCCTGTTGAAATGAATGGGGATTTCATGTAATATAGTGTATCATGATATATCAGGATATTCTGTATCATGCCACTGGCTACCACTGTGGGTACAGTTTATGAATATAACACAGCACAACATGCTTCATGGGTTTTCCGTGTAGTTCCACGTCAAAGGCATTAATGAAATGTATTACTACATCTAGAGTTGTGTGAAGTTGCCAAAATTTGTTCTACAAAATAATTTGCAGATATTGAGAAATTCACTTTACTGATGACCGCAATTCACATAGTTATTCACACAAAAAACTGGCCAAATTCACATGGTGAAGCTACATGATTTGGCAATTTACAAGCAGATTTGGCAAGTTGCATAGTTCGCCACACAAACTGGTGCAATTTTCCAGTGAAAAAGCTATGGGAATTGTATTTCTAACTGTAATAAAAAAAAAAGGACCCACACACTGGACTGTAATACTGCCCCCTTCCTCCTCTCAAAATGTTGTAGTCATAAATAACCCCTCCCATCCCCCACTGGCACCCTCTTCCCTCCTTCCCCACCCTGCCAAATTTCAAGTAAAAGTCATACAAGCCCATAAGTTCAAAATACACCTCCACATAGCCGCACACTGAACACACTCCTGCCTTCCCACACTGGAGTCACTCCACCAGGTCCATTATTCATAACACCCCCCACCCAAGTCAGCACATTGATGGAGCAGTAACACAACTGCTCACAATGCTGTGACTATGCACTGGGTTGTTGGAGGGCTGCCAGGTGGAGGAGAATTAAGCATCCCAGATGATGCTCTCCTCCTCCAGGGAAGAAGGGATCTTGTTGGTGCTGCATGACCACCACCTTGGGGTTCCTGGGTGGAGGTACAGGCAGCAGCACCACCATGCTGGGTGGGAGAAAATATTGATGAACTAGTGGGATGTGCCACTATGATCTGCCCCCACACTTAGCCCCACCTGGCATTTCCCAGTGGGCAAGGTCAGGAAATGGAAAAAGACCTAGCATAGCATGATGATGTGCTGTCAGCTTTTCAGGCCCTGACTTGCTGACTGCCCACCTTCCCCTCTGAACTGTGTAGTTGGTGAGGAACCTGGACAACTCCTCACTGCATCACCTTGGAGTGTAAAGTCTGTAGGTAGGAAGAGGCAGGGTAAGTGACAGAGATGGCATGGAAGAGGCTGGGAGATGGGTCAGAGCATGAATGGGAACAGCTGTGGGAAAGAGGAAGAATTAAAACAGATAACAGTGTAACCCCCACCCATCCCCCCTCTTGCCCCCACACCCTCCTCCTCTCACCAGAACAAAGAAAAAATGCAATCTGTAATAAAGAAAATAGCCCACAAGGTGCAAAGTGTTTGCTCTCTTCAGTACCCTTCTCAGTAATGGGCCTCACATAAATGAATGGTGACATAGTTTGTTCCTAGTAAAACCTGATTGCTTGAAAATGCTACCAATCAAGTTTTACTAGGTACAAAGCTGTCACCATTCGTTCATGCAACAGCCACATTACTGAGATGGGCACCATACAGAGTAGACGCTTGCACTGTGGGACCATTTTCTTCATTACAGATCACATTTTTCTTGGTGCCAGTGGGGGCAGGAGGGTGGTGGTGGCTGGGGGGGTTGGGTGATGGGTGTTATAGCTAACAGACCTGGTTGTGTGACTCAGGTGGGGGAGGTGAATGGAAGGTTTTCGGGAAAGGGTATATTGCACCTATATCATGTGACTGAATTACTTTTGGATGACATTCACCAGGGCAGGTTGGGAGGAGGGTGTCAGTGGGGGATGTTAGGGGGTATTTATGACTACAAAGTTCATGGGAGGTGAGATGGTGGTGGTATTACAGCATAGTAGGAGGGAGGAAGGAAGTGTTTTATTACATTTTGTGGGTTTTTGTTAAATAAAATATTAATTTGCTCAGTAAAGTTAGTGTGACTGCTAAAAAATTAACGAAAATTCACAAAGTACTGGTGAATTAAAATTGCACCGCATCTCTAACTGCATGTACCACCCAGCCCATATCCACCTTTTAAGTTACAGTACACTCTCCAAGAAGGACATCAGTTTGGCTCGGCAGGATCTACCTTTGTGAAATCATGTGGTATGCTAGAGGTAGAAATCAGCCCTTCTTTGTCCATGAACTAAACTACCACATCACTTATGACTGATGTGCAGTTTTCCAATGTTTAAGGTAAGGCTCACAGGTCCATAGTACTTGCATCTGTCCTACAGCCCTTCTTGAATAGGCAGATAACTTGGTTGCCTTGCATTCCTCTGGCACCATCCATCTCTATATAGAGTTCTAAATGACAAAAATGAGGGCCCCACCTAGAACCCCTTTGAAATCTTCTGTGATGATCAGGTAATAACCATTTGGATACTACTTATTTCCTAGAGGAGCTCATTGCCGGCTAGCACAGTTACTGTGAGCCGGTTGGAGGTAGGCTGCTTTGTTGGGGAATGGTCTGAGGGAATTTGGTTACATAAATTGAGTTGTGAGTGTTCTTCACTTGTAGTGACATGTAAAAATAAAGTGATCCTGTCAGTGTGAATGCCACTGCCACTCTGAAGAGGTTTACAGTTGCACCTGATGCATGGGTGAACTCAGAGCTGTGTTGAGCTGTGGTTTAAGTGCTGTTTGTGCCCCTGCTGTGCTTAAGTGCAGATAGTGCTTGTAGTGGACCTACTATGTGGATAAATACCTACAGTGAGGATAAATATGATATCCTTACTGTAGGTCAGATCACCCTGCAAATATTGAAGATAAAGTTATGTATCCACACTGGTATTACATAAATTGGGGGACAGTTTTCATATTGCAGGTACCAAAAACATGTATAAATCACCTTGAGACACTAGAGGTGGGCTCCTCAGTGTTCCATAATGCTGGTGTGGGTCTCTAAATGATGACATGGGAATTTGGCCCCCAATGTTGGTTAGTTAATAAAACTACAGGCTGTGGCAGGGGGGCATCCAACACTGGGGGTGTGCAATCTGGTGTTAGATTATATCATTATAAATTAAAAAAAAAAACAGGAACTCGGGGATGGTGATTGGAGGGTGAGGGGTGCCACTAGACACCAGGGAATTAATTTTTTATTTAGGGGACAGTGATATGGGAGTGAGGGGTGCCACTAGACACAAGACCAAGGTAGGCTCACAACTAACACTGCAGCTAGCAGCAGAAGTTCAGCTGCAGCTGCAGAACTAAAGCAAATCTGCTCTTCTCAGACAGAGAACATGGCAGAAGACTCCTCTTGCTAAGCTGGGCAATCAGGAATTTGGGTGCCAAGAAAAGGTATTTCTGGCCCTAATTGTGAAAAACAAACACCAGATTCTAGCTAAATGGGGCCCGTTTAGTTAGGTGCTGGTGTTTGATTCATAAAATATTTAAATTTTGCTCTGACTCCTTGTTACTGTTATACGAAGCATTTACCATAGATTATGTGTTAAAACTCTACTGCACTAGGACTGTATGCTTATTATGTTTTGTACTATTGTGTGTTTTTTCTGCTGTTGTCTCTGTTATATTAGCAATACTGTTTACATCACAGAACATTGTGTAGATTTTTTCTTGTATGGTTGATTACCTCTGAACTATACCTGTTATGTGCTTTGTCTGCCAATTTTGTATTGTAACCTACCAGGTCATGTCTGAAAATAGTCATATTTTGTGGCTACAACACCTTACCCAGTAAACAAAAACTAAATAAAATAGATAAATAAATAAAAATGACAACAATTTTATGTATTTTCCACACATTTTAATTTGCGGAAAAAAAAACAAGATGGCAGCTTATGAAAAATGAATTTTTCTGGCAAAAAAGGATTGCTGAAAATGTTCTATAAAAACAGGATTCTGTAGGAAATGGCTAGTCTGTTTTGTGTTGCACCCCTGAGGTGTCCTCAAATAAGTCCCAAAGTAGATATGTAGGGTGCATTTCATGGCAAGAACTATGAAAAAAATATTTAAAGTAAAGATAAGCCTGGAAAATATTGTCAGTTCTAAAGAAGAAAATATAAAGGAAAATAGAAAAATGTAATTAATGTAAAATATTAAACTGTATATATTTAATCGCAAAAATCTTTATAAAGCACTTTTCATGTGAAACGTCAGGGTGAATTTACAAGAAAAATAAATGGATGGTTGGGTAAATCTGACCATGTGAAGGTTTTTTTGCACCCTAAATATCTACTTTGGGACCAAAAAAGGATTGGTATGTCACGAAAAAGAATCCTTTTTTGTGAGGCCAAATCCTTTGTCAATCTTTCTCCCTCTAGCTTGGAAAGTTCCTTGAGGTCAGTGGCCTAACACTCACCCCATTCCATGTGTAAGGAAGCTGGCATGGTACAGCATAAGAGAATGTGGTGAGCATTAGGGTCAATGACTTCAAGGCACAACCCGGTGCCTGTTGGTCTGTCGAGGGTGGAGGTGGGGTGGGGTTATAGGGTTGGGTGGAGGGTGTTAGGGCTGGAAACACTAATGCCACATTTCCCTACTTTTGTTGCTTTAGCCCTAACTGATGCATTAACACATTTTTTGCAATGAATGTCATTACTTTTTGAAAAAGTGTAATGTTACCATTATATGGATGTGGGATATTTTGAGATAAAGCAGCCAAAAGGTATTGCAACTGCCACAGTGTTATGCTATGGTAAATTTCTAAACTTCAAAATGTTATTTTGCAACTTAGTATACTTTATTGAAAATGTTTCAATATAGTCATAAAAGTAAAAATAACAGACCATGACAATCACAAAAGAATAAAACAAATCAAAAATGCCCCTTCCCTTCTCCAAAAAACCCCTTCCTTCCATCCCCACTGGTGCAATCACCTTTGCATCCTACTGTACTACAAAGTAAAGTCAATGGCAGAGAGTTATTGTGTAAGAAAGGAATAAAGCTCTGTCCAACATGTCCCAGCTCTGGTTAGATGAAAAGTATCAATTTTAATTGCCTTTCAGTCGATGTGACACTTAGGCACTCATGTAACCATTCTGAAAGTGAGGGAGACTAGTTGCCAAGCCAGTGTCTAACTATAATTAACTTAGTAACTGAGGAAATAAGGGCTACAAAATATTTTTGCGTACAAACTCCAAAACTAGAATAATTCCCCTTTGGCTAGAGGACACTCCCACAATTTATGGAATAGAGTACCCTCTGCCTTTCCACAAATTTAACATGTTGGTGAAGGCAATATTTTCATTCAGAATAGGGTATATGGGGTGTGGTAAATATTATGCAGTATATTAAACTGCAGCAGTCTAAGCCTGTCCTGTTTAATATAAGTCTAAATATCAGTCCAAATTGAGTGCCAATGAGAGTGAGAGTGAGTCCAATTAAGGTCCAAATGATTATGCCAATAATAAGCAACTATGGAAAACAGAGCCCTGTAAACCATATATATTGCTTTCCTTTGGCTGGTATATTGAATGTACTCCTGAAAAAGAGGAGAAGAAACATGTAACCACAGGGTAGGACCTAGACACTGTTTGATACAGTTATGCAGTTGCATATATTTGAAGAAAAATGTATACAGGAATTTGTAACTCTTCATCACATGTGGAAAAGATATCATTTTATTATCAACTACCAATTCACCCACTCTGAGGGTAGACTGTGTAGGCCAGAAAGAAGATGGAATAGGCTTGCCAGCTATGCAAATATTATAATTATGAAACAGGCTGAGTGAACATTTTGGTATGAACAACTTTTAGAATTTGGTACAACTGAGAGTGGGCTCATAAACTCCATCCTATTGGGGAAAAGCGGAGACTTCTGGGAGTTTAGAATATGGAGTGTAAAGTAAAGATTCTAAAGAGAAACTAAATGTTTTGGCTAAAGAGTGTTCAGTTTCTAGCCAGCAAGGTAAACGGGAAGAGGATACAGGAACTGCTTCTCATCAGAAATATTTAGCCCCATGTAGGGCTAGGTAGTATTTGTAAAAGTCTGTCAGTTGTATTCCACCATATTTATATGACCTACATAATTTCCCATAAGCCCTATGAGGAGGTTTATCTAACCACAGAAAATTTAAACATAAGGAAATTAATTTCTGGAACCATTTTTTTTTTAATTATTAGTATTCAGCATGCCTAAGTGGTACATCAATTTAGGGAGGACACACATTTTAATGAGTCTAGCTCTACCCCAAAAAGATAGCGGCAAGTGCCTCCACCTGGAAAGGTCTTTTTCAATGTGCTGGACCACTGGGTCTAAGTTTAGAGCTTGAAGTTTGGATATAGCTTTAGTTAGCTTAATACCCAAATAATTCAACACTAGAGTCTCACACTGAAAGCCTGAGAGCAAAAAGACTTAGCCGCAGAAACAGAAATGAAGAACACAACAGTTTTAGTGGGATTTAACCTGTAGCCTGAAAAGTACCAAAAATAGAAATCATTTCTAGGACCTTGGGTAAGGATGTAGTCTAGTCCGAAAGGTGGCACAATATATCATCAGCGAATTATGAAATTTTATAGGAGCTCCCACGCACCTCTATCCCATGGACTTGGGGGAAGAATTTAACACTTAAGTCAAGGGTTCAAGGTTAAATTATAAAGGTAGGGGGAGAGAAGGCAACCCTGACAGGTACCTATGGTTAGTGGAAAGGAATGAGATAACTCATTGTTGCAAAGAATACACACTGTAGGGAATGTATAAAGAACTTTTATCCGGTTGAGAAACTCTACTGGAAAATTATATTTCTCCAAGGCACTAAGCACGTAGTACCACAAGACTCAATCAAATGCCTTTTCTGTGTCTAGGGAGACCAAGAAAGAGTCCTGAGAGGTCTCTACAGACACAGAAAGAAGGTGAAAACATTTTCTAAAATGTTCACTTGAATTCTGCCCAGCAACAAAGCCTGCTTGCTCCGGGCCAAGGAGAGAGTCCCAAACAGAAGAAAGACTGATTGCAAGTATCTTGACATAGAGTTTAATGTCATTATTTGTTAATGATATGGGCTGATAACTTTCTGGTTTGGTAGGATTTTTCCCTGGTTTGGGTAACAGTACTATGCATTCTTCGAAAAGTGATTTATCTGAGGGGGTATGAGTACCCCAGTAGTTATAAAGAGCTGTACATAATGGAGTAAGCAAATATTTATAGGTTTTATAGAAAAGGGCAGTAAACCCATCTGGGCCTGGGGCTTTTCCTATGGGTAATGAATCACTAACTGTAGACACCTCAGTATCTGAAATGGGTCCTAATAAAGGTTGAACTTGGAACTTGTAAGATAAGGAAGTCGAGTTGCTGACAAAAAGGACTCTTGGATGATTATATTATCCTGGTTAATTGGAGGGGCCATGTAAACTGATTGATAAAAGGAAGAAAAAATAGCAGCCATCTGCTTAGGGTCTGTTGTCAGCAGATCAGTATCCAGATCTTCTAAGGAGGATATCCATCTAGAATTTGATTGCTCTTTAATTCTAAGGGCTAACAGCTTACCAGATTTATTACCCTGCCCAATATATGTGGCCTTCAGTCTAGCAGCCATTTTGTCTGCCTTATCAAGGAGGTACTCCGAGTAATGAACCCGTAGTTGAGCTAGCTGTTCCCCGGAACTGGTTTGGTGTTGAAGTAGAGAGGGTGCTCTCCATGGATCAGATTTGTTGGAGCCAATCAGTTAGCTGTTTGCCTTTTTTGTTTTCTGAGGGATGCCAACCTAATAAGTTCTCCCTTCCAAGTGGTTTTAAGGCTCTCCCAAATAGTATCCAATGGTAATAAGGTGTCTTTATTACACTGAATAATGATCTCCATACACTGTTTAAAATGGGCAATAACATCTGGATCTTGTAACAACAGATTATTTAAAGACCAAGTATGTAGGAGCAGGGGAGCAGATGGAAACTCTAAGGCTAATGTAACAGGTGAATGGCCCAAGACAACTCTTGCCTGTATATGACTGTACAGAACACTCGGAATTAGATGCTTACTTATTAAAAAAAGTCTATTCTTGAGAACACCTTGTGAGGCATAGAAAAAAAGGTGAAGTCCAGGGTAGTAGGGTGGAGAGTTCTCCAGGGATCTGCCACCCTAAAAGATCTAAAAATTCACTCAATGCTCTCTGCCCTGGAGATTATCCTGATTTTGTGCAGTATGTACAGTCTAACTCATTGGATTGGACAAGGTTCCAATCCCAACCCAAGATAATTGGCAGGAGACCAAATGGAGCCAAGGCTGCTGCCAAAATTGGGAAAAAGCTAGGTGCGTCTAAATTGGGGCCATACACAGATCCCAGAAGAAGCTTTAAATTCCCAGGAAGCCAAGCACAAATATAAAACTACCGTCTGGGTCTTTAACACTTAGGCTGCCAACAGAATTAGAACATATGGGAATTCTGGACCGATATGTCAGTCTGTGGCACAGCAAGGGTTAATCTCTGCTAACAGTGTGAAAGGGACAGACTCAGAGATGAAAATTACCACACCTTGCTGACATGCACTATTGCCAGCTCCAATTGCCGGTACAGTCTAACTCATTGGATTGAACAAGGTTCCAATCTCCACCCAAGATAATTGGCAGGTGACCAAATGGAGCCAAGGCCTGTTGCCAGAATTGGAAAAAAGCTAGGTGAGTCTAAACTGGGGCTATAGACAGATCCCAGAAGAAGCTCTAAATTTCCCAGGAAGTCATGCACAAATATAAAACAACCTTCTGGGTCTTATATCTCTACTAACAGTGTGAAAGGGACAGATTTGGAGATGAGAATCATCACACCTCATTGACATGAACTATTGCCAGCTCCAAATGCTAGTAGGGTTTAACTTATTGGATTGCACAAGGTTCCAATCCCCTCCCAAGATAATTGGCATGTTACAAAATGGAGCCAAGGCTGTGGCCAGAATTGGGAAAAAGCTAGGTGCATCTAAATTGAGGCCATAGACAGATCCCAGAAGAAGCTCTAAATTCCCCAGGAAGACATGGACAAATATAAAATGCCTTCTGGGTCTTTAATCTCCTTTAACAGTGTAAAAGAAACAGATCTGGAGATGAGAATCACCACATCTCATTGGCGTGAACTATTGCCAGCTCCAAATGTCTTGCCTACCAAAGATTTAGTCAAAAAAGACATCTGAGAATCCAACAAATGGGTTTCCTGCAAGTATACAATCTGGGGATAAAATTGCTGCTGGTGTCTCAATAAAACGTACTTTTTCCTATTGTCCTTTCCCCCTTTGACATTCCATGTTATAAACAATATTGGATTAGCCATGACAAAGTGATATAATTCTTAGTAGACTTATATAATATTGCCAAGACCATTTCACCAGCCCTCCCCCCAAATAATCAATCAACACTACCCAACAACCCCCATCAAATAATCCACAAGCAAAATCCCCAATAATAACTACAACTAATCCCCAAAAAAGAAAGAAAATTGAGGTATTTATAATAATTAACCGATTTAGCTAAGGCCTACTGCCTACTCCAAATAGTAAAGTTCCAAGACAGGGCAGAGCTAGCCCCCAACATTGCCCCGGACAACAAAAATATATGGAACCTCAACCACATTCCTAATAACAGCTGGCATCCTAGTAGTATAAAAATTATATAACCAATGTATTCAGAAGCTAAGTAATAAGAAAAAGTGTTAGGTACTAGATAACTGAACTGCAAATTTCCATGTCCAACTTAACCACATTCTTATTCCCAATCATGTGCTAATTACCAAGGCAGCTTCCTTCATTTAGAAATACATAAATCCTGAGCAAAGAAAATTAGAAAGCAACATTACAGTCCCCTTCAGTGGTGAGGGATAGTGTCCATGGTTTCATCCTAGGTACTGTAAGAGAAAAAAATATATAAATAACATTGCATCTCCACAATGACTTACAACTTTAAATAAAACTGTATCTCCCCAGATAAAACACTGAGAAGTCCCCAATCAGAACTGTCCTTCTAAACAGGCCCTACAGCATAATGAGTCCATACCCAACCTGCCCAGCAGAGTTAATGTGAGCGCAAGTAAAAATAAACATAAAGTAAAGCAGCATGTCTCTTGATGCCTACTTGAGATACACAAAACTTTGCTCCACTGCATTGCAACTTTGAGGACTGGAGACATTGCAGCAAACCTTTGGATCAGCAGATGGCACTCCAGTAATTCAAGAGAGCTCATTTATAAACAATGAAGTACAGACTGTGAAAAACTAGGACATTATTCAGTCTATCAGTAGTGTCAATAAATAACCAACTGATGCAGAATACAATGAATGTCCATCTTTGCTGGGGATAATTAGTCCAAAAGATAATCTTAACTAATGTTTTGCAGGCATAGTAGTACCTAAGATAAATAAAGCTACAGAAATTATGTCAAGTATCTTGGTCGATTCACAGACCCTCATTAAATAAAATAAATGAAGCAACAAACCACTCATTGTCAGTTCTCATTCATGTCTTGGAACAAAATAAATCAGGAAAAAGCTGGGGTAACATTGCTGCCACTTGATACTCTGTACCAAAATGAAGCTTACCAGATGCTGTGGTCACCTCCAGTTTAGATGGATAAATTAGCCAGTGTTTAACTTGGGCCACACAAAGCTTATTAAGCACGGGGCGATATGCAGCTCTGGCTTGGCAAATTTTTGCAGTGAGATCCTATACAATCTGAATGCACCGATCAGCCCACTGTATTGAATCCAAACTCCATACCTTTTTAAGTATATGATCAACTTAAAGATGATTGGTCGGGGGGATCCTAAGAGCTCTATGGGCATGCTCCACCAAATAATGAGGGCCTTTAGTGAGGGACCTGCTAGTATGACACATAGTCTCTGTATAAATTCAAGAGTATTCTGTCCCTCTTCTCCTTCTGGCAAACCAAGGATTACCAGGTTGTTTCAGTGGTTTCTTCCTTCCAGATCATCAACCTTAGATTCGAGAGCTGACAAGGACCATTTCATTTGCACAAATTTGAGTTTGGACTGGGCTCGATGATCTGCAAGAAACAAGATGCGGGCTTCTGCATCTGATGCTATTGTAGAAAGCTCCTGTAAGGTAGGCTTAATTTCTTTCATCTCGGCAATCATTTGAAGGACAACTTGTTTGATTTCAGAAAGCTCAGAGTAGATTTGCCCTAGAGAGAGAGAGATCATCCGGCACCATTTAAGTGGGCTGAAGTGGAGAGTTGCTCTGATAAGGGCACTTGTTCTCTAGTGTTGCCACTTGATCCTCGTCCCCATCTGAAGCTGGCAAGAGAGTTTACTGTACTGCCTCTCCCATATGCACTTCTTCTGCAGACATATTGTAGCCACTTGATGCACCAAGCTGAATACTAGCTGTCTGGTAATGTGGAAAGATGAAAGATGAGGTTTTTTAGTATATTTTAATGACAATGCTGGGGAGCTCAAAAGGAGTGCTGCTAGCTCTTCATCATCATCATGTGACCTAATTTTAGAATGTTATAATTATGGAAGCAATGTAAATTCTATAACCAAACCAGCAAAAGACACATCTGTGGGGCAAGCCCTTTATACCCTGCAAATTTCAGCTTAAAATTCCTGTTTCTTTGTAGTTAAGTAACAAAGAAACAATACTCATCCTTTTTTCATGAGCTGTCAAAATCCCTTTTCATATCATGCAGCTATCCAAAAGACTGAAGTGAGCATGCTCAAAACCAAAAATCTCAAAATGTAATAACTTTGAAACAGATTAATATTTTTTCATAAAACAAACACTGGCTTATTCTTTGGGGGCAAGCTCTTTCTTCCCTGAGAATTTATGACCAAAATGCCAAACTGTGTGGCCACAGCGCGATGAGGAAAAAACAACCAAAAAAGGCAAATGTTACCATTTCTTTTCACTACGTGCAGTGCAAAATCCACATATTCAATAAAAACAAAACTTGATAAGTCAAAGGACCTACCCCACGGGGTCAGCTTATACCAAATTTTGTGCAAATCTGTTGAACGGGTGCAAAGTTATTAAAGTGCAAAATTTGAGGTTTAACATTAAACTGCCTACTCAATCCTAACTATAGTGTCGTGACTGCCCCACTATATATATATATATATATCTATATATATACTGTATATATAGGTGTGTGGACAGTATTCGAGAGACTTGGGTGTGCACTTAAAATAAGGTCTGTATTTTACTAATTTATTAAAAATATAGAATTTGTGCTCTGTACTGTTGACAATATGTTCAAGAGATAGTGTGTATAAAAAAGGGTGTATGTATTTTTATTTTATTGTGGCAACATTTTAATAATGAAAATAGCCTTAAAAAAGGCAGCCATTTTGTGATAATGCTGTGCTACTCATCTTGGTAACCATTAAATTTACTGTACTTAAAGCACAATACTAAAGTTTTCATTTTTAGTGGACAGACTGGATGTGTAACTATCATCCAGTGACTATTGATTTTATGCAGATGTAATTACATTTACATGACACCTCATGTAATGTATTAGTTTCGTGCATTACTGTGGTGTCTTATATAGCTGCACAATTTCTCTTGTGTATTCTGCCTTTATGCTTTGAGGTTTTTTTTCAGTGTCAGTTCACATTGCTTAATGTGTTTCCCCCGCACAAATCTGCAATCTTAATACAGTGGTACACAGAGCCTGCTAGGAGCAGCAGCATCAAAAGCTGGGGCTCTTTCTGTCATGTCCATGTTACCCACATGAATGATGATGATGCTGGTATTGGTACAAATAGCTGGGACCCGAAGGTGACATCAGGCATTCAGTTTTGGTACTCTGGCTCAAAGCAAAACTGTTCTCTTCCCACTGCTTCTCCCATTAACCATTCTTAAAAACATGTAGAATGAAGCGTCTTTCATTTTAAATCTGGTGTGCTGCACAGGAGTTTAGATGGATCTCAGAGGTCTCTAGTCACTAGAAAACATTATCTTCAACATTCTGCTACAAAACAGCAAGTTAAAATTCTGGGAGGCATATTAAATAGTGACTGGCTAATGTGCAGCAGTTATTCTGTGTCATTTTGGTGACAGAAAAAGTAAAGTATTCACCTTAAGACTTCATGGTCCTGCTGTTTGTGAAGGGCTTCTCTTCAAAATAGAGGATGATTGGATTAGTGGGCTGTGCAGCACAATGAGTATATTTTAAAGTTTTGTTTGGGAAGTATATCGGCAGAACTTTCCTCTGGTTCTAGCACTGTGTAAATGGGGCATATTAAATAGTATAGTTTAAAGTTGTGTATGGGACGTATATCAGTAGATCTTTCTTCTGGTGTGGTTAGTGTTTAAATGGGGCATATTAAATAGTATATTTTAAAGTTTTGTTTGGGTAGTATATCAGCTGAACTTTCCTCTGGTGCTGGCACTGTTTAAATATGGCATATTAAATACTATCTGGCTACAGTGCAGCAGTTGTGTTCTGTCATCATTGGGGGCAGAAAAGTTACATTTGTGTGTTCTCTCATGGCCCAGTTGTTTGTGAAGGGCCCCTCTTCAAAATGGGGCTGTGCATATATGTGAACAGTCTAATCAAATAGAGTTTTGTTTGAGATTTATAGTTTTTTGTTTACAATCCATCCAGTGGGTTTTCATTGTATAATTTAATTTCTTCAGAATATTGCTAATATTAGTGAACTTTCCCCTGGTGATGACTTTAATCATGTTTAAGTGGGGAAAAAATAACACCTGTGGGGTTCATACTGGTAAATTCTAAGAATGTGTATTTGTTGAATGAATGCTGCACCTGTTGATGTGATGATGGCTTTATTTTAGAAGTGAGTATGTGGAATGAATATAAAAGCTGCACTCTTAAAATGTTTTAATAAAAATAAATACAATTTGTGAGAGAGGCTTGTAATTTTTAGAAAGAAGGGGTGATGCTGGCTCTGGTTAAGATAGGTGTGTGTGTGTGTGTGTGTGTGTGTGTGTGTGTGTGTGTGTGTGTGTGTGTGTGTGTGAGTGCATGCATATGTGTGTGTGTGTGTGTGTGCATGTGTGTGGTGTTATTTTAAAATGATGAAGTTGCCTTTCTTGATGTAAGATTATAAAGGAGTATCATTGTATTGGCACGCTGAACTAGGGGATCAGGTGTGGGTGGTGCCATAATATATTGGAACTGTTTGAAAATAAAAAAACTATAGCAATGGGACTGACCTCAAAAATGCTTTTTATGGCATTGGTCAGTTCATTCGAAGTTATGGCGGGTTGTCACATGTAGGAATGGGACTGCTTCTAAACTCGACATCAAGTGGTGGCATAATATGTTGGAACAGTTTAAAAATAAAATAATACAGCACTTGGGCCTACCTCAAAATGGCTGCTCATGGCATGGGGGGGTACCATGTGTAATAACTGGGTCATTGCCTGGGTGTACTAGTGCCTATAGGGCAACATCATTGTTTTGGATTCAACTGGCAAAAAATGTTCCTGATTTATTTATAAGACTGTTTCTAAATTAGATGTCAAGTGATGGCACAATATGTTGGAACTGTTTAAAAATAAAAAAAATACAGCACTTGGGCTTAGCTCAGAAAGGCTGCTCATGGCATTGCTTAGCACATTCAGGGGTATGAGAGGGATACCATGTATAGTACTGGAATCTGGTCATTGCCTGGGTGTACTAGTGCCTATTGGGCTACATCAGTGGTTTGGATTCATCTGGCAAAAACATTTAGCAGATTTATTTATAATGAGGCTGCCTATAAATTAAATGACAAGTATTGGCATAATATCTTGGAACTGTTTGAAAATAAAAAATACATCACATGGGCCTGACTCAAGCAGTTTGGATGTGGCATTCCATGTGCAGTACAAGAACTCTTCAGCAACAGTGTCCCTGTGATGCACATGGTGGTGAGCAGAGAGTAGGCCTGTGTGATATTTTGGCATCATTTTCCCCATAATGACTGGCACTGGGTTGCCAGGGGACACCATGCAGTGCCTGCATCTATAGTTATCAACATCATACAGCTTGCCTGGGTGCTTTCTGGTTGTAACTGTGGTTGGACCTGCTCTTAGTTTGACTCTGTGGAGGTACAGTGATGTCAAAATTACCCCTGATGTGGCTCTGGCCTGCCGTGTAACATCCAGCTCTCTCGTGCCTTGCCTTTGCTTTTTCATGGGTAACTTTGGTATATTGATTTGACTTACAGAGTAGTTTTGATGTGGCATTCCACTTGCAGAACAAGAACCCTGTTGCAGTGGCATCCCTGTGATGCACATGGTGGTGAGCTTAGGGTGGGCCTGTGTGATAGTTTGGCATCCTTTTCCCCTCAAAGGCCAGCACGGGGTTGCCAGGGAGCAGCATGTGGCACCCTCATCTATAGTTATCAGTACCAAACAGCTTGCCTGGGTGCTTTCTGGTTGTTAAGTGTGTTTGGGCCTCTCCTCATTCTGACTCTGTGGAACTACAGTGATGTCAAAATGGCCCCTGAAGTGCATGGTACTTATCAATGTGTATTGGCTGTTTGGTTAATAATAAGTCATTCATTTTTTTTTTTTCAATTCAAATTTTATTAATGTTTCCAATACAGAGAACGAATCACAGTGGAGTAAATCATGAACCCCAAACAACAGATGCAGAGTACAAGATGATTCGCTCTCCCCTACCCCCATGCCCACCCAACCCAACACCCACCCCGAGCAACCCAGCGATCAGTACACCTTTAGCACAACACTAAAGAATATAACGTGGTAGTACTTAGGCCTGTAGTGCATAAAGAGTCTGCAGTGGGCCCCTGTTCTGAGGTTTGCAAGCAATTCCTGAAGCCATTCAACATAAGGTGGTACCTCTGTATCCTTCCAGTACCTCAACACCACTTTTTTAACAGACATCGACATCAATGCTATGTGGTACCTCCTGTTCACCACCGAAATGGAGGAGAAATCCCCAAGAAGACATATTTCTGGGGTAAACAATTCTGAGAGCCCTAAAAGAGGATCAGCACACTGATTAATCATGGTCCAAAGTGGGACAACTTTAGAACAGCTCCAGAAAATATGAAGGAGGTCACCTTCTTGAGACTGGCATCTTGTGCAAAGGGGAGAGGACATCAGACCCAATCTGGCAAGCCTCTGCGGAGAGTAAAAATGTTATGCAAAATTTTGAATTGCATTAATCTAAGTCTGTCCTGCTTAAGGAACTTATGACAACTTTGTCACAGGAGAGACCAGTCCATATCTCTGCCCTGAAAGAGAGAGGCCCAAAAGGAGACGGAAGCGTAATTATCAGGGTAAGGCCAGGTAAATAGAGCAGTATATATTTTAGACACATTATGAGGCGAGCCCGCCAACTCCGTGAGGGTAGTCTGAAAACTGATATTGGGGGCTGGAGGGGGGATTGGACCCATTACCTTAACCAGTAGGTGGCGAAGTTGAAAAATCTTGAAGATTGTTGTGTGAGGTGTCATAAACTTGTGCATAATACCAGTAGAAGAGCACCATTGACTATCAAATAACATAAACTCATCTAGACGGCAGTTTCTTATCTGAGGGATCCAACCAGGTGAGAGAAGCCTGCCGTTCAGCAAAAAATGAGGGTTGCCTATTACGGGTTGAGATAAATCCTTGAGATTTTTATACCTCAGAAAAGGGCACAATAGAGTATGAACCCTGATTGAAATGGCTATAGGGGAACTACATAGAGATTCTGGTAGGGAACTGACTTTGGTGTATAGCAGTGCAGCCGGGAGGAGGCCATGTTTTCTAATGGTAGCAGACTCGACGGCTAACCAAGTCGGGGTATATGTGGCAGCCACGGATGGTTGATCCACGGTCAGCCATCTGAGATACTTATTGGCCTGACTGGCCCAGTAGTATAGCCCAATATGGGGGAGTCTTAATCCTCCTTTAGCCTTCGGAGCCGCTAACTTGTGGAAAGCCATCCTAGCCTTCTTGTCACCCCATATAAAAGTAGAGATCACGCTATGCACTTTTTAAACCCAGGACGGGGGGGGGCATATGTTTAGCATGTTAAGGGGGTAGAATAAGCGAGGAAATATTTTCATTTTGATTAGATTGATTCTGCCCCAAAGAGAAAGGGGAAGTAAAGTCCACCGGCGGAGGTCTAGGTCTATTTTGTGTACCAGTGCATCAATATTAAGTTGTCTGAGCCATGCTGTGTCCCAAGTGAGAAGAAGCCCCAGATATTTAATATAATCGGACTTCTAGGTGAGACCAAACGCAATAATGTCCTGTTTATATACCCTATGGTTAAGAGGAAAAACCACAGTTTTGATAATAAGCCATTAATAAAAGTTGTACCATGTATTTCGCATGTTGCATTGCTACTGTGGTGTCCATGTTACCCACAGTAGTTTTATGCAGCAGAGATGATCACATAATAAATCAAGTACAAACAAATGATTTGTTCATGTATATCTTTCTACTTAATGTCTAGCTTAACTGTGAAAGGCATGTAGACTGGACATAAACAGTATAAGCATGAAGTAATGAAACTTTGGTAACTTCCTGTTTATATTTTTAGAGCTGTCTACATTGGAGGATAGATAGCAACACGTAGGTATGGAAGAACATCAAATCATTAGATGTTGCAAATGAATACACTTAAATAGAAGACAGAGACACTGCATTTGAAAATGTTATTTATTACTAGAAATGGGAAATAATGCATAATGGACACCGAGTTACCCATTAAAGTAGTTTACATGTCATAAATAACTGTGCCATTTTTCCAAACTTAGTAAAACAGAACTATCTTTATATTTTGTATTATGCAACTACCACATATACACATTAAAATTAAGGTTGAGTCATGCCTAATTATAAAACTTTTTTTGAGTTTATGAATGTCACACTTTGTCTCTTGAATACTGTCCACACAGCTATATATATATATATATATATATATATATATATATATATATACACACATATACATATATAATGTGTATATACAGTATATATATATTGCAAAAAAACTTCATTAATGCATCACTTAGGGTTAATATGATAAAACTAGGTAAATGTCGCATTAGGGTTTCCAAACCTAACACCCCACCCCATCCTGTACAGATGAAGAGGGATCCAGTGTGGCATTGGGGTCATCAGCATTAACACTCCCCCCACTTTATTAGAAAATAATCTGGGTAGGCACAACACAGGAGAATGAGTTGAGTGTTATGGCTAATGACCCCAATGCCACCCCAAGTCCCTCTTCATCTGTTCATGGTGGGTGTTGGGTGTTAGGATTGAAATCCCTAACACCACATTTCCCTACTTTTGTCACTTTAACCCTAACTAATGCATTAATGACCTTTTTTTGCAATTTATTTCCTTACTTTTTGAGATAGTACAATCATATCCTAATTTGCTTATCTTCAGGCCTGCACTCCCATTCCTTCAGAGATGTATATATGTACATAGGTACAGAAGCACAGGGTCCAGAGGGCCCTGCGCTCACATTCCTCTGTAGATGTGTATATGTATATAGCTTCAGAAGGATAGCGTGCTCTGGGCCTTCCACTTCCAAGAGTGATGGAATTATCAGTGTAGCCAAGTTATTACTCCATCTAATATACCTACTACACAAAATTAACAAATCCCAGCCAAAATGTAATTCTGCACAATTGCAATGCCATTTCCACACAGCAGCTGTGAAAACATAGATTGGCCAGGATTTGAAAAATGACATTTTTTTTATACTTTTTTCTTATTAATTATCCAACATTTTGGAATACATAAAATACATATGCATCAAGAAAACATAAGCAATAAAGAAATTAAAGAGAAAAAAATTACAACTGCATATTATTGTTACAGTCCCCATTGAGGGAGATTCAAATTCATCAACATTTTCATTATAAACTGAGTTGCCCTGAGTAGTTGCTTAAATTAAATGTTGGTTATCAATATATTTTTTAACCTTTGTTTTACCAGCAGAGACACACTAAGCTGAAAGCTTGTTTACAGGTGCAACCTGGGAGCACAAGGACATTAAGTGACTTGCTCAGGATCACACACTATGCAAGTGGGGGCTGTGGGATTCAAACCCAGTTCTACAGGTTTGCAGCTGAGATCCTTAAACCACTGTGCTATACTGCCTCCTTCGTTATGTTCCTATATGTTCTGTAGACTCTGCATACAGGCAGTCTTTAATTAGTAGTACTGTTGTATCCAACTTAAAAGTCAATTTAGAGAAAAGTAGAAAAGCAATAGAAAAGAGATCAACTTTAGGAGCAGTATTCTTTGTTTTTAAGTTGCATGTCATATTGGTTCAGTAGATCTCTGTTCCATTTCTGTAGCTGCCGATAACAGCTCTGAATCTGAATCCTGTGTGGAAAGTTCATTTTGTGCAGAGCTTTGTGCTCTAAGAAATTATGTCAATTGGTCAGGATCAAAGAAGATATGAGTGTTCCCCTTGTAGATAATTTTTACTTTTGCTGGGGCTTGCAAAATGAAAGTAGCTCCTATTGCTTGCACCTCTTCTCTCAAATTCAAAAATCTGCATCTCCTTTGTTGTGTTTCAATTGTGAAGTCTGTGAAAATAGAATACTTAAAACCTCTATACTCCAGGGTTTTACGAATGCAAGCTATCTTAATAATCATGTCTCAATCAATTTCAAAAGCAAATTGAACCAACATAGTTGGCTTCATATCTGAAGGATTTCTTTTTAATGTAACTCTGAAGGCTTTAATAATGATAGGTGGATTTTCTTCTGGCAGTTGAAACATCTCCATAAGAATTTTTTTTTGCCAAGTCTCTGTGTTCCTGATATTCAGTATCAAATGAACTGGGAATGCTCAAGATCCTCAGTTTTCTATATCTGTTTGCATTCTCCAATGCTTCCAGCTTTCGGTTTACTACATCCTGTCCCAGGATTGTTGCATTAATTTTTGCATCCATGGATGTGTGTTTACTTTCAGATATATCCAGCCATTTTTTAAGTTCCACCAGTTCTTGTTCAACTGTATGTTGTTTATTTTCCAAAACCATAGTTTTATTGCTTAATATTTGCTCCATAGTTGTAAATCATTTGTCAAGCTTGGCCATCCACAAGCTTACATTTTCTAGAGCTCAGATCATTTGTATTTCCTGGGCTGTGCCAGGTGACTCTATGTTAATCAAGTTAACTCCAGTGGTCTCCATAGTTTGTGTTGCTCCAGTATTTGATATCAGAAAGGATTTAAAAATGTTCAAACTGTTATATCAAATCAGAATCATGTTTTGAGACTGTCTGCTGAGGATTATCAGTATTGTCCTGTTTTTCAGTCACATGTTCCTGCTGCAGAGGCTCTCCTGTGATCGCAGCTGTCATCAGGTGAAAGCACACAGACTTCACCTCAGTTTCTGCGTGCGTCTCTTCACATCCTGGGCTCAGAGTTCCAACCCTAAAGAATTTATCTATCAGACCATTTCTCACAAATGTAACATAACTAGGGGATGCAGATCCCCTGTCTTTGCATTTTTTTTATCCATAAGAAATGTTCACAAAAGCATTTAAAAGTAGTTTATTTTTGAAGACAGGTCGGGAATGCTACTTAAAGCAACCTACTCAGTTGCAGCCATTTTGAATCTCACAGTAAAAAAAAATGACAGTCTTGACATACATTTGGTGGGAAAATAAAAAGTCTATGTTTCAAATTTGGGGTCAAAATATTTTACATTTACGAAGTTACGGACGTGTGAAACAAAATTGCAATGAATGTTTATAACTCAGAAATTTATTGACATTTTGACCCCAGATATTCAACATGGCCTTTTGGGGACCTCACCTCATGAACAATATGACTGTCATTATGCAAATCCTACCCAAAAGGTGAATTTTCCAAGTGACTGAGAAATCACCTTTCAGGCAGGAGTTGACAAACAACAGTCATATTGTTCATGGGGTTGGGTCCCCAAGAGGCCATGATGAACATTTGGGGTCAAAATCTCAAAAAACAGCTGAATTATGCATCAAAGTAGCCTGTAAAACCCTTTTTTGTAAGCTCACAAAAACAGAATCGGCTCACAAAAAAGGAATTGGCTCAAAAACAAGGATCAAAGCAAGTCACGAAAAAAGAATTAAAATGTAAAACAAAAACATTGCAAGGTTTTTTTCCACCAAATAACTTCACAGTCCACCTAACAGAGACTTTATGAACAAGATACATGTGTTGATGTCTCTAGATACCTTCATTTTGGGTGCTTTTCAATTTTGTTTTGAAAAAACAGTGGAAAGCTGCCATTGTCATACATGTGCACAAAAGTGGGGACAGATCACTAGTTTCAAACTATCGCCCTATCTCAATACTCCAACCTTTATCCAAAGTCCCAGAGAGAGTAGTTGCTGACCAACTAACAGAATTCCTTACCAAGTACCAAGTACAACATTCAATGACCACAACAACATGGCTTCAGTCAGGCCCATAGTACCACCACAGCCCTTCTGGAATACACAGAGTATATCCACAAAGCCTTTGATCATGGTCACATAGTTGAGTCAATTTACACTGACCTGACTAAGGCTTTTAATACAGTTAATCACTTCCTCCCTTCCCTATGCCTCTCCTCTGCCATTACAAAATGGTTCAAAAGCTACCTTGATACTAGAATGTTACAGGTAAAAATAAATGATCCCCATCAAGCTTTCTCCCAGTCGGCTCTGGTGTCCCAGAATGATCCATCCTTGGGCCCTTACTTTTCAGCCTTTTCCTAAATCCTACCAGGTCAACATGTCATATGCTCTACAGCGCATGACATGACCATGAGGTAGGAACAGCACAGTAGGGAAAAGTGAGAAGGTACAAAACCGCAAAAGGAAGTATATGTGGTAGTGCACCCTCTCACTCTTCCCAGTGCAGGATAAGAATTCTGCTGGGACAGGGGTCTGCTGAGCAGCTGCCATGGCTCAACAGGATGAGACATTGGCAGCAAGGGAGGCAGGCAATGCATTTGTGATCAGGTTTCGATTTCCGATCTCAGACACATGGAATTTTACTTTTTTTGCAGTTTGTGTGATTTTTACTGATAACCCCTTTCCTGGAGTTAGATAATTTAGTTGGGGGGGTTGGGGGGTGCGAGGGTGGAGCCCCACACAAAAACAAGACTTATGCTCTTTGCAATATATCTTGCTGTATTGGCAGTGCAGTATATTGCTGCGGCATAATGTCTTGCGACATTATGACCCTGTGCCTTCGTAAATACTCTAGCCAAACCTGTAATAGCAACCTCATCCTCTACATGGATGATGCTGTTCTTTCCTCTAGCCACTCTGACACCCACCCACTCACCAGAGATCTTCAGCTCAATTTCTCAAAAGTAGAATCCAGCCAACCCATCAGGGCAGTGGTTGGATTTCAGTTTGTGATGCCAGCAACCCAGATTCAGGAATGGACTCAGGTCTATGGAGGGCTGGCAGGGGGGAGAAGGATGGAGCATCCAGTGACAACTTGCTTTCTAAGGGGGGAGTGTAGATGTGGCCCAGTGCCTGCTGGCCCCTGGTGGTGGCTGACATCACAGCAGGACATCAGGCCTCAAATGACTGGGGAGTGGCAAATGTTGGTGTACACCTTCACGTCTATGGCACGCCACTCCCTCAGGAAGAAAATGTGAAAATTATGCCCTGGCTGATTGGGTGATGGCATCCCTGGACCCTCATTACCGAGCTCCCAGACCTCCATCAGCCACCTCAGCAGCACCCAGGATCATTGGCATGGCTGGAAGACTCATACCCTACGAAGGTCAGGGACCCACCTGATGAAAGGATACAACGGGATTACCTAGGCTGGCAGCAATGTGGGGTGGTGGGGACAGGAGCAGCCAGGTGAGGAGGTCCATGAGAGGCCTGAAAGAGGCATAAGACATGGTGCAGAGTGGGACCATAAAAAAAAAGTAGAATCCTGGTTTGCCAACCACAAACTGTTAATGAATTATAGAAAGACAGAAACTATTTACTAGTTTCCAAAACAAATACAAGTCTACACACCTTACCATCTGTAACAACCGAAATCAACCCCAGAAAATGGTGCATCAATTCAAATATCTAGTTATTACACTGGATGGCTCACTATGATATGTCCTGCATGTCAATCATATCTCCAAGATGGTAAACAGTAGGATTAGGGTCCTCTACAGACATAGACACTGTCTCACACCTGTAGCCTTAAAAATAGCAGTCACCAGCCCTATTCTGTCCTTCACAGATTGCAGTCTGATAACCTACAGTGCTGGTAGTGAGACCTCCCTGAAGAGGTAGACATTCTCACTAAATAAAGCGTGTAGGTTAATAACTAGTGCTGATAAACGTACACATACCTGTGTCCTATATCTGCAAACCGAATGGCTTCACTTACATAGTAGAATAAAATATCAAACCTATTGGCAAAAAAAATATGCCTTGCCTTAACTCTTCCCTCTGCTCAGCCCCTGTTCCTTATTATGGCAAATCAACACAATACGCATAGTGCTGCTAAACAGTCTTTTCTTATTCCTCGATGCCAGACCTCACAAGCACAGCATACTTTCAGTTACAGAGCACCAACTTGGTGGAATGATCTGCCCACCGAAGTCCTCTCTGTATCCAAGCTTGACACATTCAAATCCAAACATCGTGGACACCTTACAACATTAAATACATTTGACTGTGCCTTCTAGCCAATCCCTGCTGCTCCCCTTTGCCCCTGCCTTCCTAGTTGCCACCACCCCCTACCCTCAACTACCCCTGCCCGTCCCCTCTGGTGACTACCTCCATTACCATTAACTCACCTCTTCCCTCCCTCCTCCACTCCCCCTGTTGCTTTCTCCTCCTGCTGTTATTTCCCCCTGTTAGCTCTTAGTTGGACAATGTCTGCTATATTTTGGACTGCTCCCTTATTCTGTTGTAATAATTTTACATTTTATAGTTGTCAAGTTGTCCTCCTACTGGATTAGTTTTGTACCCCTGTCTTGCCAATTTGTAACATCTCTGTATTCCACTGGTTTACAATTGTCTACTTTGTTATTTACCTTACTGTTAATTTACCTGTGTACGACATTGTCTCTCCCCTTGACATGGAACCTTTGTAAAAGAACCCTTGGTTTAAAGATATTTGTATTCCTAGTAATGAATAAATAAATAAAAACAGGAAACAAAAGATAGTGGCTTGTGAAAAAGGAATTTTTTCTCATGAAAAAGGATTTTGTTTTCATGAAAAAGAAAATGCTCTCATGGGACTAAATCCTTTTCCACCAGATCAAATCCTTTGTCACAAAAATGACATCTATCCTGGAAATAGAATGTTCATAAATGTCCCATTATGATATAATGGGAAATAAAAAACTTAATAACTTTGCAAAAGATTAATATTATTACACCAAATTTTTACTGTCTGTTCTGCTACCAATGTTCTTTCCACCCTGCAAAAATAATGCATAAATTCCACACCATCTTGCCACAAGGTGATGAGGGGAAAAAACTGCAAAAAAGGGTGTTTTTTTTTACTTTTTTTTCACTATCCAGATCTCAGAATCCATGCATTTGACCAGAACGAAACTTGCCACATCAAGAGATCTACACCACAGGACAGCACAAATCAAGGTTGGTGCAAATCCATTTAACATTTGCAAAGTTATTAAAGTGCAAACTTTGAGATTTAACATTAAACATGCTACTCGACCCTAACTATAGAGGTACGATCAGGCCTCTATAACGTATGTAAATAAGTATAAATATGTGTGTGTGTGTGTGTGTGTGTGTGTGTATATATATATATATACATATATTTGCAAAGAACTCCATTAATTCATCAGTTAGGGTTGATAGTACAAAGACAAAAGTTTGGAAATTCAGTGTTAGATTTCCCACCACTACCACCCCACCCCAACCCCCATCCTCCAAACACCAACAGACATTGGGGTGTGCCATGGGGTCATTAGGACTAACTCTCACCCCACTGCATGTGTAAACAAGCTGACATGCTACAGTGTAGGATAATGGGGTGAGAGTTAGGTCTGATGACCCATGGCACACCCCAATGTCAGTTGGTGTGTGGAGGGTGGGGGTGGTGGTTTGGGTAGGAACCCTATCATCGAATTTCCAAATTTTTGTCGCTGTACTATCAACCCTAATTGATGCATTAGTGGAGTTTTTTCAATTAATTTCCCTTCTTTTTGAGAAAGTGTAATGTAACTGGTATGAAGTTGTGAGAGCGCAGGGCCCTCCAATGCTGCCCATTTTTGCAGAATGATATGCATATGTGGCAGCGCAGCCCCTCTGAGCCCTGCGCTCCCACTTACACATTAGTACAGAGACATACCACTGCCCTAGAGACATAAAAAAAAACCTTGTAGCACTAATTTGGCAATATCTAAGTAACCGTAGCAACTATGAAAAAATTCCGCTCCAGTTGTAATCATCATGACTTGGAAACCTTCATGCATACTTAGTGCTCCTACCAAGAGCAAAAAGTCTGTATCTTGAATTGTTTTTGAGATGCAGGTGCCAAAATGCACCGAGTGCACCACAGTGTCGTTCTGTGTGAAATCTCTCAACTTCAGAATGCTGTAACTCTGGAACTGGTGTACATTTTTTCACCAAACAAACAAAAGGCACATCTGTGGGGCAAGGGCTTGCCACCCTGCAAACTGCAGCCCACAAGCCCTAACTGTTTAATTACAGTGAGGTGGCAAGAAATTGGATTTTTTGAGGTAGTAGTGTCACAAATTGTGACACTTTCACAAAATTTGTGAAAGAATGGGAATGAAAGTGTCAAAATTTACAAAAGTGTCGCATCCGCTCTTAAGCAATTTGTGACTGTACCGGGGTCCCAATTACCAAAAAGGCTGGGGGTTTTATGTAAAAATAACAGCTGCATTGTGTTCCTCAGGCCCTGACTAGGTAAAAACAGCTGTCAGTATTTACCTAGGGGCAGTAAAATTTAAACTAGAGTCATTTTCTCTGCCACTAACTGAAAACAAGATGGCAGCAGCATGACACTACTTATGGCATTTGCAACAGTAATATGTACTGGCAGCAGGTTTTGAGAGGCACAGCTAATTTTTCCCATTGACTATAATGGGAAACTTGAAATTTGAATAACGTTTGAATGGATTAATATGTTTTCACTAAATCTTCAAAAGGCACATCAATAACCCAGACTGTATATTCCCTGAGAATTTCAGACCAGATGGACAAACCATTTGTGCTGTAGCCCCAAGCAAAGAAGTAACCAAAAAGTGCAATATTTTATGTTATTTGATGCTCTGCAGCTCTGCAACTGCACATCCGAGCATATCACAACTTGACAGATCCAGAGATCTACAGTACCAGACTGCACATGCAAAATTTCAGGTAAATCCGTCATAGATTTGCAAAGTTATTAAAGTGCAAAATTTGGGGTTTAACATACAAGTGGTGGGTCCCAACAAAAGTGTGGAAATTGATGTTAGGTTTCAACCTCATTATTTACTCCCTTCTACTCCTCCACACACTGACAGGCATTTGGTGTATTAGGTTGTCAGGCCTATTCTTACCCCATTCCATCTATAAACAAGCTGAGCTGCCACAGTATAGTAGAATGGGTGAGAGTTAGGCTAACAATAACACACACCAGATGCCATGGTGTGGAGGTGGGGGTGGGCATGGGATAGTAGAGTTGGAAGTCTTAACATCGAATTTCCACACTTTTATTGGTGTGGGAAATCACCTAACTGATACATTAATGAAGTTTTTTTGCAATGAATTTCCCATCTTTTTTGAGAAAGTGAAATGTTAGTCATATGGAATGCATAAGTGGGAGCATGGGCCCTCCGGGCCACTAAGCTCCCACCCATAAGTATGTCCTCAGGTTTATAAAATAGTCTCCATAGATGGCAGCATGGGCCCTCTATGCCCTGTGCTCCCACCCACCCATGACTGTAGTGCTCCCATTTTAGCATAAATTGAATGCACAGGTGGGAGTGTGAGCACTCTGGGCCTTGTGCTCCCACCTACACATAAGTGCAGACACATAGTAGAGGCCTAGAGGCATGCCAAGCAACCCTTGTAATGCTTATTTGCCAATATCTGAGCAACCATAACAAGTGCAGAAAAATGTATTTCTCAGTTGTATTCCTGACCTGGCCACCTCCACGTGTGCTAGCTGCGTTTAGTGAAAAATCCTTATCTCGAAATGTTTTTGAGATTTAGGCACCACGGCTGCCACAATGTTATCCTATGGGAAGATGTGCAACTTTGCAGTGCTGTAACTCTTGAACTGGTGTAAATTGTTTCAGCAAACCAGCAAAATGCACATCTGTGGTCTAAGGGCTTGCCAATTTCAGCCCAAAAGTCCAAACCGTGTAGTGGCAGTGAGGTGACAAAGTTTTGTGATAGATGCAGGACAGACAGTGTGAACTGTATTTTACAAATACAGTGCTAACAGTAATTAGGAAAAAAATGTGCACAGTATTTTGAAAATAAAGTTTGAATGTTTTTTAATTACTGTTCACATTGTATTTTCAAAATACCTAGCAAATGTTTTTTCTAATTACTGTTTGCACTGTATTTACAAAATAGAATTTGCACTGCCTGTCCTGCATCTATCACAAAACTTCCCACAGTTACACATATCTACATTACTAATTACAAGCCTTATGTACAGCAGGACAACATTTCAAAATGAAAGGCAACTAAAATTATCATTCAAACTGTATTTGTAAAATACAGTTCGAATGTTTTTTCTAATTACCATTCGCATTGTATTTTCTAAACACAGCGCAAATATTTTTTCAAATTACCATTTGCACTGTATTTACAAAATACAGTTTGTACTGCCTGTCCAGCGTGTATCACAAAAATCATTATAATTTAAAATTGGTAATTTCTTTTTTCACCAAACCATTCAAAGGCACACCCTTGGCACACACCCCATCATCCCTGAAAATATCAGAGGCAAACTTAATTCTGTGTGTGCTGTACAAACAGCAAAAAAAAAAAAACCATGTTATCCAAAGGGAATTTATCTTTTCTTTTTTGAGCTTTTGACCACTGTATAGCTCCAAAACCATAAATGCTGCCATCATGAAACTTTTCACATCTTGTGACACTGACAACATGACAACACATACCAATTATTTGGGTTATTTGGTCGTAAAATGATAACGTTATTAAGGTACAAAAATTGAAATTTAACATTGAAAAGCTGTACCAATCCTAACTATAAGGTCACTTTTGCATCTTTATAATATGTATATGTATATGTGTGTGTGTGTGTGTATATATATATATATATATCTCAAATAGGGGTGCAGTTGTGCCCCTATAGTTAGGATTGTGTAGCATGTTTAATATTAAATTTTGCACTTTAATAGTTTTGCAAGTGATCATTTTTGGTATGCGCTGTCCCTTAGAGGGTAAATCTTGTGATGCGGCAAGTATCATTCCAGTAGGATGTGCAGATTCTGAGATCCAGACAGTGCAAAAAGTCATAAAGTCACCATTTTTTGCAGTTTTTTCCCTCATTGCCTTGCGTCCAGACAGTGTGGAATTTTAGTGTGATTTTTTATGATAGAAACAGCTTGGGTAACAGAACAAGCATACATTTGTTTTTGTGAAAAAAATATGAATCTGTTGCAAAGTTATTCTATTTTTAATTTCTCATTGTTTTCAATGTGAAGATCACTTTTCAGAATAGAGGGAGAAAGTTTGACAAATGATTTGATGTCAAGAAAATGGATTTTGTCTTGTGAGACTGATTCCTTTTTCATTAGAATTAATCCTTTTTCATGACAGAAAAATCTTTTTCATGAGCTGACTTCTTGTTTCTTTTCCACAAAATAAAATTTGTGGAAAATACATAACAATGTTATCATTTCACTAATCAAACACCTGAATCTAGCTAAGTGGGCCCCATTTAACTAGATTCTGGTGTTTATTTTTCACAATTAGGGCCAAAAATATTTCTTCTGGACACCCAAAATCCTGGGTGCCCAGCTTAGCAAGAGGAGCCTTCCCCTGCATTCTCTCTATGAGAATAGTGGATTTTATTTAGTTCTGCATCCTCAGCTGAACTCCTGCTGCCAGCTGCAGAGTGAGTTGTGAGCCCTTGTTTCACTGCTGTCTAGTGGCAACCCTCACTCCCCGGTCACTGTCCACCTGATATATTCCCTGGTGTCTAGTGGAATCCACCACCCTCCAGTCGCCATCCACTTCCCTATGCTTAACGTGTTTTGGGGGGGCCTTTTTTTGCCCTCATTTAGAGGCTACATGGTACTGAATTTCTGCACAAAACTTTCAGGATGTATGTAGATATGGTGCGAAGTAAAACTTCACCTACGAATTTCACGCAAAGAGCAAATGATTCCCACTTCACAAAATTCATGGATTTTTGGATGGCCAGTCAAAATTCATATCACATGAATTGCGTGAATTATTCATGCATTTTTGCCACAAAGTGTGAAATACGCAGGTGGAATGTGAAAATTATGGGTGAAATTTCATGCTCTGTGGGAAAATTCCACAATTTGCGGGCCGCAAATTTTGCAAACTGCCCATAATTCACTCTGTGAAATCTGCAATATCCACAATTAACTCACAGAGTGAATTTTTTGGACTTCACACATCTCTAGATACATGTGATATGTGCTGATGTACTGACTTTCAATGATTTGGTGAAAAATATTAAATGATTCTGAGTTATAAAGATTTAAAAAATAAGCGGCCCATACGACCTAGAAATTTACGGTTCGCATGAGTGTGTTTTGGTTCACAAATTTGATGTATCATTAACAAAAATTTTTTATCACTAATCACTTTTGTTTTTAGTGGTTCACGATGGCCAGCATCTTGTTTTTTTGCTTCTGTTGCGATGGAAGTTGGAAAACCCAGGGATAGTTTTAGCGAAACTAAAACAGCCCTAATATGCAATGTTTTCCCAAAGCAAGATTTCATAATCTGTTTATGGGGAAATTTGCCAGAATGTTATATTTCACACATTCACAATCTATCCTGATCGATTTTTGGTTTGAACCACTTCTTTTTTTTATTCAAACTAAAAAATGCCTGGTTCAAGAACCAGAAAAAAGTGGTTTGCACTAGTAATTTTATTTCAGCATATGACAAAATTGTATTAGTTTCATATACTGTGGCTGTTAAAGGAGACATAAATAGTAAGCACAGTATTCTACTAATACACAGTGACCACTATTATATCAAAAGCTATTGAGGCAAAGATGAAATATACAGAGAAGCAGTATTTCTTTGTGTGACAAGGCAGCAATTAGACTAAAACGTCCTGAGTAATGGCTATTGCTATAGATCATTTATTGATTGAAATTCCCCAAAGAAGGTAAATTTGCCATTGACAGTGTCACAGCCTGGGCTCAGTGGCCTGGATTCACAAAGGTTGGACACAAGCTGTGACAATGGCAGCTTGAGCCAACCAACCGTGCTACCAGGACCCTGCACCTGATTCAGTATCAGACAGGGTCCCAGAGCTTGTGTCCTGCAGCTTGCTGCATCTGTCCAAGGAAGGACACAGCTCCAGAAATGCTGCAAGTTGGGTGCAAAGTAGCCCGCTGAAGGAAGTGTGGCATGTGTCTGTGCCCCCATGCCCACAGACCCAACAGTGCCAACAGCCCAGTGTGGACAATCACATCCCCAATCCTGCTAGTGCACACCTACATGCTCCAATGGGCACTCATAACACCCCCTCCCCACCCGATGCCCACTCACATGCTCCCCACAATGCTGAAACCCCCCTTACTCACTATGGCATGGCATCACCTGATAACTCCCTGGCTGTCCAGTGGCCCCACCACCCGATGGTGCCAGCCCACCCAGCTTCACACACACACACACACACAGTGAGTCGAATAGCACAGTCCACCTTTCACCACCATGGGCAGCCACTGACTGAGCATTGCCAAGACCGCGTACAGTAAGTATGTATTTATTTTATTTATTTAGTTTTTGTTGACCGGGTATATGCACTAGACAAATCCTGCCTATTTTCAGGCATGACCCGGGGGAGGGGGATACAGATAAATGCAAATTGACCTTGAACTAGATTAAGCTGTTGGTGATAGTTTTAGTGAATGAGGAAAATTTGGCCAGGACACCAGGAAAATTCCCCTACTCTGTAGGCAGGTGGAGCTGTCCATCTGTCTGCAGGGATGGCGGACCTCAGTTTGATGGAGGTAGTGGAAGAGGATGGTTGAGTGTCTGAGGCACAGGAGCTTTTGGTGCAACTCTCAATATCTGAGGGAGAAGGTGGGCACACACGGAATGGTGAGAATGTGATTTTTTTGGAACAAAATGTTTCTTCTACAATGGATATGGAGGATGCAGCTGCTGAACTACGCTTTAGAATGAGCTGGAGTTGAAAAGATCACAGTCAATAAATCTTATCTCGTTGGCTGAAAATTATTTTCAATCCTGCCGCCAACAGCTGGAGGTGGAACGGAATAAGCGGAAGCGTTCTGTGGCAAGCCCTACGCAAGACGGAGGGAAACGGATACCTTTAGAGGTAACACCCTCAACTTCTGTTGAGTCTAAACTTCTGGATTTGAATTGTTCCCATACATCTCACAGAGAGACAGATGAGGGATGTTCTTTACCTGATTGGACTTTGGGGGAAGCATTACAACAAGCAGGATGGCTATGGTTGAATGGACGTTGGATTCCTGATCCGCAAATTCCACTGCCTGGATCAGTAAGTACAGAATTTTTGAATAGGGAAATGCAGAGGGAGGTGTCGAGCTTTCCTGTGGATAAAGAGACTTTGGTGGAAACTGAAATACCGACCCTCCAGGCCATGATACCTAATATGCAGGGAGGAACTGTAGGTACTAACAATATGCTGGATACTGTGGGTTTAGAAAACAGCCCTGAAATGGAGAATGAGACAGATAGGACACAAACTGAACCGGTTGTTGTCCCATTGGAAGATTTGACTACAAATCATACATCAGGAGGAGATTCCCTTCCACAGAAGGACTCTTGTCCAAAAACATATGTAGAACTTTTTCGCAAGCCAGCAGAAGCAGCAAAGCTGCATTTCTTGGTCAGGCTTAAATATAAAGGGAAGGCCCCTGTAGTCCCAGACAGAGTTTGGTGGGGAAAACACTTCTAGTTGACTCTTTAAGTTTTTCACCATTGGAGGTATGCATTCATTCATTCACCCACCTGGAGATCATTTATATGATGTTAGCTTTGTAACAATGAAATCCTTAGACAAATTTTGGAAAAAATTTTATGAGGTGAAAGGCACTGAAGTTTGGAAAGATTTTATAGCCATTCCAATTACTAAACCTACTATAAAAACAGTAACTATTCTTTTTCGAAATGAGGGAGTTAATATTGCTAATATTATCTTTTGGTTAGAAAAAAATGTCCTGTATATGATCAACCTAAGCCTAGCATAGATGAAAATGTTTTTTGGACCGGGGGTTGGACAATAAGGGTACAGCTTCATCAAACGGAGGAAGGTATTCAACACCTTCCGAGTTCTTTCTTTCTGGGACGAGATAGGGGTATTGTTTTTTATGCAGGCCAGCCAAAAAGCTGTTATAGATGTGGCTCCTTACAACACCTGAATACCTCCTGTGACCAAGTAAAGTGTTTTTTGTGGGGGGTATTGGGTCATACTGCTGCACATTGTACTGCTTCCCTGGTTTGTCATTTGTGTGGGGATGAGGGCCACACTTTTGCTGAGTGCCCATGGCCTACGCATAATAATGATGCTTCTTCAGAGCAGCAATATTTCCTGTATCAGGCCAGAAGACCATTTCAGCCCACTGAGTTAGAGGTAGATTATTTAGGGAGAGGTAGGAGCCGAGGCAGAGGACGTGGAGGGGCTAGGGAGGATAGGAGAGGGTTCCAGTACCACCTATAGCCATGCCTTCTATAGTAAGAGATTCTTCCCAGGCTGCAAATATGGAGTTCAGTCATTCTGTAGAATCTTCCAGATTGAAGAACGGGAAACCCCCTTTGTGACGCCACAGGGTTCTCCTCAATGAGGTACTAGGAATTTGTTGGCTTCTTCTCCATTAGGAATAAGTCATTTGGTAGTTCCCTCAGTAAGTAGAGTACTTCCTCAGTCTGCAGTGTCAGACGAAGAGGAGGCCCAGGTACAGTCTGAGGTAGAGAGAGAGACAAGAGGCTAGAGAGTCCAGGTCCTTCCCTGTCCCCCTTGCCCTTATCCAATAGATTTTCTATGTTTTCTACTTGGGGTGACCAAGTGGACAATGAAAGTCCTTTGCTAGATGTAAATGGAAGACAAAAATCTACTGTTGACATATTAGGTGGGTGGAAATTACCTCCTCGGAAGGCCCAGAGTTTGGAGATGAAAAAGAGGATTACTAGATCAAGTGGGAAAATAATTAAACCCCTTCCCTGAGCCATCCTCTTTACATGTAGCAAGTTTAAATGTCAATAGTATTAAGTCTACAGTTAAACGATTAGCAACTTTTGGGGTATTAGCACAACTAGATTATGATGTATTTTTATTACAGGATACCAGATTACATACTCAGAGAGAGGTAACCCAGGCTATTACAGATTGGTCTTGGGGAAAAACACATTGGTCTATGGGGGAAGATACCTGTTGTGGTATAGGGATATGTTTTTTATTAAAGGATGTTCAGATTTTTCGATTAGTAGATGTTGAACCAGGGAGAATTTTGTTATTGGATGGGGTTATTAATAGTTTACAATGTAGATTAATTTCCTTTTTTGGGCCACAGACTAAGGTACAAAGAACAGCTTTATTGAAAAAAATACAACCGTATTTGTACACCAGTAGACAGATTTTTTTTTTATGGGGACTTTAATATTAATTGTCATGAATGAACGGAGCAAGGCAAACAATATTGTGATAAATTATTTTTGCAGAATATTCTTTTTCAAGCAGGTTTAGTGGATGCACATGCTAAAGGGGGTTTAAAAGGAAAATCAACATTTTCTAAGGGTTTTTTGCATTCCAGGATAGATTTATTTTTGTGCAAAAAACTTTGACAGTTATTAAAACCAAGAATATGCCTGTAGAAACATCTGATCACACTTTAATAGGGATAAGTGTTGAGAATTCACCAAGACGGATGAAAGGCTCTGGAGTGTGGCGACTCAACACTTCTCTCTTAGTATTACCAGGTATGGAAGAAGATTTAAAGATTGTTATTCAAGACAAAATTACAACTCTTGAATTATATGAGAATATTGGATGTTGGTGGGAAGATTTTAAAAACTGCTTGATTGGTTTTTTTCAGGCTGTAGGGAAATCACGGGTTAGAACAAGGATGGAGGAGTATCTTTCTTTTAGAAATTTGTTAGAGGATTTATTATCAAGACAAGAAGAAGGGAAGGAAGCTTTGACTGATGAAATTTCTCAGGTTAAGCATTCTATGTTCCAATATCAATATGATAGATATACATCGTTACATAAAGAACAGTCTTTTGCAATGCAAGGGAAATCTGCATATGTTAATCCCTTTTTGGCTTGTAAGCATATGAGAGAGAAAAGAGTTTTTGTCAATTTATTAACCCCCTCTGGTGAAAAGGTTTGGAATAATACAGGTATAATGGCAATAGTGGATAATTATATTGAACAGAAATTTGGGATACCAGTGGGAAACTCTGATAATTTTCATCAGTTGTTTATGGCAGCAAACCTTCCATGTTTATCTAGAAATTGGCAGCAAGCATTGCTTCAGGATTTTACTTTTAAAGAAGTAGAAATGGTAACTGAATCTTTACATAAAAATGTTTCTCCTGGTTCAGATGGTTTACCAAGTAAACCATATAAACTCTTGTGGCATTTGATGCCATCAATGTTGGTATTGTTATATAATTTTTTTATAACGGATATGATGTTGCCTACACAAATGTATGAAGATTTAATGGTCTTTCTCTTCAAAAATGGGGATCAGGCTGACATTAACAATTGGAGGCCACTGACATTATTGAATGTTGATTTCAAAATGTTCTCAAAGTTATTAAGGAATAGATTATCTTTAGTTATGCCGGATCTTATAAGTAGGGATCAATATTGTTCTGTTCCAGGTAGGCGAATTACCGAAGCATTGTTGTTAATTAGAGAAGTGATGGAATATCAGAATGAGTCATGTTTGGTGGATTCAAATTTAGGGTATTTGGTGAGTTTGGATCAGGCCAAAGCTTTTGATGAAGTCTTGCACATTTATTTGTGGAATTGTTTAGAAGCTTATGGTATTCCAACATTATTTGTGCAATGGGTAAAATTATGTTATGCGTTGGCATATGTATTACCATATGAAAATGGGAGGTTGGGTTTCAGACATCTGATTTTAAGAGGAGTTCATCAAGGGTGCCCGCTTAGTCCCCTTCTATATGTTTTTGCATTGGACCCATTATTAAGATTAGTGGTTAGGTCCCCTAGAATTAAGGAAATAGGAGGGAATTTTACAAAGATTGTAGCATATGCAGATGATCTTTGTTTAATTTTAAAGGATAGTGAGTCAATCAGCATAGCGTGTACTTTAATAACAGAAGTTGGTAGCATTACAGGAGCTAGAATTAATTTGGAGAAAACACATTGTCTGTGTCTAAATGGATTCCCGAGTATGAGTAAAATGGTGGGAGGATTCCAAGTTGATAGGGTTCCGTGTCGTATACTTGGGATTTATTTTGGGGGTTCAGATATGGCAGAATATAATTGGCAAAATGCTTTACTGAAATGACAAAAGATGGTAGCAGGTTGGAATCGATGGAAGTTATCGAAATTGAAAAGAATTTATATGATTAGAACTTTCCTGCTTCCTGTCTTTTTGTTCTTGAGCTATATTTGTTTGTTACCACAACACTTAGAGAGTCAGTTGATGGGTTGTTTTTTTAGTTGTTTTTGGGGGAGTCATTTGAATCCAATATGACGGAATGTTTTATATTTACCAGTACAGGCGGGAGGGGTTAATATGATTATTTTTCTTAATGGTTTTCTTATATTGTAATATTGTACCTTTAATGACTAACCGTTCGCATAATTGGAGCCTTTTTGTAAAGCAGCATTTGTCTGGGGTTTTTACAGAATGGAGATTAAATTCTTTTCATCATAAGAACAAAAGATGCCCACAATTGGCTATGCGATGGGAAGGTGTGTTTAATAAAATAAAAGCTTGGCATATAAGTTGGTCATCGGTTGGTCATATTGCTAGGAAAGCTTTCTATGCAGATGTTTTACAAAGATGTTTTTTTGATTCTCCTTTTTCTGGATTTTCGGTGATACACCAACAAGAAATTTCAGCTTACATAGTGGATAAGCGGATACCAAAACATATCTGGGATACAGTTTGGTTAGGACTGCATAATAGGGTGAATGTCCATAGTAATCAGAAGCATAAAAGTTTACTGGAACGTTATTGTCCAAGAGAATGTTGGCAATTAAAATTAGAAACTATGTTGCATCTTTATTTTCAGTGCCCATATGCAATTAGTTTCTGGGATGTGGTTAAAAATCGATGGTAAAATAGTTTTTTTATACCGCCATCCCTGGAACTATTGTTTTATGCTGTTCACGAAGGTTTTTTTTTAAAAGATAGTCTCAGTACTTTAAGAGTGATACATGGGCATTTTTTATATTGGTTGTGGATTAGTAGATGTAGGTTGTTATTACAACAGCAACTGATTTCTACTGAGGAGTTATTTTTTATGTTATTTTCAGATTTACGTCATTTGAAGCAGACAGAACAAATGAAATATAATGTTGTTTTTTAGACTTCTTTGTGGGGAAGGTATAGGTTTATTTAATATTATTGAGGTATAAGGGTTATTTTTCTATAAGTAATGATCCCCTACACTTGGAGTGGGGTGGCAGAAGGGGGTTGTTTCGATTGTTTTTTTTTTTGTTTGTTTTTTAGTTTTGGGGTTAATGTATGGAATACTTATTTGTGTTCTTGTTTTCTCTCTATTTTTTTTTACAAAAGGGTACGATGTAATATTGCTTTGTATATGATTTGTTTTTGATTTGTTATGATTTTAATGCAAATTCCCCTACTCTTATAGTGGGGATGGGGAGGGTGGGTGTACACTGCTTCTTTTATGTTTAGGGTATTTGTATGAACTAATATTTATGTTGTTTGATTCTTTCCTTATTATAATGATGTGAGATGTAATATTGGTGTGTATATTTTTTGTATATTTTTGGTATAATTTGTTTAGATTTTCATAAAAAATTCCCCTGCACTTATAGTGGGGAGGGGGGGATTTATGTTGCTTATATTGTTCATTATGTTTTTCTTTTGTTTGGGGACTTTGTATGACTGAATACTTACTTATGTTTGATTTTGCTTTTTTTTCCACTGTTTTTGTATGGCATAAAACTGATCTGTATATATTTTGTTATGATTTAATAAAAAAATCCCCTACTCTTTTCGAGAAATGCCATGGGATCTTTAACATCCACCTGAACTACCACCAATCCAGGCAGATGGGACCTCGGTTTAATGTCTCATTCAAAAGACGGCACCTCAGAAGTGCAGCATCCCTCTCATGCTGCACTACAGTATCAGTACTGGGTTATTAACCCAAGTGCCAGATGTGGGAACTGAACCCACAGCCCTCTGAACTCCTGTTCTTAGAGGTGAGTGTGCTACCTACTGAGCCACTGACACTGATATATGCTCTATGAATGACAGCTGCTGTGTCAGTCATCGACTCACCCATCAGGGGTGTGTGTGTGTGTGTGTGAAGCTGGGTGGGCTGGCACTGTCAAGTGGGGGGGCACTGGACTGCCAGGGAGTTATTGGGTGATGCCTGTGTCACAGTGAGGAAGGGGGTTTGGCATTGCAGGGAGTGTGTGAGTTGGCATCGGTTGGGGGGTGTTACGAGTGCCTATTGGGGCATATAGGTGTGCACTATTGGGATTGAGGGTGCGATTGCCCACACTGGGCTGTTGGCACTGTTGGATCTGTGGGCATGGGGATGTTGGATGAATGGGGATGGCACTGCTGGGGGCTGTAGCCCATGAGGGCTCTCTGGTGCTCTGGTGGTGGCACAATGCCAACCCCTGGTGGATGACAAAGATCACTTACACCAGCTTTTATCTGGAGTAGATGGTCTTCGACAGATGTCCAAGGGTGGTTATATCTGACTTCCGATTTGGGTACTTAGCAGCCACCCTACCTAAATCAGGTGCAAATGTTGCCATAAACCCCCTTACGCCATATTGCAAGGGGGTTTATGGCACATAGGGCCACTTGAGTGCAGGCAGTCTGCAGCATGTCGCAGGCTGCCTTTCTTAATCCCACCATGGTGCAACTCATGATGCCAGTGCTACTTGCACATTTTTGTGAATGCAAGTTGCCTTGCATCCTGGTTGCCTTTTGTGAATCTGGCACCATGTCTCCAATCTATGAATCTATGACTAAAATCAATTGCCATAAAATAATTTAATTTTGATGCAATTCTCTCTGCTAAATAATGTGTCCCCTGAACTGTTTTTGAATCATATATATATATATATATATATATATATATATATATATAGTCTCTTTGGATTCTTTCTTCTTAATTCCATGGACAGTGCTCTAGTACCCACTATTTCAAAAGCCAGGAATACGATTTCACAACACTTGGAATGACTGAATAAAAAAGTTACTAGTCCCTCTTCAACTTTCGGCTTACTTTTGATTTTTTCAATTATTTAGCATTTCTCACCTTGCTGTGAGTACAGTCAGTGAACCAACAAGCTCCTTTTCAGCTAGAAAACTGCAAACTTAAGGAAAAAATCCAGCCTTCCATTGCTGATATTCAGACATTCTTACATCTTGTGCTAATAGCAAAAGGGCTGGACATGAGGCTATCATCTAATTTAATTTTAAATAACTTCCCCAAAACATGAGAGCACCTTGTAACAGCTTATCTGGCAAAGATCCTGTCCTTACCTTTCAGATGTTGGTGGACCGTAAGGTAAGTTTAAGTGGAAGAATAGAAATAAAGGACATGCTTTTGGCCAATTTTGTCACTCTTGCCTTGTATCTCATCTTGTTGGCTTGTGGATTCCTCTCCTCTTCCTTGAGCCCAGAAGCAGTTACAGAATATTTTCATCTCCCAAGCATTGTCAACTTGGTCACCTTCTCACATGTGCATGCAATATTCAATCTGACTTCAATTTGGTACCCTCACCAGGGCCAAACAAACTTTCCAATTTCTTCATCATCATCAGTTTTTGTCCTATCCTCATTTTTTGATCATGTATCCCTCCCCCCTCTCTGCACCATCACAACATTTTTCTAAACCACCTCTTTAAGAAAATCAGCCCTCTCTGATTCCAGCCTTTTGCATACTGGCCCCTATACTGGACACTATTTAAGGATAAAGATATCCTATGATGAAATGACTATTTTAAATATAAATACAGTGTGTAGATTGTAGTCATGTAAGGTTGCTCGATTTTATTTTCTGTTTGTTTAAATTGCAGTGGCAAACCATTTTTAACACTAAATCATGGTATTTCACTTTTTCTTCCTATGGCACATTTAGGTAGTGTTGATGATGCAATTTTGTTGCACTTTGATGATTGTTTTAACATTCCAGATGGCTTCCTATTTTTCACAGCTAATTTAAATTGATAACTATTTTATCCTTTTCTTTCAAAACTGACAGTGAAGTTTGTTCTTGGGTACTTTGAATCTTTGGCTCTTTTTTTTCACAACTTTCTTTCGCTCCGGTCATGGCTCATGAGGACCTCTCTCAGGCATCTAGTTCTTGTCCTGCCTGCCTGAGGCCCTCTCCAGATGGTACCTCCTCTCTCCCCTACCTGCAGCAGGCACCCCCAGTTTAACCCACCTGGGAGGGTAGCCCTACACTTCTTGGGATCCTTGTGATTCAGACTCCAGCTGCAGGTAGGCTCTTGGGGAGGAGATGGAAGTCCATCCCAGGCGGAACCCAGTGGAGGGCATGGGGAACCAGTGCCATCACCTGCCCCACAAGCCGGGGTTTTCCTGTGTTCTGTTCCACCCCCCCAGTGTGTGCATGTTCCTGATGCTTGGTGCATGGCAACCCTGCCAGTGTCAGGCACACTATTGTTATATGCAGCTCATGCTACTGCAGTGCCCCCAGTCTCCACCAGGGTCTGCCAGAGCACCGAGCTTCCCAATACCCTCCCCCCCAGAACTGGAGAGCAGCCTTGCAGGCACTTGATCCAGTCCTTCCCCTGCCGATCCCCGCACCCGAGCTCATTCCCGAACTCAGGTCACCATCGTAGCGCGAGGTGTGACGTCCAGCGCCTCAACCCTCAGCGCCACCAGGCCGTCTCTTTGGCTGTTTTTAAACCAGTTTTCTTTACATTATGTGAAACATACCATTTGCACTGATGGTGAGTTTTATAAGTCCTACTCACTTCTCACAATCACAAGTTGACACTGTGAACTCACATTATCACTTAACACATTGTGTCTACTGCATATATGCCACAGGAAATACAATATTATTTATCTAATTACATCTAACTGACAATTTGCTATTTTCATACAATCTAGCCAGTTTAATTCTTGTATATCCTTCATGTTATTTTTAACATAAATAATTCAAACATTTCTATACTTTGCTGCAAATATTGATTCTTGGTGTTTTAACAGAATGATTGACTTAAAGCTAATTGGTCTTAATTCCTTAATTTCTGTACTTTCTAGTGACACCTGTAAAACTAAGCTTCAAAAATTTCTTAAATGATAAAATTCACTATCTTTGGGAGTCTTTCTATGCAAGCAGGCTTTAGTTGTACATTCAGATGTTCTGAATTGTTCCCAGTGCCTATCTGTATTAAGGAATAGGTGTTTACACTTCAGTGTATCATTTCATAATCATTGATTCACTATAATAATGTATCATATAAAAACTTTAAAAAATGTCACTTGTATTTAAAAGTTTCACGGTATATTTTTGCAATGGTATCACTGCACTCTGCATAGTAAGCATACTTAAGTATTTTTGAAGTACACTTGTTATGACAGTGCTTGCTACAGCACTTAACTGTCCTATGACAAACATAGCAATTGTGAGGCTAGCTGGAGATATTCTTGAAACTGATGCATTAGTAAAGTATTTTGCCATGAATTTCCTGACTTTTTCAGAAAGTTTACTTGTATCCTTATCTATAACTGTCTTTATGTTGCAGTGCTCCCATGCTCAATGATTTTCCTTATTTTACTGAAGGAGTGCAGGAGTAATGAGGTTTACCTTTGGACCCTGCTCACCCATCCCTCTGTAGATGCATGACCAAATTATCAACATAGTCATCTTATTACCCCAGCACATGTACTCAGTAGAGAAAATGTTCAAATCCCTACCAAAACATAATGCTGTGCAAGTGCAATGCCATTCTGTGCCATGGATGTGAAAACACATTTTAGTCAGGATTTCAAAAATTACAGCTGTTACATATATAATGTGGGATAATAAGAAGGCTATGTTGAAAATCTGGGGTCAAAATATTGAAAAATTCCAAAGTTATGCACTTGCATAACAAAATTACAACACATGGTCATACATTTGCCATTTTTAAAGATTTTGAGCCCACATTTTCAACATAGCCTTCTTATGACACCACCACATGAACAATATGACTGTCATTGTACAAATTATGCCTGAAAGGTGAAGTCAACAAGTGACCCAAAATCACCTTTCAGGCAGGAGTTGCAGAACAACAGTCATATTAGTCATGAGGTGGGGTCCCCAAAAGGCCATGTTGAAAAGTTGGAGTCAAAATCTCAAGAAACAGCTGAGTTATGCATAAAAGTTGAAACCCCCATTGAAATATACTGGAACACATTTACCTTACTTGCGCAAATTGCAGTCGCCAGTTCAGCAGCAAGACATGTCTTTGATTGCAGAATGGATCTCAAAGCTGGGATCTTTTCAGGTGAGTGAGGGTGTGTGGGGGTGTACTGGGGAGAGGGGAGGTGGGTGCACAGTGAGAGGTCAGGTGGGAGGTGCTGGTGAAATCACTGACGGACTGTTTTTTACAGGTTTAAAATTAAAAACAAAAAACATTGAGGGATGGTTTTCTGTTTTTTCAGGATCTAAAACATACATAAGGGGCAGCCACTAAACACCAATGAAGAAACTATTAATAAATATGAGGATCAGAGGGTGGGGGTGCCACTAGACACCAGGGAAAGATCTTGGAGGGTAGGGGGTACCACTAACACCAACGAGATCTAAAATTAAATAAAATAAGGGGATTTGAGGGTGGGGGTGCCACTGGACACCAATGATACATAAATGGAGGTGGGGGTGATACCAGTAACATCAACAGGTACACTTTGTGAATCAAATAAAACATGGGGATCAGAGGGTGGGGGGACACAACTAAACACCAGGGAAACAGCAGCTCATAGATGACAGTGAAGCCGTCAGCATGAGCACAGAGAACGCAAGGGAAGCACTCCTCTCGCTAAGCTGGGCACTTGAGATTTTGTGTGCCCAGAAAAGGTGTTTCTTGACAAAATGTTAAAAAACATACATCAGAATGTAACTAAACAGGTCCCATTTAGCTTGGTTCTGATGTTTGCTTTTTTAATTCCATTCATTTTCATGTTTTATATTTATTTTCTTTCTCTCGCTACGTGAAAAACAAGATGACAGAAACAGGAGCCCTCTGTGACACTGTATGACCCTGCCTTTCCAAAAAAAGAGTTGCTCCACCTACAACAAAAGTATTTTCATGTCTGACATCTATTTTTTTCTCATAGGAAATATTGGGAAATTTCAAAAATTAATAACTTTTGAATGGATTATTTTTTCACCAAACCTTCAAAATGCACATCTGTGAAGAAAAGGCTTTCTACACTGAAAAGTTCTGACCACAACCTAACACAGTTTCTGAGACACACGTAGACAAAGAAACAGCAAAAAACACATAAATGTAATCAATATCAATATTTTTATTTCTAAAAAAGTGCAATTTGCAAAATGATCAAAGTGCTGGTACACAAGTTATAAAATCTAAAGTTAAAAATTCTAATAAACATAGACACATGAAATTCTAATAAATATTAAAATACATGTCAGCATAAACCAGTGATAATCAAGACTCAGGAAAAGCAAGATTAAAAAGATGAGTCTTGAGTGCAGATTTAAAGCTCTCCATGGACAGGCATAGGTCTCATAGGTAGGTACAGAGCTTTAATAGACAAAAGTCCTTTTGCTCACCATATTAAGAATATCCTGCTATTTTAAGCTCAATGAGATAGTTGTCCAATCTGCTCTTAAATGTGTTCATACTATCACTAGCCACTATCTCCAATGGGATCATGTTCCAAATATTAGTTATTCTCAGAGTTAGCCAGGATTTCATTTTCTTTAATTTTGGACATTCCACTTCTAGTTGGAGGGGATGGGCCCTTGTGCTGTATGTTAATTTCCTAAAGTTTAGCCCCAGTAGTTCCCATAACCCTGGGTCTATAAGGGATTTAAAAATCAAGCACATATCACCCCTTAGTCGCCTATATTCCAATGAATAAAGGCCCAAAATATTTAATCTAGTTTTGTAGTCCTGTCCTTTTGCCTCCACTATATTATAAGTAACCCTACGCTGTACTCTCTCAAGTGCATCTATTTCAGTTTTCCCATCAGGATACCAAAACTGAGTGCAATACTCCAAATGTGGTCTCACCAAGGAGGTATACAGGGGCAACATCACATCCTTATTTCTACATTTTATATGTTTAATAATACAGCATAGAATATCACTGGATTTCTTAATGACCCAGTTACAATGTGTCTTAAAGGATAAGTCTTTTGTTATCATGATACCCAGATTGCTTTGTTGCTCCACTGTGTTTTGTGTCTGTCCACCAAGTGCATATGTTATGTTACCATTTGATCTCCCAAAATGCATAACACAACATTTATCATTATTAAAGGTCAGTTTTTTATCCAATGCCCACTTTTCTAGATCACCCAAGGCTTCCTGAAGATTTGCTACATCTTCCAGGCTATCAACTATACTACCTACTCTGGTGTCATCCACAAATTTGGATACCCATACTCCTGTCTCCATTTTCATTGAGGCAATATACATATTAAATAAACAAGGTCCAAAAACAGAGACCTGTGGTACCCCACTCATCACCTCTGCCCAAGTAGAACATGTACCACTTATACTAACTGATTGTAACCATGTATCAAGCCATGCTTCTATCCATTTAGCTACATTGCCCCCCAATCCGTGATCAATTAAAGCATCAATTAGTTTTCCATGAGGTACCTTATCAAAAGCTTTGGAAAAATCCAAATATATCACATCCACTGAGTGCTTTTGGTCTAATGCTTTACTAACCTCTCCGTAAAACTCAAGGAGGTTTGTCTGACATGATCTTCCCCTTATAAAACCATGCTGCACTGGGTCAGTTTGTTCTTTTCCATCAAGGTACCAATTAATATGATCTTTAATAATACCTTCTAGGATTTTACCCAAAAATGAAGTCAGGCTTATAGGTCTATAATTTGCCACCTCATGCCTGCTCCCCTTTTTATGGATAGGCACCACCAATGCCTGTTTCCATGCACACAGGACTAAACCCTCATCCAAAGATCTTTAGTAAATAGCCATAACTAGACCAGCCACAATTTCTGCCATCTCCTTGAGTATTCTCAGATGCAGCCCATCCGGACCCTGAGATTTATTTTGATTGATTTCAGGAGCCTATTTAGAACCTCTTCCCTTGTGATCTGTAGGTCAGTATCATGTACGGAGTCCAGGTGTGCTAATTTAGGGTAAGTTTTGTTGTTGAATATGGATGTAAACAAGCTATTATAATGCTGGGCCATTTGAAGCTGGTCAGTAACCATATTGCCATCATTTCCTTGTCATGGTCCAACAGATCGACTTGTACTCCTCTTGTTATTGATGTAAGCATAGAAGGATTTATAATTATCCTGGACCTTCTTTACAAGACTCAGTTTGTATGTTCGTTTTGCATTAGAAATTCACCTTTTTGTTTGTTTAAGCAGCAGTTTATAAGCATCCCAGCATATACTACTGCCAGATTCCTTTGCTCTTTTAAATGCTTTATTTTTCTTATTAATCAATTTCCACACAGATGGAGTAATCCATTCTGGCACATTTTTGTTAATACCTACCTGGCTCTTAACTAACGGAGTGAAGGTTTTTGTTAGGGAAGACACCTTATCCACTAGGAGGTCCCACATAAGATGTAATGGTTTATCTTGAAATTCCTCTTCCCACTTTCATGTTTTTAGGGAACATTTCATACCATTATAATCAGCTTTATTATAATTATATTTAATTGTCTTATCTTTTATATTACCCAACCTTGTTCCAAAGGAAATGTAAACCATGGAATGGTTGCTAGACCGAAGGGGGAGAGGACCTTACAATCATTTATATTTTCTGTTAGATTACTTAGAACCAGATCTAGAATATGGTTATCCCTTGTATTAGATGTCACCAACTGATTCATTCCTGCTAACAAAAAAGTATCTAAATAACTTGACTCGATTTTGGTCTTGGGCTGGAGTGTATCCCAGTTTATGCCAGGGAGATTTAAGTCTCCAAGAAGGACATTGTTTTTAGTATTACCTATTGTATTACTAAAATCTAGCAATTGATCTTCTTCATCCATGGGGACTGAGGGAGATCTATATATCAAATCTATGTTAATAATTTCTGAGTGTGGGGGGGGGGCGATATTTTAACCCAAAGGATCTCAGCTTTATCCCATTTTTGGGTATCTACCATTTCTGAGATTATGCTGTCAGAGATGTACAGGGCTACTCCCCCACCCTTTTTCGATTGCCTATCTTTATGAAATAAGGCGTAACGAGAGATATGCTTATCCCAGGAATCTCCAGATTCTTTAATCCAATGAGGTAGAGAGTTCCACACTGTAGGGGCCACAAATGCAAATGCCCAGGTACCCGAGATCTTCAAGCAGACCCTGGGAACCTCTAGAAATCCCTCATCGGTGGAGCAGAGTGAGTGGAGGGGGCAGTAAGGGCAAAGAAGCTCTTGCAGATCACATGGTCCCTGTCTGTGTAGGGCCTTGTAGGTCAGCAAACTGACCTTGAAGGTAATCCACCACTGAAAGGCAGCCAGTGCAGACCACGGAGAATGGGCATGACATGGCATGATCAAGGTAAAGCAGACAACAGTCTGGCAGCCAAAATTCTGCACCAACTGCAAGTGGCAGATATCACCCCCCCCCGGTAACCTTAGGTACAGAGCATTGCAGCAGTCAAGGCAGGAAGTCACAAAGGTATAGACCAATGTTGGAAGGTCATCTGGAGGAATGAGGCATTTAATCTGGGCGATATTCCTCAGATGGCAAAATGAGGTCTTGACAACTGATGACACCTGAAATTTAAGTATCAGCCCCCCATCAAAGATAACAACCAGATTTTGCACCTGATCAGAGGGCACCAGCTGGCTACCTTCAAGCCAAAACCTAGAATGCTGCTCAGTTGATGGCCCCTCTACCTGATGATCCGGGTCCACAGCCAACACCTCAGTCTAGTCAGGGTTCAACTTCAGCCAGTTGGCACTCATCCAGCTTTGGATCTCAGTGAGGCAGTTGTTAAAAGTCAAGAAAAGCTCCACCTTGTTTGGGCACAAAGGACATGTATAGCTGAGTATCATCTGCATAGCAGTGAAAACTCAGCCCATACTGCCTTATAATGTCTCCTAATGGCAGCATATATACTGCAAACAACATGGATGACAAAACTGAGCCCTGTGGCACCCAACAAGGTAAGAAAAATGTGTCTGAGGAATAAATCCCAGACATCACCTTCTGAGACCTGCCTGTGAGGAAAGAATGGAACCATCTGAGGACTGTTCCAGACAGTCCACAGATCATCCATAGGTGCTCCAATAATACTCCATGGTCCACAGTGTCAAACACTGCAGAGAGATCAAGGAGAACTAAGATGGAATGGCTGTTCTGATCTATCACTATCAGATCATTAATTACCCAGACTAGAGCTGTCTCAGTGATATGCCTCTTCCGAAATCCAGACTGGAGAGGAGCATAGACATCATGGATGGTAAGATGACCCCCTGTTGCAGCATGACCACCTTCTCAATAACCTTACCCACAAAGGGAAGCTTAGAGACAAGTCTGTAGTTAACAAGACAGTCTGGGTCGAAAGAAGATTTCTTAAGAAGAGATGTCACCACCGCCTCCTTCAGGGTGTCGGGAAACACACCTGTCTCCAATGAACACCAGACTATCTTAGCTAGGACTGGACTGATAACCTCAACGCACCCCACAAAGAGATGAGTTGGGCCCAGGTCCACACAACAGCAGGTCAGCCACATACTCTGGATGACCTTCACGATATCTGCGATCGTCAACCGGTCAAAGTCAGACCAGACAAACTGAGGGACTGCAGCCTCCCACTGACCACCACTGTGCCTATTAGAATGGGCTGCACAGATCTCAGATCTGATGCTTGCAATCTTATCTGCAGGGAACCGAGCAAATGCATCACACTTATTTTGCCACAATGCTCTCTGAGACTTCAGACAGGCTGGATTGCATAATCTGTTGACAGTTCAAAAAAGCTGAGCTGGTCAATTCTGTGTTGCTGCAATCTCCTTGAACAGGAACTCTGCCTTCTTATAGGAGACGGCTGATTGATAGTCAGTATAATGGGCTATCAATCTAAGCCTTTTGGCATCAAGGCCCAATTTCCGCCAGCGCTGCTCCATCCAGACATACTGGCAGTTATCAAGACCTGGCTGTCACTCAATATCCCTGACTATGCAGTCACCTTAAGTGGTTACTCTATCTTTTTGGGTAGATAGAGTTGGAAAGAGGGGAAGGAGCTGTGCCTTCTATGTTAAGGACTCTGTCCAGGATTCTCTATTCTCCACCTTCCCTCTGAACATGGTACACAGGCCATAACAGTCAAAGTTACAACAGGTCTCTCTTCCAAATCTCTCCTAGTCTGTTTGGTCTATATCCCACCCCGGGAACAAAAACTAGCCTTCAATGCAGTCCTAAACTACATCTCTCTTCTACCTGTTCACCTGGAGATTATCGCTGTGGGAGACTTCAATGTTAACTGGCTGTCCTCCTCTACTGCCCCATATAAGGATGCCATAGCGGTGCTTGATCTCTCTCAGCTTGTAACCTCCCCAATGAGGCTTGATCAAACAACAGGGACATCCACCCTTATTGATCTTAGTCTTAAAAACCGCCCAAAGAGACCCACCAATGTCTCCGTTCTCCTTGATGTGCTTAGCGATCATTCACCAGTACTTTGTCCTTGGTGCTCTAGGGTGAAAAAATCCCCCCCCCCCCAAAAAAAAGTCACCTATCAATGCTGCCTAAAAAATGGGATGCTTGACAAATTCAAAAACTATCTGTATAATTCTGACTGGTGTCCACTCGACTCTGCACCTAACATTGATGTGGCACTCTCCCATTGAATTTGTACCTTCAACTATGCCTGTGATCTATTTTCCCCTTTCACAAAGAGTACTGTAAAAGTACGGTACTCATCATGGATCTCCAAGGCTCTCCTTGATAGTATGCACCACCCAGGTAACCTTTGGTATAAAGCCCTTGATTCTGACTGACCCTCAAACAGGCAGTTGTATAGGGCTGCCAGGAATCTATGCACCATTGATATAAGGCAGGCCAAGGCCACCTATAATCAAGAAACCCTTATGTTAACCTGGGGTTTGGGATGCAAGTTCTTGAATAACCTTAAGGAACTTAATGGGACTGCTCTGTACCCTCCTCCATCCCTTCTTAACCTTGATGGAACCCCTACACAGGACCTTCAGGTCATTGCTGACTCTCTCAACTCTGCTTTCTTGAACCTCCACAGCTTTCTCCCCCCAGACTTCTTTGACTTTCCGTCATCCCCCTTCCCCCCTCCTATCTCTGTTTGACATCCCTCCCTTCCATTTCAGAACTATTTCTACCCACGAGGCCAAATCTTTTCTGTCCAAGGTCTTAGGTAAATCTAGTCATAGTGGTGATTTCTTAGACCTTAAGTTCCTTCATCTGACTATTGATGCAGTCCTCTTTCCTATCACAAAAATCTTCAGTCTTTCCCTTTGTCTAGGTCAGTTTCCCTCCCACTGGAAATCCACTGTGGTCACGCCGATCTTTAAAGGTGGTGACCACACCCTTCTAGGAAATTACCATTCCATTTCTATCCTTCCTCCTCTTTCCAAGGCTCTTGAAAAAATTGCTGCAGAACAGCTCTCTGACTACCTAACAAAATACAACCTACTATGCCCTGAACAGCATGGTTTCCAGAAGAGCACAGTACCACCTCTGCTGTCCTGGAATATACCACTTTCATTCACCAGGCTCTTGACAGAGGAAACCTAGTTGGGTCCGTGTACATTGACCTGACTAAGGCATTCAACACTGTAAATAATACCCTCCTCAACAGGTCCCTCCTCTCTTTGGGGCTATCTCAGGATGCCTCCTCTTGGTTTTCTGACTACCTGTGGAACAGGTTCCAGCAAGTCCATATTAACAATACCCTCTCTTTCAGCCTCTGTGTGAGGTCTGGGGTTCCCTAAGGCTCTATCCTTGCACCACTTCTGTTCAGTTTGTTTTTGAACTCTCTTCCCAATGCCTGTTCCGGAAAACTTCTACTCCATGCAGATGATGCTGTTCTCATCAGCAGCCACCCTGACTTCACCTCTCTCCAGCTAGCCCTCCAAAATTTATTCTCAGAGGCTGAAACCTGGTTCTCAAATGTGTCCACAAATGTGTACTTAACTATAAGAAAATGAAGGTCATGGTCTTCTCTCACCACCAGAATGAACATAAGGGGGCGGCCCCTCTGCAAATCCGTAACCTTCATGACTCCTACCTGGATCAAGTTACCTCCTTTAAATATCTTGGAGTCACACTTGATTCAGCCCTTACTTTCCATGAACATATCCATCAACTTACTGTAGCTCTGTTATAAACACTAGATTAGGACTCCTGTACTACCATAGACACTTTCTTTCCCACTGATGTGCTTCACCTTGCAGTCTCATCCTCTGTCCTCTCCCTTGTGGACTATGGGATTACTATCTATGGAGCAACTGACAAAACTGCACTCCATAGGATTAAAGTGTCACTGAATAAAGCCTGTCAACTTGTCACAGGCTGTGTCAGGCACACCAATACTTGCAACCTCTACAGTCTGTCTGACTGGCTGAATTTGATGCCAGGCTAAAATATCAGACCTGTCTGATCACCAAAAAAATCTCAATAGGCCTTTCCCCCCAGGGCTCCTAAATCTCCTTCAAACTTCCCCCTCGTAAAGAGCAACTAGAAGTTCATCCAAATCCTCCATGCAGGTTTCCCACTCTAGGACCTGTCTTGGACAGTGAGCTTTCCATTATAGCTCTCCCCTTTGGTTACACTCTTTCCCGGCTGCTACCACAGTTTTATCCAAACTTGGCCCTTTCAAAACTTTCCTTAGGGAACATATTATCTCCTCCAGCTCCTGCAATTGCTTCTAACCTTACTTCCTGCCTACTTTTATTCCTCTTCATTAGTCGTTAATAACTCCCTCTGGCTCTCTCTCTCTCTCTTGCCTCCCTCTCTCTTTCCTCCCCTTTCTCTCCCACTTCCTTTCCTGCCTCAGTTGTTTCTCCATACCTACTTCTCTCTCCGTGTCCCAGCTCTGTCTGGCGCTATTTACCTTATTTGAATCTTGTTCTTGTCTGCCTGATTAATTATATAATGTGTTTACCTGACTGTGGATAGTTTTTATCCAGTATAATATTGTTTTGTCTTATTTGCACCAAATATGCTTGTCATTTCCTGTATCCTTGTTTTGTACCTCCCTGATGTAAAGCCTTTGCAAAAGAGTCTCTCACTCAAAGGTTTGTAATTCCGATTCACTTAATAAAATAAATAAAATTAAAATAAATCCTTCACCCCACTCACCTAATCTCCCTCAGGGTCCCTTCAAAGCAAAGGGGCCGAGGGCGAAGGGTGAGGGAGTGAACTCAGACAGGAGCTATGGAATCCAGAGCCACAGTTACAGCCTTATTATAGGCCAGTAACAGATTGTCTGGTTCCAAGCTTGCACTTGGAATTTCTGATAGGTCCAGCACTGCCACCAGGCCATCTGGGGTCAACTCCCTTAAAGGGCGATACTGGACCATCTCTGTAGGGGTAGGCCTACAGGGGGGAGCTCGTAAATTGAACCTTATAGTGTAATGTTCAGACCATCCAACCAGCTGCACCACCAAGTCAGAAATCTCCATCCCCAATAGGAAAACCAAATCCAACAAGTGACCATGACTGTAGGTCACTGAGGTAATAACCTGTGTGAAGCCAATGAATTCATAAGTTGGAGGAAGTCCTTACCAAATTTCCAGAGTTTGTCATTGATCCAGTTATTGAAGTCCCCCAGAACTATCCATCTGGGGGACTCCAACACCATGGCCATGATGAAGTCTGCAACTTCCTGCAGAAATTGCTTTTCACCCCTGCATGGATTGTAGATGAGAAGAATCCTGCACCCCACACATTCACCCATGATACATTCAAAGGACTTGGTCTCCTCCACTGGCTCATCTACAAGGCCCAATTCTGATTTAAAACATATGGCTACACCCCCACCCCTACGATCCACCCTGGGGCAGTGTATCACCAAAAACCCGGCTGGAATTGCTGACTCCAAAACAGGGCCAGCATTATCATGTAGCCAAGTCTCAATGATTGCAGCCAGGTCCGATGTCCCAACAAGATCAACAATCACTGCTGTCTTGTTTTTTAATAGATTCCAAATCAAAACAGTAATGCACTCACGGAAATTACTTGACAAAAACTTATTGTTCCTATCATTCGAAGTTTCTTTTACTTATAGTGCTCAATTTTAAACAACGTCAGCATCAGCAACAGTTGGCAAACTTCCTAATTGTAGTAACCCATAGCAACTCAACTCTCAAGAGTCTTCAATGAAGGTGCAGCTAAGGTGGTCAGCTGAATCTTTTATACACTTAATCGGATTCTTTACTAATTCATGAACTTATGGCATCACATTAATATGTTTTTAAAGAATAAAATACAAAATGCTTAATAAAGAATTTTTTTATAAATCACATATAACTCTAATCAATAAGTCTTTATTCCATATTGCCTAAACATTATACTGTATTAGTTTACCTAGTAAAAATGTTTAAATCTCCATGTTTAATTCTAAGGCAAAAGATAGAAAAAAGTAGCACAAGGTGTCCTGGTGTGACTGATTCCATCACAAATACAATCAAAATTCCTATTGAAATGTCTTCACTGGGTAGGTGGAGTTTCCAGGCACTGTGCTTTAGGATTTAGTGGCAAATAGAACCTAAAAGGAAAATAGAAAGGCAAAGAGTTTTGTATACCACTTTGTTTATAATAGACCTGGCATTGCATAACACTACCCAAGTTGGATGGGACTCTGAGGCAGGCCATGTCATCTGCCTACCCAACATGGAGCCCTTGGGTATGGGAACCAAGCAGGGAGGACTCCTGTCCTGGACCCATTTTTCCCCAGGGTGTCTTCTAGTCCCCACAACCCCAATCTGCCCACCCAACTCCACTCTTCTCCCCCCGGTGCAGGACTCCAGCCTCTATACCTCCACCAGACTATCTCCAGAGCACAGCACTGCCCGTACACCTTGGTGAACAGTGGGGCACAGTTAAAAGGGTGGAGATCATGGAGCTCAGAGGGGAAGTAGCACCTGACTGAGAGGGATCTCTGCCAAGACATCACTTAATAAACCCACTATAGCAGTCAAACAAGTTCAAGTTCAAGTTTATTGCAGGAATAGCTCAATTGAGCAAGCTCATTCACAAGGAGGTCCTGAAGGCATATAACAGGAGCGTGCACAATCAAATACAAATAAAGGCAACTAGTCTACATAAAACATAATACATTAACGTAATACATACATGATAGTATGAGGACCTAATATTGTAGTATAAGGGTTGTTTGGTATACAATGCTCAATGCACACAACAAAGAATATATAAGGCAACACAAGAAATTCAAGAGGCATATTTCAGGAGCATATACAAGCAATTAGAACAAAAGCAAATAGGTTACATAAAAAAATAACGTATTTGTCTAAGGATGTGCAATTGCAATGTAGTGGATGTTTGGTATGTTGGTATACAATGTTTGGTATACTGGAGTACAATGCTCAGCACAACAATAATATAACAAAAGACAAATAACACAATTCCCAACAATCCCCCCAAAACCAATCACATAAAATTATATGAGGTCCAAAGTAAAACTCAAGGTACAAACAATCTTAGACAAAAGTAAAGCAATTCACAGTTAATTAGAAGTCAATGTTCAAACACAAGGGCAAAGCATGCCAAAGCTCCAGAGCTGAATACAGGCAGGGATGGAGCTCTCACCCCCACCATCTGCCTATAAAAATTAAATCCAAACTGCAGTACTCCCACTAGAGTACCACAGATTAAAGTCTGTCTGCAGGAATAAAGGAAATAGAAGTCACTGAGCCTCTCTCACAGCCTCTTAACTCAAGATTTATAACCTTAAATCTGTGCAACACCATGACACCTCGGAAAGAAATCCATGATGTCTTTCAAAACAGCCAAATCCAAGATAAAAACAGCTCAGCTTGGTCCAGTTAGCCACCAGTAAACTGCCTTAAAGGTTAGCAGTTCAAGCCAAACAGCCCTCCAGAATTAGGGACTCCAAAACAAGTATGTCCACTGACACACAACTTGGGGAACCCACAAGGCAATCAGGGCCACACTACCCACCGGCAAGTGCCCCCCAGTGACTCCCCACAAGGCTGTCCTCCTCAATCAGCCACCCCAGAGCAACAACCACAGCCCAAGTTGAAAGATGGCAATGGTGCCAACAAAGTTTACTGCAGGGGACCTCCATGGAGACTGAACCACCAAAATACCATCCTGAGAGGTGGACACCCCAATCCAGGTAAACCCAGTGACTAGGGCCTCAGAAACACACTTGTCCTTTGACGAATGTGCATGAGCAGCCCCCAAGGCAGACAGGACTGTTGCACCCTCCAGCCAGCACCCCTCACTACCTCCCATGGGAAAACCCAAGTCGGACCACCACCCCCAGTCAGGTAACAGGGCCTTAGAAAGTTCACAACTGGCTACAGATGCTGTCCAATCAACAAAGGTCCAGGAACATTACATCAGAGTGAACTCACCACCTCCCAATCTGCTCAAACACACAGCACTCCCTGAACTCTTCGGTTTGCTGCTGGTAAAGACTTCTCTGTTGGCTCCAGGAATACAAACAGTCATGGCTTCAAACAGGGCAGTTTGAAGGGCAAAACACACTGAGGTAGTCACAACTGAATTGGGTGACCAGACAAGCTCATTAATAGGCCAACAAAGTGAAATAAGCTAGCTTTGCTGGAGAATGCTAACAGGTTGGCATTCAAAAGTTTAACAGACATACAAACAAGAACTCTGGAGAAAATTGCTCTAATAACTAGCCACCGAAAACACAGATGCTTCACTAATATAACTCACTACACTTCCCTGACTAAAATAACCAAGACAAATCATTAAATAAATCTAAAATACTCTAAAGCAATTAAAATAAAATCTTCTAGACTGCTACTAGTTCTGGTAGACCCACAGCAGTCACCATCTTGTATCTCGCAACTGCATTATATGGTCTATGGTAGAAGTAGTATAGTAGTCTATGGTAGGAGTAGTGGTATGGTCAATAGTGGTCTATGGTAGGAGTAGTAGGTTTAGGGATTTTTGACACTCTGTATGTCAGAAACCACACAGCAACTTGTTACAAATTTGCCACATCAAGAGACCTACCCCAACTTATTATGCATGCAAAATTGCATGCAAATCTGTTGAATGGCTGCAAAGTTATTATGATTCAAAAAGTTGGCTTTAACGTAGAAATGAGCACTCAACTTTAACCATACTGGGGCTACTGCACTATGGGGCCTATTCACTAGGTGGTGTGGGGGTATGTCTGAAATGCGTGTATCCAGACTGAGTGGCTCTGCACCCTTGGTAGATCTGTGCAGTGGCCATATTCATGAAAACCAGCCACCACCCAGCTCCCGTATGTGGCACCACCTCTCCAGAGTGCAGGTTCACTGGGGATTGGCAGGTGTGGAGTGGCAGACCTGGGCTAGCAGCCAATCAGCTGCCCCACCTGGGCCCCACAGTAGATCACTTGTGCCCATGGGGCACCATGTTGGTGGTCTGTGCACAGTGCACCAACAGCAAAGGGGGGGTTCCCCCAGAGGTTTGCCCACAGCCCTTCCTGAGTGCCCCAATGGCTGGTGCAGCCATAGTGGTGGTTCTGAAGACCCCTGCTATCTTCACTGCAGCATGCTGCAGCATCTAGCAGGAGGTATGTATGAGTTACAGCTGTCCTCAGAAGGTGCAGCCATCACCCTTCCATACACTGCACTCCACACCTTCCTGAATGGTGTGGCGTGTGGCCATGCCACCCATGTCAGCATGCCACTCATGTCAGCATGCCCAAGCATGGAGCTGCTCATTTGGCCTAGGGTTCGGGCACATGGGGGGGTGTATTGAGTATGAGTGTGCCACATGAGGAGGCACAGTGGGTGCAGGCAGGTGTACGTGGTACGTACCCACTTTGCACCTTTGTGAATAGGGATATATATATATATATATATATATATATATATATTTTTCATTGCAATAATATCTGTTAATGCATCAGTTAGGGTTTCTATTCCAGTGACCAAATTCTGGAAATTCGGTGTTAGGGTTACCAACCCTACTACCCCACCCACCCCTACTTACACCAACAACAGGCATTGGGGTGTGCCTTGGGGTCATTGGGCCTAACTCTCACCCCATTCCATGTGTAAGGAAGCTGAGAGGTTACAGTATAGGAGAATGGGGTGAGAGTTAGGCCCAATGACCCCAAGGCACACTCCAACACCTGTTGGTGGTGTGTAGGCTGGGGGGGTGGGGTGGTATGGTTGGAAACCCTAACACCAAAGTTCCAGACTTTTGTCACTGGACTAGAAACCCTAACTGATGCATTAATGGAGATTCTTGCAGTTAATTTCCTTACTTTTTGTGGAAGTATTACCATAGGCGTTGTTATATATGGAAACGCAAGTCCCTCTGGGCACTGCACTCCCATCCCTCTGTAGATGCGTGAGTACATTATTACCATAGCCATCTGATTACCCCAGGATGTGTATATGGTACAGAAATGTTTCAAATCCCTGCCAAAACATAATTCTGCAAAACTGTGATGCCATTCTGTGGCACAGGTGCACAAATGCATTTTGGCCAGGATTTGAAAAATTACAGCTGTGACATATATCAGGTGGGGTAATAGGAAGGCTGTGTTGTAAATCTGGGGTCAAAATATTTACAATTACCACAGTTATGAGCGTGTGTAGCAAAATTGCAACGGATGATCATAACTTTGTCATGTTTTCAAATTTTGATCCCAAATTCCCAGTATGCTTTTCTTATCACCCCACCTCATAACCCCATAGGTGAAAATGTAGTAATACGTGGCAAAACATCATTCTGCTCAACAGGTGCAGAGCACGTTTAGGGCAGGATGTGAGAAATGACAGCTGTACTGTTTATGAGGTCCAAACAAACAAAAAGTCTTGAGCACACACAAGCCTCATGAAAGGGATGCCAAGGCACCAGTCCTTAATTATAAACTTTTATTGCAGACATGACAGACTGTCATCCTGCCTGACGCATTTCAGACTAACAACAAGTCCTTTATCAATGACTGAGGATGGTATGTGACAACATTTAAATGGTACTGATAACCCTATGTTATGGTGATGTCATAGTAGCATCGCAATTTCATTGCTTAAAATTTTTTTAAATACTTACTTGGTTTAAGTAGTTGAAAAAATCACCATATTGCACCATACCCCTTAAAAAATACCTAAATGTGATTAAATGTTACAAGTATATCATTCCGTGTATAACATCATAAAATATATGTCACACTGTGCAAATTATAGAAATGGGGTGTAAGGGAGATTGAGGGTCAGCAGGGGGAAAGGCAACAATTTTAAAAACGTGTCTATAAGTAGCTCAAAAATGGCAAGAAGAAGTCTCATAACTTTTATACGTGTCAGAATGTTCATTACTTCATTAAGAGCTAAACTGCATTATCTTTATTCAGAACCAAAACTATTCATATTAATACCTAAAAACTAAGACCAAATAATTGAAAACCTTAAGAATTCAAACAACAAAAGGTGGCAATGATCCTACGATGATCTCTTTTTCTTTGAGAAGGGAAGCACATCTAACTGTGAGTTTAAATCAGGTTTTTTGTTTGCTTTCAGTGTTAATATCCCCAAATTTTCCATGATTACATCAGGTTATCAAAATGTACCCCCTCCCCCTCATGGATTTCTGTTCACTTTGTCTATGGCAGTAAAGGAAAACACTTGCTGAGCATTATCATTTATTTTCATTGTGTGTTCAGCCATCGCATAAGCTTCATCTTTCCTTGCAATGGCTCGCATGTGTTCTCCTACTCTTGTTTTGAAATTCTATGTAGTTTTACCTACATAAAATTATTTGCATAGACAAGTGGCCAAGTGTATTACTCTCGTTGTATTACAGGTCATGCATTGTCTAATCTGGTAACTTTTTGTGATGATACAGCTAGTGAACTCCCTTGTCTGTGTCACATTCATGCAATATATGCAATCCCTACACTTGAAGCATCCCTTTGGTTGCTGCAGACATGTGTTTAATTTTTTCTTCTGAAAATGACCATGCACAAGCATGACTTTTAAAATGGGGGCCCTTCTATAACACATACTAGCAGGGTTCTCAGTAATGTGTTTAAGCCCTGGATCTGCAGCTAGGACATGCCAATATTTTTTAATCACTTTCTCTAATCTGTGCATGATTAAAAAACATTGGTATGTCCTGGCTGCAGATCCAGGGTTTAAACACAATAATAAGAACCCTGTTAGGATGTGTTATAGAAGGGTCCCCATTTTAAAGGACATGCTCGTGCATAGTCATTTTCCGGAGATAAAAATCAGACACATGGCTGCAGCAACCAAAGGGATGATTCGAGTGTAGGAATTGCATGTATTGCATGAATGTGACACAGACTAGGGAGTTCACTAGCAGTAACATCACAGAAAGTTACCAGATTAGTCTATGTATGACCTGTAATACAATGGGAGCAATATACTTGGCCACTTTTTGTATGCAGTGCATTCTACGTAGGTAAAACTACATGGAATTTCAAAACTAGAGTAGGACAACACATGTGAACCATTGCAAGGAAAGACAAAACGTAAGCGACGGCTACACACAGAAAGAACTAAACAATAATGCTCAGCATGTGTTTTCCTTCACCACCATAGGCAAAGTGAGCAGAAATCCAAAGTGTGGGGCGAGGGGATTTTGATAACTTGATGTTAATCATGGAAAACCTTTGGATATTAACACCAAAAGTGAATAAAAAACCTGGTCTAAACTCACGGTTAGATGTACGCCCCTGCTTTAAGAAACAGTGATGATCATAGGATCCTTGCCATATTTTGTTGTTTGAATTCTCAAGTTGTCAATTATTTGATCTTAGCTTTTAGGCATTAATATGAATAGTATTGGTTCCAATTAAGGATAATGCAATTTGGCACTTAATGAAGTAATGAACTTTCTGACACATATAAAAGTTATGAGACTTATTCATGCCATTTTTGAGCTACTTATTGGCATGAAATGTTTTTAAACTTCCACCCTGCTACCCTTCAATCCCCCCTCCCCATTTCTATGATTTGCACAGTGTGATAGATATTTTATGATGTTATACATACAATTATATACGTGCAACTGTTAATCAAATTTAGGTGTTTTGTTAAGGGGCATGGTGCAACATGGTGACATTTTTTAACTACCTAAACCAATTAAAGTATTTAAAAATGTTTTAACCAATGAAATTGTGATGCGACTATGATGTTACCATAACACATACCACATGCTTTGATAAAAGACTTGTTGTTAGTCTAAAGTACATTAGGCCGGATGACAGTCTGTCATGTCTGCAATAAAATTACATAATTAAGGACTGGTGCCTTGGCATCCCATTCATGAGATTTGTGTGTCCACAAGACTGTTTGTTTGTTTGGAACCCTGGTAATCTTTTGAGTGCCACAGTCCCAGTGCACACTGTATTACATGGACTGTTCATGAGGTGTTGTGGAAAAATTTCTGGATTGAAAATTTGGAGTGAAAATATTAAAGACTGCCAAAGTTATGTGGGTGCATGGAAAAATTTCAACCACAGCATGTAACTTGGGCATTGTTTGGTATATTTGCACCAGATTTACAACATGGGCTATTTGTGGCCCTACCTCATGAACACTGGCACTGTTATTCTGTTACTTTGTCCAAAAAGGAGATGTCATGCAGTGACTATGCCATTCCAATCCACAGGAGCAAAAACAAATTTTGCATAGAATGTGAAAAATGACAGCTGTACTGTTCATGAGGGTGTGTGAAAAAATGGTTATGTTGAAAATTTGGATTCAAAATACTAAAAATTGCCAAAGTTACGTGCATGTATAGAACTTTTTCAAGGACCTTGCATAACTACTGTAGGGTGTTTTTGGGAATTTTTGTCCCAAATTTTCATCAAAGGCTTTTTGGGACCCTACCCCATGAACACTGGCACTGTCATTTCATTACTCAGTCCTGAAAGGTGATTTTGTGCATCGACTGCAAAATCACCTTATGGGTTCAGTTAACAAAATGACAATTACAGGGTTGATGAGGTGGGGTCCCAAAAAGCCCCTGTTGAAAATCTGGTGCAAAAATTCCTTAAAACAGCCGAGATATCAACTTAAGTTCGAAACACCATAGACAGCCATTATATGGCACTTACATTGATTATTCAGTTTGCGGTCCTGTTTAGAAGAGTGCAGACATGTCCTGGACCACAGAAAATAGCAGCCGCCGACCTCTTTTGGTAAGTATGGGCAAGGGGGGTGTGGAGTGGTGGATGCTCTGCTCGAGGGTCGGGATGGGTGAGCGGCAGGGAGATGACGAGGGACCTTTTTCTTTTTAACAGAAAAAATGTCAGGGGTCAGTTTTCTTTTTCACAGGGGAGACTGTATAAATGTTTGGGGACACTAAGTGTGGGCTCCCCAGTGTCCCATAGTACTGGGGAGGTATGACAATTGGGGACACTGGGAGTGGGCTACTCAGTGTCCCACACTGGCAGGGGGGATAAGGCTGGCAGGGGCATTGGGCATCCCATTGTCGGCAAGTATTTGTACATTGTTTGGGGACACTGGGAGTGGACTCCCCAGTGTCCCACTGTGGGGGGGAGTGTAGGGAATTTCTAGAGACACTGGAAGTGGGCTCCCCAGTGTCCCACAATGGTGAGGAGGGTTTGTACATTTTTTTATACTCCCAGCATGGGGATTGGGCACCCCGATGCCGAGATATGTCATTTTTTTAAATGTTAAGATAGAAACATAGAAACATAGAAGTTGAAGGCAGATAAGGACCGCAAGGCCCATCCACTCTGCCCATTTCTTTTTCTACCTTATAAATGTGCCATAGGCCTTTGCTCTGTCAATGGCCTATCTATTCATACTCATCTGAATTGCTCCCTTATGCCTGTCCCATGCCTGTTTGAAGCCTTGCACTGTATTCATATCCACCACTTCCTGAGGTAGGCCATTCCATGCATCCACCAACCTTTCTGTGAAAAAGATCTTCCTCACATTACCCCTTAATCAACCTCCCTCTTATCTCATGCTGTGTCCTCTTGTCCTGCTATTTTTCTTATATTGAAACATGTTAGACTCTTTCACCTTGTTAATGCCCTTAAGGTGTTTGAATGTTTCAATCATATCACCTCTCTCCCTCCTTTGTTCTAGGGTATACATATTGAGTTCAGTTAATCTGTCCTCATATGTTTTCTGATGTAGTCTCTGTAGCATTGTGGTTGCCCTTCTCTGGACTGCCTCAATTTGGTTAATGTCCTTGTGAAGTTGTGGCCTCTAGTACTGCATGTAGTACTCCAGATGGGGCCTAACCAGTGTCTTGTAAAGAGGGATTATTACCTCCCTCTTCTGACTTGTGATTTCCCTACTAATACACCCCAACATCCCTCTAGCCTTACCTACTGCTATAGAGGTCTGCTTGGATGATTTCAGGTCATCAGTGATGATGACGCCCAAGTCTCTTTCTTCCCTTGTGACTGCCAGCAACTCCCCTCCCAGAATATAGGTGGCTTCAGAGTTTCTCTTCCCTAGGTGCATGATCTTGCACTTCTTTGCGTTAAACGCCAGTTGCCACTCTTCCAACCATTTTGCTAGTTTATCCAGATCTCTTCTCATTCTGCCCACACCATCTGTATCATCTACTCTGTTGCAGATCTTGGTATCATCTGTAAACAGACAAACCTTACCCTCCAGTCTATCTGCAAAGTCACTGATGAAGATATTGAAGAGGACTGGCCCCAGGACTGATCCCTGAGGTACCCCACTTGCGACTCGCATCTCTTCTGACTATATACTGTTTACCACCATTCTCTGTTTTCTGCCCGTCAACCAGTTTGCCACCCAGCTGACCAACGTCTGACCCACTCCGAGCCTACCCAGCTTATTGGTCAATCTTCTATGTGGAACAGTATCGAAAGCTTTGCTGAAGTCAAGGTAGGCAACATCAAGTGCTCCCCCTTGGTCCACCACTCTGTTTACCCAGTCAAAGAAATCTATGAAATTAGTTTGACAGGACCTTCCTTTTGTAAACCCATGCTGTCTTGGATCCTGTGCTCGTATGAATTCCAGGTGTTGCACTATCCTTTCCTTAAGGAGTTTCTCCATAATCTTGCCCACTACTGAGGTAAGACTGACTGGTTTTTCTAGTTCCATGCCTCCTCCCTGCTACCACTCTTGTGGAGTGGGATCACATGAGCCCTTCTCCAGTCTTCTGGGACCTCTTCTGTGCTCAAAGACTCACTAAACAGTTCTGATAATGGCTCTGCTAGTTCCACCCTTAGCTCCTTTAGTACCGTGGGATGTATGCCATTAGGTCCTATTGCCTTGTCCACCCTGAGCTTATCGAGCTCTTGTAGGACCCTTTCTTTTGTGAAGGGACTAGTGCACACTTCCCTCCCCCTGTGTCCATGGTGCAGAGCTGTGGGCCCTGCCTAGCTTCTCTTCAGTAAATACTGAGCAGAAGTATCTATTTAGGATAGATGCTTTTACATTGTCCTCCTCCTCCTCACATGCCCCCTTATCCCTTTGATCTTAGCAATACCCTCTCTGGACTTTCTTCTTTCACTAATGTATCTATAGAAAGTCTTGTCACCTTCTTTTACCATTTGTGCTAGTGTTTTCTCAGTTTGGGCCTTCGCCTGCCTTACTGCCTTCCCTGCTTCCCTTATTGATGTTTGGTATGCCTCCCTATCTTCATCCTGTGGTGTTCCCTTATATTTCCTGAAGGCCAGCCTTTTGGCTCTGACCTTTTCTGCTACTGTGTTTGAGAACCAAAGTGGTTTCATTCTTCTTTTGCACTTCCTTTTCTCACTAACACAATGGGATGTTGCTTCAGGTATTGCATCTTTAATGCTTGCCCACTTTGCCTGTACCCACTCACCTGTATTTCTTTTTGCCAGGGCTAGCTTAACTCTGTTGGCCATCTTATCAAAGTCAGCTCCTCTGAAGTCCCACATTTTTGCCTTGGAATGGGATGATTTTGTTCTAGTGGCTAAATTGAATCATACTACGTGATGACTACAGGCCCCCAGGTGACCTTCTACCTGGAGATCTGTGATCCTTTCCCTGTTAGTCAGTACTAGATCTAGGATAGCCCTGTCTCTAATGGGTTGTTGTACCAGTTTTTTGAGGCCCTCCCCCTGCAGGAAATCCACCATGTGTCTACTTCTTGCAGATGTCCCTGCTGGTATTGACCAATCTGTATCTGGCATGTTGAAGTCTCCAATTATCAGATCCTCCCCTTTAGCTGTCATGTTTTGTGTATATTCTAACAATAATCTGTCTATGTCTTTCCCCTGGTCTGGAGGTCTGTACACAATCCCTTTTCATATGATTGTCCCATTTCCTGTTTCTAGGGTGACCCACAGTTCTTCTGGCTCCTTATGCATATTCAGAATTTCTGTAGCTTTGATATTTTCATTGATATAAAGGGCCACTTCACCCCCCTTCTTGCACCTCGGACAGTACATAGCTAGGTACTGAAGATTCCTCAGCTCCCTTCCCCTTACAGGCTAAAAAAGAGGAAAATCATCATTTTCTTAGGTAAACAGCAAGTGTTTACCTTAACGGGAGCAGAAGAATCTGATTCTGGCATTCGTTTTAGGAAGAATTGTTCAGAAGTGTTTTGGGCCATTTTGCCAGGAGCCGTTGTTTTTTTTTATACATATAGTCTGCAAATTTGCAGCAGTGTTCCTGGAAAACATGGCAAATGTGCGATACAACAGTTGTGGGAGTACTGCAATTTGACACACTCTCGCAAGCATAGTGTCACCAATTTGCAACACTTTCAATGGCAAAATGCCCAAAACATGTTTCTGTCCATTATTTTTGAACTCTGATGCCAGGATCATGTTTCACAGGCTCCGATTAGGTAAACACAACTGTTGGTGTTTACCAAGGACCAGTATGTTTTGAATTACAGCATTTTTTTAGCCATCACTAACTGAAAACAAAATGGTGGCCATGCAAAAGTGCAAAACCCATTTATTGCAGTCAAAAGTTCTTTTGTAAAAGCAAAAAGTGCTTTTGAGATGAACATATATTTGTTTTACATAGGCTATAATGGGAAACTTTAAACTTTAATATGTTTTGAATGGATTACTATTTTCTCACCAAACCTTCAAAAGGCACATCAGTGACCCACACCCCATATACCCTGACAATTTCAGACCAGACCCCAAACTGTTTTGGATGGAGTCCCAAGCAAAGAATTTGCACCAAAATGGTAGATTTCAAATTTTTTGCAACTCCATAGCTCTGCAACTGCACCACCCACCGGAACGACATATGCCAGATCCAGAGATCTGTGGCACCAGACAGCGCATGCATAATTTCAAGCAAATCAGTCAAATGGTTGTAAAGTTATTAAAGTGCAAAGTTTCAGATTTAACATAGAAGTGGCCAGGCAACCCTAACTATACCTGCACTACTGTTCAGATATAATATCTATCTATCTATCTATATGTATGTATATATATATATATATATATATACACACACACATATACTTTGAGTCTAGGGAACTGCTAAATCCTATGCAGTCCAGATTCAGAGCTAAACATAGCACTATCTCAGCCCTCGCCAAAGTTACTAATGACTGGCAGCGTAATCTTGAGAGCAAAAACTTTATTTGTGCTGTTTTCCTTGCTCTAAGCAAGGTTTTCGACACCGTCGACCATAGTCTGCTCCTCTCCGCCCCTTCAAACCATAGGTGTGAACCCTCCTCTCTCATGCTGGTTCACTGACTATCTTACAGGGCGCTCCAACAAGTTAAAGTCAAGGAGGCCTGTCTCCTTTAAAATCTGCAAAGAGGGGTACCTCAGGTTCTATATTAGGCCCTTACTTTTGCAATCTACATTAATAACATCGACTACTGTATAAAAGAAGCCAACATCCATCTGTTTGCAGATGATACAGTTCTCTACGTGAATCGCCCAACACCTGAAGCTGCCTTCAATGACCTACAGTCAGAATTCAACCTTTGCAAAGCCAACTCCTACAAAAAAGCTACTTCTAATGCCAAAAACTAAAGCGATGGTCCTCTCCTTTTATCCGCAAGCTAACCCTGTGTCCAGTGGGACAGTTCCCCAAATTACCACAGTTCTAGGTGAAAAACTAGAATTTGTTACAAAATTCAAGTATCTGGGAGTTTGATAGACCAAAGACTCTCCTTCATTAAACATATCGAGGACTTGCTAAAACGACTTTGGCAAAGGCTTGGACTGTTTTTTAGAATCAGCCAATTTCTCACCAGAGATGCCAAGAAACAACTGGTCCAATCCATTTTCCTATCATTGGTTGATTACGCTGACTTCCTTTACAGCCAATGCCCCAACTCTTACATGGCTAAACTGGACACACTCTACCATCGAGCACTGAGGTTTATAACGGGACTCCCCTTCGACACACATCACTGCACCCTATATGCGGCAGTGGATGGACATCACTAAAGTTCAGGCACCACAGAAACGCTGCTCTCTGGACCTATAGAGCCATCTCTAATAGCTGCCTTATTATATCTCCTGCTGTCTTCCCTGAGTATAATTGGGAACATGCTAGTTACTCAGCTATTACACTTAAAGTACCCAAAGCAAAACCTGGCCAGCAGGGCAGCCATAAGCTTCGTATACCTACCTTATGGAACGATCTACAAAAACCCTCAAATTAAGCACTCTAATCGTATAAATGCTTTCAAGATGCTTTATTTCCGCACAATCAGAGAAGTATGTAACTGCTTCACCCACTCAGACCCAGTACTGGCATATAGCCACGCCTAGACCCAATTTTAAGTACTGAGCCCCCCCAGCTTGCTCCTCACCAGCCTAATTGTTCTCTCTCTTATCTCCCTGTCTTATCAACACTAGGCCCATCCATCCCCTTATTCTTCCTTTCCCAACCTCGGATAGGAGCTCACTACCCTGGGTTGTGACATCCTACCATGCCCCGTGCTTTATAGCATTCAATCCCGGGGCTCACACATACTCCTTTTCTCCATCCACCTTCTCTATATCCAGCTTTACCAACTCCTTTCTGTGCACCGTGTCCTCCTAGCCTTTCTCCCCTACTTCCTCCCTCTTCCCTACCTTCACCTCTACCTGGTGTATATTTTCATTTTTATTTTTCTTCCGCTATTTCCTCCTGCAACCTTAGATAACCTGCTTTATCTTCCTATAGACACTTCTATGTATGTAAATACCGTAATCTGTACAATATCTGTATAATTCTATGTACATATGAACTTTTTCTTCCTCTCTGTAAAGAGTATTATCTGTATTGCCTTGTAAATACCTGTGTTGACCTGTATATACAATTGTTCATGCTCCACCCAGGTCCATCTTGCAAATGAGCTTCTGCTCAACGATGAACGCCTGGTTAAATAAAGACTTGATTGATTGATATATAGATACTGTATATATATATATATATATATATATATATATATATATATATATACAATGGTAACACTGTAGTGCTACCATAGTTAGGGTTGAGGAGCCATTTACATGTTAAACCTAAAATTTGGCACCTTAATAACGTTACAACCATTCAACGAATTTGCCTGAAATTTGGAATACATGATCTGCCAACTTTTGTACTGTTTGGATATACGGCTGTGGAGTTATTAAGCATGATCTGCTCACGCATTTATGCTTTTTTGGAATTCTTTGGTCGTCTCTAGAGGTGGCATGGTTTGCCCGACCGGTCCGAAATCTTTAGGGAATGTGTGGCCGGGGTCCCCGATGTGCCTTTTGAGGATTTTGTGAAAAAATATTAAATGGTTCAAAAGTTATCCAAAAAACAAGTTCCCATTATAAGTCAATGGTAAAAGTTAACAAAAAGTTTGACGGTGTCGCAAATGCAGTTTTTACTTTCACAAAGGGCCCTTTTACTGTCGCAAATCCGCCATTTTGTTTTCAGTTGGTCATCAGAAAAATGCTTGGCATTTATATTTGGGACCATTTAACAACCTTATTAGGGCCGGCAACCCCAACGTGCACCCCGATGCCGGTTGGGAGTGTGGGTGGGGGGTCCAAGGGGGCTTTCAACTCTAACACTGAATTTCCTCACTTTTGTCGCTGTGGAACAACCCTAACTAATGCATTAAATAGAGTTTTTAGCCTCTAATATATATATATATATATATATATATATATATGTATGTATTTCAGTTGTGTCCCTGTAGTTAGGGTTGAGTAGCCTGTTTAATGTTAAACCTCGTATTTTGTATTTAAATAACTTTGCAATCGATCAATAGATATGGATAAAATTTGGTATGCACTATCCTGTGAGGTATATCTCTTGACATGACAAGGTTCGCTACAGCTGGATGTACTGATTCTGAGATCCAGACAGAGCAAAAGCCTTAAAAGGTGCCATTTTGTAAAGTTTTTTCCCCTCATGGCCTTGCGTCCAGATGGTGTGGAGTTTTGGTGTCATTTTTTTTAATGGTATAACCAGCTTGGGTAACAGAACTGCCATGCTTTGTTTGGTGAAACAAAAGATTAATCTTTTGCAAAGTTATTCAGTTTATAAATTCCCTTTATTTTCAATGGGAATTCTGTCCAAATTAGAGGGCTACATTTTGACCAAGGATTGACCTCACGAAAAAGGACATATTCCTTTTTCATGAGAATAAAATTCTGTTTTGTGAGTGAAATATCCTTTTTCATTATCTGCCAACTTGTTTTTGCTTCAACGAACTAAAAAGCATGGAAAATACATATATATTTTGTCATTTTACAAATCAGACACCGGAACCTAACTAAACTGGCCCCAGTTAGCTAGATTCTAGCATTTGTTTTTCACAGTTAGGGACAGAAATACTTTTTCTGGACACCCAAAATCCCGGGTGCCCAGCTCTGCCATGTTTTCAGTATGAGAGCAGATTTTATTTAGTTCTGCAGCCACAGCTGAACACCAGCTGCCAGCTGCAGTGTGAGTTGTGAGCCCCCATTTTCCCTGGTGTCTAGTGGCACCCTTCACTCCCAGATCACTGTCAAAATGTATTCCCTGGTGTCTAGTGGCAACCCCCTCACCCTGTGATTGCCATCTTTTACTCACTTATTTATTTATATAATCCAACACCAGGATGCCCACCTCAGTGTCAGATGCCCCCTGCTGCAGCCCGTGTTTTTTGATTTTATTTATATAAATTCTTTCCATAGCCCATGGATCAGGATTAGCATCTGTTGTTTTATTCCAATATTTGGAAAATCATTGCTTATCAAAATGCGCAAGTGGGAATGTTTATGTGACATTGTGCTGAGTTGTTACAAACTAAAACAAACAAAACACATACACAGACTCACAGAAACCTCTAGTAGCACCAGGAAAACATGAACCTTAATTGTAATGGAATAATATTTTAAGCGTTTGGGTTTTGTGGCAAATGTGTAAGGTGTCTGTCCAGAATTTCCAGGACCGTTATATATTACAGATAAACAGCACAAGTACAAAGTGCTGATCATTTGCAAGCAGAGCCAGACCCACCATTGGCTAGATCACAAGCATCAGCACCTCTATACCATTCCTACAACAGTAACTGTACCCCACCCCAACCTAGCACAGCAACAACATCCCTCTATCTATGTGTTCTCCAGCCTTCCATTCCCCCTCTACTCAGACACATACACAAACACACACAGCAGCATGCTTACATGAAGTGCACCTCACCATGCACTTTCTGATTTTGGAAGAGTACAGTGCAATTTGAATGGGAGAGCTTAAGCACTATGCGCATGAGTACATCTCTTTCTCCAAGTGAGGACTGATGCTGCTGCTGTTCACGCACCATTAGCCCATAGCCAGCTATCTAATTCTAGGTTGCAGGTGAGATGCCACTGACAGAAAACATTTCACCCACCAGTGTCTGGTGAGTGTGACTTAGGTGGCTCATTGGATGGAATAAGGGCTGGGTTAGGCAAAGCTACCATTATAGGCAGACTGAAGGTAATGTGCTGACATAAGAAGTGATACACCTGTCTGCCTGGGCACTTGCCCCTGATTTTTTGCCAACAGCTGTTCAAGAGAAAGGGTTGGGAAGCTGTGGAAACCACATCATGATGTTCAGCACTATACATGATATATTTATTTAAATGACAACTTGGAGTGTTTTAAATTGTAATGTGCAGTAAAATGTAAAGTGTTGCACTCAGTTGCCTACATCAGTCTTTTTCACATGTTGTTTAGCTGCAGATACAGAGCATCTTGATACTTTTTTCTTTCTTATTTGGTTTCAAGAGAGCATCGGTCTTGCAAAGAATGAGGCACAAGTATGGGGTTATTACACCTATATGGTGTATTCTGTGGCAATTTCCAGAAAATGTTAATATAAAGCGGTTGGAATTACCACTGTGTACACAATATGTATATATGTAGAGAGAGAGAGAAAGAGCAAAAATAAAATAAACAAACTAGGGACCCTAGCATGCTGGTCAATCATCTAAATAGCCTATCCGAAGGGGCGACTAGAAAGAGGAGTGTATAACAGATGGACTCTGCTGTCTTGTAGCGATAAGAGATAATTCAGTCTCTTACGCATCTCTTACTCTTCCATTGCTGGACTGCCCTACATGTTGGGGTTCAAAATTGGCACAGTAACCATTCAGCCGTCTTCTGAGCTTTGAACTCCAGTGTAGTTGGTTACTTCTGACTGTAAACTCTCTTTTCTTTTTCATCCTGTAAAAAGAAAACAGTCCCCTGGTGTCTTCTTTTTAAACCTGAAAAAAGGAAAATGGTCCTTTGTAATCCCGACCATCCCACTCCCCCATCCCAACCCTCTCACCAAGAACCCACCACACCACCCATCTCCTTACCCTATACTTGCTACCAGAGGTCATACTGTAGGTTGTCATCTCCTGTGGACCAAGACACATCTGCACTCTTCAAAGCCAAACTGTGAACTGAGGAATCAAAGTAAGTGCCGTTTAACGTATTTAAATGGTGATTTGAACATAGTGTCAGTTTTCTGTAAAATACTTTCATCTGGCTTCAGTAAAACTCAGATCTCATAAATATTCAAACAAATTTGAATTTTTGGACAGTCCATTCATTAAGACAAAAGCAATTTATGTAAAAAGCATGCATTGACCCTTAGACTTCATATTTTCTTGCTGCTTTCCTGCCCTAATGTCATTATCTTCTCTCTGTGACATCAGAATAATTTTTACAGCAAATCATTATCTCATAAGCAGAAGATTTTGACATCAGGAAGGAATAAGATGTGGAACAGATTAAATCTAAGGAACGTGATCATATTTTAATGAAAATGCCTTTGTAATCAAAACTTGAAGGTCCAGAAATTCACATTTGGGGGTGGGGGTGGGGAGGATTTTGCATAACTGAGTTCTGGGATATCAACCGTGATTTGCTTTGGCTGGAAACTGGTAACACTCTTTATGCTCAGTGCTGCACCAAGGTGCCTCCAAATGCTGAGCCACAACTTTCCTTCTCTATATGTATGCTGTTAAAAATAAATGCATTGCAGCTAGTATGACAGCATGGAATGGGATGGTCACAAACCCAGTCTATCCCTCCTCTGTCCATTTTTTTGCACTTGCTTACACAGACCCAAGTGCCTCAAGACTATAATTGGATTCACTAGTCCAATGCATCAGTTTCCCTTGTTAGTAAAAGTCTGAAACCTCAAGGACAGACCAAATGTAGTAAACACCCCACATATCCTTACTGTGATTGTTTTTTTTTTAAGTACCATGGCCCAAATATTCAAAAGGGTTGCGCATGGCACAACAGTGTTGCACCATGCACAACCTACTGCTGCACCCCGGTGCAATATTTAAAAGGGAAAAGTGCGCCTGCACAAATCCCGATGCGCCAGGGCGCATCAGTAATGTATGCAGGCACAGGTGGGGGGAACATGCCCATGCATAAACTGCACAGCCTGATATTCAGCCAGGCCATGCAGAGTTATGCAGGCACAACCCCCTACCTGTGCCTGCACAACTTTACACCAAAAAAATAAAGGATCAAGTCGAGGGCCACCCACAGGTGAGCTGCCGCATTGCAGGGTGCAACACAGCAGCTGCCACCTGTGGGTGGCCCTCCACTTGTTCCCGGTGCCCCCATGCCCCGATCATGGGCATAATGTAATTCTCCCCTAAGCAGCCCAATCACTGGCATAATGTCAATGTCCCCCAACTTCCGAATAGCCCGATCACGGGCATAATAGAAAGGGTCCCCACCTTTGTAGCCTGATCGCGACATAATATAAAGGTCCCCCCAGCAGCCCAATCGTGGGCATACTATAACAGGTCCCCCACCCCGAGTAGCCCGATCGTGGGCATAAAGTTATTTTCCCTTAGCCCAATCACGGGCATTTGAGTTATCCCCTTAGCCCGATCATGGGCATTACGTTATTCTCCCTCCCCTTAGCCCGATCGTGGGCATTTAGTTATTCCCCTTAGCCTGATCATGGGCATTAAGTCATCCCCCAAAGTCCAAGATCCCTGGTAGTCCAGTGGACCGTGAGAAGCCAGATCGTGGCGGCATCCTTACCCCCAAGTATGTCATCCCTGGTGATCTGGTGGCCCCCACCCCACCCACCCACGGAGCCACCACCCGCTCTCCCCCATCGGCGGTGGGTGGCAGCAGTCCACCCATCTGCCGCTTGCTGCCGCCGAGCCGACAGCTCGGTGGTGCACGCCAGAGCATGAGTTGGTGGGCATGCAGCTCATAGCCAGACAAGCAGTCCAGATATGTGAATGAAATTCATCTCACATTTCTGGACTGCCTTGTTTGGTATGGGCTGCATGCCTATTGGCTCATGCCTGCACCACTGGTGTGCAGCCCTACCGAGCTGTCAGTCGGGCGGCGGTAGGTGGCAGGTGGTGGGTGCTGCCACCCACCAGCTGATGGGGAGCGGGTGGTGGGGCTCCATGGGTGGTGGGTAGGGGCCAGGGATGACATACTTGGGGGTAGGATGCCACCTGCGATCTGGCTTCTCGCGTCCACTGGACCATCTTGGACTTTGGGGGGATGACTTAATGTCCGTGATCGGCTAAGGGGATAACTTAATGCCCGCGATCGGGCTACGGGGGCCTTTGACATTATGTCCGTGGATCGGGCTGCTGAGGGGGACCTTGATATTATGCCCATGATCGGGCTACTGGGGACATTTGATATTATGCCCACGACCGGCTGCTGAGGGGGACCTTTATATTATGCCCACGATCGGGCTATTCGGGGTAGGGGAGGTTTACATTATGCCCGCGATCTGGCTATGGGCGGGTACTATTATGCCCATGAATAGGCTATTGGGGGGTGGGGGACACTACTAGTATGCCCATGATCGGGCTGCAAGGGGGTCGGGGGAAGTACTATTATGCCCGCGATCAGGCTGCATGGGGCATCGGTCCCCGACGGCTGCTGCCGGCAAGGGCACCAGTTGCAAGTTGTCGGAGATCGGCGCACCTGCATGCTAATGGCATGCAAATGGGGCCATAATTAGATGCAAATGGCCCCCCCCTGTGCCTTGCATAAATTATGGCCCCATTTGCATGTCACCCTTTGAATATTGCAGGTGCTGCGCATGGCACAATGGAACTTGCGCCTCCGCATCTCAATGCTCCAACAACTGCGCCATGCACAGTGGGTGTGGCCAAGGGGTGATATTCAAAGAAGTTGCACAATAATGCAACTCCATTGAATATCTCCCTGGCCACACCCCAGCGCAACTTTTTTGAGTGGTGCAGGGGCTTGTGCCACACAATGGCGCAGTTTGAATATCTGGCCCCATGTCTTCAAATAACAGAAAAACAGATCAGTTGGTAAGTAGATTACTTTTAACTTCAAGCAAAACTGAGTTACGGTTACATTTTTAAATGTTAATAACATTTACAAAAAGTATACATCTTTAGTCATAAAGTCTGATCAGGGCTGCAGACTCATAGATATATTACAAATACATTTGTTAGATATACCAGAACATTTTTAAATAAAACTTTTTAGACAAACAGCATGTTTAAAAAAACTTATTAAGGGATAAATTAAGTCTCTTAAGTACCTCTTTACTCTTCTATTACTGGACTTCCCAACAAGGCTGAGGTTCAAAATTGGCATAGTAATCACTCAGCCTTCTTCTGAGCTATACACTCCAGTGTAGTGGCTTAATTCTGATTATAAACTCTCTTTTCTTTTCCTTTTTCATCCTGAAGAAAGAAAACAGTCCCTGATGTATTTTTTTAAACCTGAAAAAAAAGAAAACAGTCCCTCATCTTCACTACCATCCCCTTCCCCATCCGACCCTCCCACTGAGCACCCATCACCCCACACCCCCTCTTACTCTGCACTTACCACTGGAGGTCATATGCTGTCATCTTCTGTGGACTGAGACACCTCTGCACTCTTCAAAGTTGAACCATGAACTGTGGAATCAAGGAAAGTGTTGCATAATGTAGTTCAGTGGTGTTTTGAACTTATGTTCATAACTTTGCCATTTTTAGGTATTTTTCCACCAAGTTTCCCACATGGGCTTTTTGGGACCCTGCCTCACAAACACTGTGACTGTCATTTTGTTAATCTGGCCCAGAAGGTGGTTTTGTGGTTGCTGTGCAAAATCACCCTATGGGACCAGTTATTGAACTGACAGTGCCAGTGTGCATGAGGTGGCGTACCAAAAAGTCAATGTCAAAATCTGTTGAAAACATTCCTAAAATTGGCTGAGTTATGAGCATTTGTTAAAGTATTTCTATGCACGTGCATAACTTTAGTAATTTTAAATATTTTGACTCCACATTTTCAACATAGCCATTTTTCAATACCACCTCATGACCAGTACAGCTATCATTTTTCACAGCCTTCCCAAAATGTGTTGTCACACCTGTGGTGCAGAGTGATATTTTGGCACAGATTTTAACATTTTCACTTATGCGGTTTATGAGGTGGGGTCATAAGAAGACTGTTCAAAATGTGGGGTCAAAATATGAAACAATGCCAAAGTTATGCCCATTCATTGCAATTTCACTATACCCACTCATAACTTTGAAAATGTAAACATTTCAACCCCAGATTTTCAACATAGCTAAATTATTACCTGACCTGATGTAAGTCACAGCTGTCTTTTTTAAATTATAGAAACATAGAAACATAGACTTTGACGGCAGATAAGGACCGCTTGGCCCACCTAGTCTGCCCATCCTGCCCAAAATGTGTTTTCCCACCTCTGGTGCGGTATGGCATTGCTGTTGTGCAGAATTATATTTTGGCATGGATTTGTCAATTTTTGTGTACCTGTACATGAAGTGGGTTAAGAAGATTTCTATGCTAAATAAGGATACTATTATACTATCTCAAAAAATAAGGAAATATGTTGCAAAAAACTTTGTTAATACTCCTGTTAGGGTCAAAGTGACAAAAAAAGTTGGGAAATGAGGTGTTAGAGTATCTCTAACACCCCACTCTCCCAAACCAGGCAGGAAAGCAGGTGTGGGGTGTGCAATGGACTTCTCAAGCATAACGCTTACCACGTTCTTATAAAGTATACACATCTGACCTTATTTATAGATAGAATGGGGTGAGTGTTAGGCTTGAGAAGCCCAAGGCACACCCCACACCTGCTGTTCTACCTGGTTTGGGAGGGTGGGGTGTTAAGGAAATCCTGATGCCTCATTTCCTAACTTTTGGCACTTTGACCCTAACTGGAGCATTAATGAAGTTTTTTTCAACATACATAAATTAACACATATATATATATATATATATATACCCTAACCACCCCACCCCACCAACCTACTACCCCCACCCCCCACCCTCCACACACAAACCAATGTCTGGGTGTGTCTTGGGGTCATTGGCCACAATGCTTACCCCATTCCTTGTGTAAGAAAGCTGAGATTGTACAGCATAGGTGGATGGTGATCATTTGGGTCAATGACTTCAAGACACACCCCTACTCCTGTCGATGTGTGTACAGTTGGGTGGGGTGGGGTGGTAGGGTTTGTTAGGGGTGGCGTGGTGTGGGTTGGGAACCCTAAAACCACATTTCCATACTATTGTCACTGTAATATGAACTGTAAATGATGCATTAATGAAGTTTTTTGCAATGAATTTCCTTACTTTTGAGAAAATGTAACCTTACCCTTATTTAGTTGTTGGAGGGCAGGTCCCTCTGATCCATGTACTCCCATCAGTCCATAGTGTATTGTGGAAGCACAGGGCCATCCAGGCCCTGTGCTCCCATGCATGCATATTGTAATTGTCCCTGGATTTCATGTGGGAGTGCAAAGTATGGAGACATTGTAATTAACCCTCATCTCCCTGTGGGGCCCTGCGCTCCCATCACCCCATAATGGGATCCATATGTGGGAATGTAGGGCCCTATGAACCCTGCACTCCCATCCATTCATAAGTATAGAGACATTGTAATTAACCCTCATCTTCCTGTGGGAGCGCAGGACCCTCCGTCTCCTGCTCTTCTATCAGTCCATAATGGTATCCATACATAGAAGCAAAGGATCCTAAGGGCCCTGTGCTCTATCTATTGATAGGTGTAGAGAAATTTGTAATTAACCCTCATCTCCCTGGTGAAGTGATCAATCCATAATGGCAATTTGTCACAGACAGCTTAGCACCATTCATAAAAATTTCCCCTAGAGTTGTAAAAACAGCCTGGAAACAGGTATAACTGTTTAGTACAAGTACACCTAATGGTGTACTAAGCTGCTTCTCACAGAAAATCCATATCTTGAACTGTTTTCAAGATACAGCTGCCAAAAGGTACTCAGCCAATACAAATGTTTTCCTATGGGGAATTAGTAAACTTTGGAATGTTATAACTAAGGAACCGATGTAACTTTTATCAGTAAAGCAGCAAAAGGCACATCTGTGGGGAAAAGCCCTTTCTACCCTGCAAATTTTAGCCCTTTGGTCTAAAGCATTCAGCAGCATTTCTGTGATAAAGAAACAGAAAGTTTTAAAGAAGTAGTGCCACAAATTGCAGCACAACCCTAGTAGTTTTGCAAAATAGTACCACAGTTTGTGGCATTACCACAGGTGTTTTCAAAATAGTGCACAATTTGCAGCACTTTCGCAAAAGTAGTGCCGCAAATTTGTGACATCAAAATGGCCCGATAAAATAAACATATTTCCAGACATTCTCGAGAAAAGGTAAGCATAGAATCATGTTCCTTGGACCCCAATTAGGTAAACACAAGTGTTGGTGTTTACCAAGGGGCAATATTTTTTAAATTATTTAATTTTGTCTGTGTCACTAACTGAAAACAAGATGGCAGCAGCATGACACTACTCCAGCATCTGCAGCAGCAAAAAGAGCTTTTGCAAAAGCAAAATATTGCTTTCACATGGCACATCTAATTTTTTTGATAGCAAATAATGGGAAAGTTAGAATTTTAATAACTTTTGAATGGATTAATATTTTTTCACCAAACCTTCAAAAGGCACATCTGTGATCCAAACCCCATATATGTTGGAAGTCTCAAACCAAACCCCAAGTGGTTTCAGAGAAACAGCATGACAAAGGAATTGCCAAAAAAAGTGGTAATTTTCAAACATTTTTACATACTGTAGCTTCGTACCGGTACATCTGACTGGAGCATTACTTGCAAATTCAGAGACCTATGGAACCCAACAAAGCATGTAAAATGTCATGTAAATTGGCTGGATGGTTGCAAAGTCATTAAAGGGCAAAATTTTGGGTTTAACATAGAAGTGAGGTCTGAACCCTAACTATAGTGGCACTATCATGCCACTATAATATATTATAGGGGCACTATAGTGCCGCTATAGTTAGGGTTCAATGGTCACTTCTATGTTAAACCCCAAATTTTGCACTTTAATGACTTTGCAAACATTCGACCGAGTCACATGACATTATAAATGTGCCATCAGGGATCAAATATCTATCTATTTAACAAGTTTCATTCCAGTCAGATATGCAGGTGCGGAGATACGGAATGTCAAATATTGTGTAAATTACAATTTTTGTGTAAATTCTTTGTCATGCCATTTCTCAGAAATGGCTAAGGGGTTTGGTCTGAAATTTTAAGGGATATTGGGCTTGGGTTGCAGATGTGCCTTTGAAGGTTTGGTAAAAATATTAATCCATTCAAAAGTTATTATAGTTTCAATTTTCACATTATTTTCAAAGGGATAAAATAGTTGTGCCATGTAAAACAACTGTTTTGTGGCCATGAAAGCGGTACTTATTTGTCGCATATGAGGAATGTAGTATCGAGATTAAGCCATCTTGTTTTCAGTTAGCGAGGCAAACAAATTTAAATAATTCAAAAAATACTTGCTGTTGGTAAACACCAACTGCTGTGTTTACCTAATCGGGGACCAAGGAATCAAATTTTGTGGTTTGTTTGCCCCACAAATGCCCAGAAATATGTTAATTTTATCCGCGGATATATTTGTGCTGCAAATTGTGCCACTTGTTCCCCAAAAAAAGGCAGTTTGCACCTTAATTTGTGAAAATATGACATTGTTTAACGAAACAATAAAGGGTGTGCCATGCAAAGAGCAGCACAATTTTTGGCACAAATATGGTCATGAAAAAAAATAAAATTTCTGCCCATTTCTGGATCAAACTGACCCCAAATCTGATTCCTCTGCCCCTGTTTAAATTCTTTGGTCCTTTTACAGCCTGTAAGGGAAAGGGCTGGGGCATGCTAATATGATATATTTTAACTGACATTTTGGTTCCCAGTCCCTGTGTTGGCAGAAGGGGCCCCCTGTCAGTGTGAAACACTGAGAGCCCACTCCCACTGTCCTGAGATACGCATCCCCCTAAGCTGTGTGGGACATTGGGAAGCCAACTCCCAGAGTCCCGAAATATGTGTTGAATTCAAACCTGAAACAAAGAAAACAGTCCTGTGATGTAGCATTCATTTGTTGATATCGGACTGCCGAATCCCATGTTGGCAGAAGAAGCCTTGCCGCCAGTGTGGAATACTGGGGAGCTGACTCCTAGTGTCCTGAGATATGCCCCCCTCCAGCAGTGTGGGACACTGGGAAGCCCACTCCCAGTGTCTCGAAATATGTATTAGTTGAAAACCTGTAAAAAAGAAAACAGTCTCCCAAAGCCTTTTTTAACCTATAAAAAGAAAATGGTCCCTCATTGTCTGTGCCATCACCCTCCCCCATCCTGACCCTCCACATGAGCACCCAGCACCCCACGCCCCTCCCTTACCCTATAATTACCTCCAGTGGTCATACTCTGTCATCTTCTGTGGACCAGGACATGTCTGCACTCTTCAAAGCTGAACCACAAACTGAGGAATCAAGGTAAGTGCCATATAATGTATTTCAATAGTGTTTTGAACTTATGTTCATAACTTTGCCATTTTTAGGTATTTTTCCACCAAGTTTTCAACATGGGCTTTTTGGGACCTCCACCTCATGAACACTAGGACTGTTGTTTCATTAATCAGGCTCAGAAGATGATTTTGCAGTTGCTGTAGCTATCGTTATTATAGTGAGCATTAGGGCCAACGATCCCAAGGCCAGCCCCTGACACCTGTCATTGTCTGCAGGGTAAGAGTGGAGTGGAGTGTTAATGTTGGAAACCCAAAACACCACATTCCCCTGGTTTTGCCTCTTTGGAAAGAACCCTAACTGATGCAGTAACAAAGTTTGTTATAATTAGTGTAACTTAATGTCACAAAAGTAGAGAAATGTGGCATTCGGATTTTCAACACTAATGCCCCCAACCTCTTAATGCCCACACTACCTCTCTGTGGACCCTGCATGAAGAAAGGAGATCATGAGTCACATTGTTTGATCACAGAATGGGGTGGCCATTATGGTTGACAACACCAAGGAAGATCCCAGCTCTGATTTGCCAAGACTTCAGAGATCCAAAAACCTATTTTTTTTTCTTTTGCTGCTTCAGTGGTGGGGGGGACATTAGTGTTGGAACCAGTAATGCCACTTTCCCTACTTTCATGGTGTTTAATTACCCTAACTGGTGCATTAATGCAATTTTTTTTTGCAAAGTGAGATATTTTAATCATACCTCATTTCCCTGTGGTGGTACAGGGCACTCTGGGGCCTGCATTCTCATCCCTCAATACATGCATACATGTTTGTTGCTCAGAGGGCCCTGAGCTTGCATTTCATTCAAAACATCAACCAAATTGTCAGCATAGCCTTGTTATTACCAAACCTCATGAACACTGTGCTAAGAATGTTCAAATCCCCACCAAAACATCAATCCATGCCACTATAATGTTATTCCTCACCAAAGATGAAAAAAAAACCATTTTGCCCAGGATTAAAAAAATGACAGCTGTTATGTTCACGTGGTGATGTAAAAAATGACTATGTTGCAAATTTGGGGTGAAAATATTTAAAATTACTGAAATTATGAGTGAGCATAGTAAAATGTCAATGTATGTGCATAACTTTACCATTTTGTTGAATATTTTAACCCAGATTTTCAACATATCCTTCTCATGACCCCATTTCATGAACAAGGGTGGTGACAATTTTCAAATCCAGTGTGAAAGGTGATTTTGCCTAGCAACTGTAAAATCACCTTTTGGATTGGACTTGCAGAATTCCACCACCATTGTTCATAAGTTGGGGTCCCCAAAAGGTTATGTTGAAAATGTGGTCTCACAGTATGCAAAAATTGCTAAGTTATGCATCTTAGTTTTAAACTCCATTGAAGTACATTGAACCACATTTACCTTAGTTTCTCATATTGCAGTTGGCAGTTCCAGCAGCAAGATGTGTCTTCAATCAGAGAGTGGATCTTCAGCTTGTGACCTGTTCAGGTGAGTGAGGGTGGGGAAAGTATACTGGGGTGTGTCAGCCAGTGGGTGCTGGGTGGGAAGTGCTGTAGGGGGTCAGATTGGTGAGGGACAGTTTTCTTTTTTGCATGTTTAACAGAAAAAACATTGAGGGAAGGTTTTCATTTTTTTAGATAGGGACTTCAATCAGAGGATGGGGGGTGCCTCTAGACACCAAGGAAAGGCACACACTTTATGGGGATGGCAATCTGAGGGTGGGGGGTGCCACTAGACAGCAGGAAAAGGCACACATTTTGGGAGGACTTGATCAGAGTTTCAGGCATACCACTAGATACAAGGGAAATGTACAAACTTTATGGGGACAGTGATTGGAGGGGGTGCAACTAGACAACCAGGAAAGACACAGACTTTACAGACACTGAGATTGGAGGGTGGGGGAGCTACTAGACACCAGGAAAAGGCACACAATTTATGTAGATGGCCATCAGAGGGTGTGGGGGGTCACTAGACACCAGGGAAAGGCACAACCTTTACAGAGATAGTGATCTGAGGGCAGAATGCCACTAGACACCAGGGAAACATAGAAACATAGAAACATAGAATGTGACGGCAGATAAGGACCGCTTGGCCCACCCAGTCTGCCCATTTCCCTACCTACTGGATAAGCTGCAGATCCTAGTTAACCAGCAGCCTACTTCTTCCTACCCCCACCCCCAGAATTGCCTTATGACTATCCCATGCATGCTTGAATTCCACCACTGATTTTGACTCCACAACCTCCTCCAGAAGGCCATTCCATGCATCCACAACCCTCTCTGAAAAATACTTTAAATTACCTCTGAGCCGCCCTCTATCTTCAAATTGTGCCCTCTTGTTCTTGCACACCTCTTTTTGAAAGATGCTACCCTCTTGGACTTTGTTGATTCCCTTGAAGTACTTGAAAGTTTCTATCATGTCCCCCTCTCCCTCCTTTCCTCGAGGCTATACATATTAAGCTCCTTAAGTCTCTCTTCATATGTCCTCCGTGCAGACCCTGCACCATTTTAGTTGCCTCCTCTGGACAGCTTCCATCCTGTCTATGTCTTTGTGGAGATTGGGTCTCCAGAACTGCACACAGTACTCCAGATGGGGTCTCACCAGCTGTCTGTACAGAGGATAATAACTTCCTGTTTTCTACTGGTGATGCCTCTCCTATGCATCCCAGTATCCCCCAGCCCTCCTTGCTGCCTTCTCACATTGCTTGCCCACCTTTAGGTCATCTGATATGACTACCCCAGGTCCCTTTCCATTTTTGTTGTTGTTAGTATCTCACCTCCCATTGTGTACTCTTCCCCTGGGTTTTTGTTTCCCAGGTGCATTACCTTGCACTTCTTAGCATTGAATCTAAGCTGCCATACATTTAACCATTCCTCTAACCTTGCCAAGTCCCTTCTCATCCTTTCCACCCCACCTTGTGTATCAACTCTGTTGCAGATCTTTGTGTCATCTGCAGAGAGACATATTTTTCATTCCAGTCCTTCTGCAATGTCGCTTATAAAGACATTGAAGAGGACCGGTCCTAATACTGAACCCTGCGGTACCCCACTAGTAACCCTCCTTTCTTCTGAGTGGACTCCATTTACTATTACTCTCTGTGTCCTATTCTCCAGCCAATTCTTTACCCAGGCTGTCATCTTGGGACCCACTCCCAGGCTGGCTAACTTATATATTAATCTTTTGTGTGGGACTGTGTCAAATGCCTTGCTAAAGTCTAGGCAGGCCATGTCCACAGCCCCTCCCTGATGTACTACTTTGGTCACCCAGTCAAAGAAATCTATCAGATTCGTCTGGCATGACCTTCCCACTGTGAATCCATGCTGCCTAGGGTCCTGTGCCCTTCTGGCCTCCAGATACGCGACAATTCTTTTCTTTAGAAGTGATTCCATCATTTTCCCTATCACTGAGGTTAAACTAACAGGTCTATAGTTTTCTGCTTCTGCCTTGCTCCCACTTTTGTGAAGGGGAATCACATCTGCCCTCCTCCAGTCCTCGGGTACCACCCCATCCTCCCATGATTTGTTAAAGAGGGTAGTCAGTGGTGTCACTAGTTCTACCCTTAGTTCTTTTAGAATTCTGGGATGAATCCCATCAGGCCCCATCAGGAAAGGCACACATTTTACAGGGATGGTGATCGGAGGTTGGGGGCACCACTAGACACCATGGAATCAGCAGCTTACTTCTCGCGCTGCAGCCCACAGCATGAGTTCCAGCTGAAGCTGCAGAAGTCAACAAAGTCCTGCTGTTCTCATACAGAGAATGTGGGTGAATGGCTCCTCTCCCTAAGCTGGCCACCCTGGATTTGGGTTGCCCAGAAAAGGTATTTCTGGCAAATAAAAAAAAAACCACCAGAATCTAGATAAACAGATCCCATTTAACTAGGTCCATCTGTTTGTTTTTTAAATACATAATTGTTATGTACTTTTACTGTTTGTAAGTTTAAACAGTAAAAAGGCAGCCATTTGAGTGGTTTTCTTCCCCCACAGCAAGTAAACCATATTACTACTCATGATGTGTAGTTCTTACCTTTCGTGATTGTTATTTCTCTGCACATGAGCTGTGAATCATGACTGGAAACTTTTTTATATTGATGAAACTGTGTGTTTTATCGATCAGACTTAAACATTATTCCAAAAATTGTTAGGATTCAAAAACTGTATAATATTTTTTCAATAAGCCATCCAAAAGCACACTCTTGGCACATGCCCCATCATCACTGACAATTTCATGAAGAAATTCCATACCATCTAGGTTGTAGGTGGGAGTAAAAATACCCCATGTGAACTATAGGGGGGAAAAGTAGATTTTTTTCACTTTGTTGACCCTCTATATCTTGAAAACCATACACCACAACCTTACACTGTGCCACATAGAAGACTATTACACAAACTGGGAATATGGGTATGGGCAGGACAGTAGTGTGGTGGGTAGGTAACTGGCTGGGTGGCAGGACACAGAGGGGGTGGTAAATGGCTGTCACTCTACAGAGGGAAGAGTGACCAGTGGGGTACCACAGGGATCAGTGCTGGGACCGGTCCTATTCAACATCTTCATCAGTGACATTGCGCAGGACCTAGAAGGCAGAATTTCACTGTTCGCTGATGACACAAAGCTCTGTAACAGAGTAGACACACAAGAGGGTGTAGACAGAATGAGAAGTGACCTGCAGAAACTTGAAGAATGGTCAGGGGTTTGGCAGTTGAAATTCAATGCAAAGAAGTGCAAGATAATGCATATGGGGCACAAAAACCCTGGCACAATATATCAGTTGGGGAGTGAGGATATAGCATGCACCAAGCAGGAAAGGGATCTTAGGGTTATCATCTCTGATGACCTCAAGGTAGGGAAACAGTGTGATAAGGCAGCAGGTAAAGCAAATAGAATGCTGGGATGTATAGGCAGGGGTATCACCAGCAGGAAAACGGAGGTCATAATTCCGCTATACAAGACACTAGTGAGGCCCCACCTGGAGTACAGTGTACAGTTCTGGAGACCATACCACTGTAAGGACATAGACAGGGTAGAGAAGGTTCAGAGCAGGGCAACAAAGATGGTGCATGGATTGCATCACAAGTCCTATGAAGACAGGTTGAAGGAACTGAACATGTACTCCCTGGAGGAGAGGAGGGAGAGAGGGATATGATAGAGACATATAAGTATCTTACAGGAGGAACAGGGTGCAGGAAAACACTATTTTTAAGCAAAAAGATGTTCCAGGACTAGAGGGCATGGGATGAAGTTGAGGGAGGATGATTCAGAGGAAACATGAGAAAGAATTCTTCACAGAACGGTGGTGGACAAGTGGAACACCCTGCCAGAAGAAATGGTGGGGGCTGAAACAATCACGGGATTTAATAATGCATGGGATAGACATAAAGGAATTCTGGAGGCCAGGGATAAGGGGCAACAGACTTCTAGGAAAACAAACTGAACTTACAAGCTCAAATGGGCAGACTGGGTGGGCCATAGGCCCTTATCTGCTGACACTGTCTATGTATCTATGTATCTATGTAAGATGCTGTCACAAAACTGTTCACATCTTGAGACTCTGACAGCCTGATCATGTTTGCCAAATTTTTGCTAATTGATCAAATGATGGCTAAGTTATTAAGGTGCAAAAAGTGGGTTTAACATGGAAATGCTGACTCAACCCTAATTATAGGGGTGTTAATGTGCCCCTATGATGTATTATAGTAAATATCATATACATATATATTATAGTATACAGTATATATTAGAATGCATTCCACCCTACGCTCCCACAGGTAAATGAGGATATGATTATAGTATTTCAAAAAGTAAAGAAATTCTTTGCAAAAAACTATATTAATGCACCAGTTAGTGTAACTTAATGCAACAAAAGTAAGGAAATGTGTCGTTATGGTTTCCAATCCTAAAATCAACCACCCCACAAGAAGCAAAAGTAAAAAACATTAGGGTGTGGGGTGTCCAGAGTCATGGCAAATCAGTGGTGGAGTCTTTCTGGGAGGTTGTCGACCTTAATGTTCCCCTCTGTGAGCTGTGCATGGAGAAAGGAGATCATGTGTAATGTTTGCTCATGGAATGGACTTTTTACTACTTTTACCTACTTTTGTGGCATTACATAACCCTAAATGGTGCATTAACATGATATATATATATATATATATATATACATATATATATACATATATATATATATATATGTATATATATGTATATATAAATATATATATTATAGTGGCAAATTTTGCACATTAATAACTTTGCAACTGTTCAATGGATTTGCCTGAAATTTGGAATGCTTGATCAAGACCCATATGCCTAGGGATCTGCCAAGTTTCGTATCGGTCGCATATACGGCTGCAGAGTTATTAAGCATGATCTGCATGCGTGTTTACACTTTTCTGGAATTTTACGGTCGCATCTACAGGTCGCATGGTTTGCGTGACCGGTCAGAATTCTTCAGGGAACATGCGGCCGGGGTCCCTGATGTGCCATTTGAAGATTTTGTGAAAAAATATTAAACGGTTCTAAAGTTATTCAAAAAACAATTTCCCATTATAAGACAATGGGAAAAGTTAACAAAAAGTTTGACAGTGTCGCAAATGCAGTTTTTACTTTCACAAATGGCCCTTTTACTGTCACAAATCCACCATTTTGTTTTCAGTTAGTGATCAGAAAAATGTTTGCCATTTAAAATTGAGACCCTCTAGCAATCTAATTCTTTTTGTATTCACCTAGTCTGACCCTGAGGACACTAGCCATGTCTTTATTTTGGGGTAAAACACCTCAGAAATGTGTTTTTCAAATTTCTTTAAAAATACTTTCTCAAAGTACTGTCGCATTTGCCACAGTGTCGAATGAATTTGTGAAAGCTTTCACAAATTTCGACAGTACTTTTCTAGGCTGTGGGAAACTGCCAGCAATTCTTTGGCACCCTGCTGCAAAAGAACAGTTTGGTGTTTTGGCCTGAAACTTGGAGGGAACGCAGCCAACATCTCATAGATGTGCTTTTCACTGTTTTGTTGAAAAAATATTACACGACAGCAAAGTTGCGGCACTATAAAATTTACACTTTCCCCCCTAGGATAACATTACGGCGTCTGATGCATTACAGGAATCCTTTGGCGCCCTGCTGCTAAATAACGGTTTGGTCTTTTGGGCTAAAATTTGGAGGGAGCACAGGCAACATCCCACAGATGTGCCTTTGTGTGGTTTGGTGAAAAATATTACAGGAGCCAAAGTTATTGCAGTCTGCATTCTTTTTCCCATAGCACACGGGCACCACCAAGACCTCTCAGGGCCTGTATCTCGAAAATAGCGAGATATGGGCTTTTCATCAGACAAAATGGGGGCTAAGTACAAAACTAGCCAGGAAAGTCATAAATCATATGACTTTTAAATTTGTTTTCTATGTCGTACAGTTCCTGAGATATAAGCAATTTAGTATTCCAACTCTTCATTTTCTGCTACGAGAACCATTATTATGCATACATTCTTTGTACTCACTGTCTTTCTTTATGCAGCTTTTGGGGAAAACCAGCCTGTGTGCTTATATTACTGTTACCATTACCGTTTTTGCTTGTGGTTCCGTTCCCGTTTCACTTACCGTTCACGTCTACGCCACCATATGCGTTACTCTTTGCATTTTCATTTGCCCTTGCTTTTGCATTATTTTTAACATTTATGTCTACACCACGGTTTCTCTTTCTATTTTGCTTTGCGTCACCATGCTCATTACTGTTTGCATTTGCAGGCACAATGTTACTATGTGATAAGACATCATGTGGCCCTTTGGGCCCCGCGCTCCCACTGCCGCATTGCATTCACAATTTCTCGTTATCATTCTCAAAAATAAGGGAAATTAGAGGCAATACACTCCATCTAATGCATTAGTTAGGGTTGTTTCACACCAACAAAAGTGAGGAAATTCGGTGTTAGGGTTAAAAGCCCCCTTGGCCTCCCCACACCCCCAACCAGCAACAGGGTGCACATTAGGGTTGTCGGAGAAAAAAAATCAGTAATTCAAAGATTCAGCTGCACTTCAGAGGAGTATGGGAAAACATCCTCAATGCACAGAAATCAGCTGCAATTTATTTTTCACTGCCTGTGAATGGATGACACTACCCCAGCACTTTGCCATTAGACGTTGTCAAGGGGTGGGGACAGGTAGCCCAGGTACATCATTTATAGCCCTGGAATGTGATGTCACTATTAAGCAACAGCCCATACAATATTCACAAACCCAACAGTGTGCGCATTAGAATAAAAACTTCCATACAAAGCAGCAAAAAAAGGCAAAAAAAATAATTTAATAAAAAAAAAGTCACCATTCATTACATGATCTTCAAAATATTGTTTTTGCCAACTACTTAATAGACCCAGAATTTTGCAAAGGGTAGAAACCTGCACAGGGCCAACTCTGAGTTAATTTCAAATCTGTGATCACCCTGGGTACTTTAACTCCTCCAATTAATTTGAAGTAATTCTAGTTGCTGGTTATCAACAGATTCAAACTTGGATTTAGTGTGCCATATAAGATTGATGGGGACGTTTCCAAAAGAAAGGTAGAAGAGGGTAAAGATCCTGCCTAGAGAAAGAACCAAAAAAAGAAAGTTAGTAAAAATCCATACACATAAAAGAACACTAAATTTTGAATCTCTGAAACTGTCATTGAGGGGGTGGAATTTAAACAAAACATATGTAATTTAAACTAATTTCTTAGTAACCGCCTCTATAAATAGAATAAAGCATCAATTAGGCATAGCTCTTAATTCATCCATCATTCAGAAAAGGTTTTTAAAGTCCAGAAATTCATCAAACCATCTAGATTCAAGGCTTTTAAATGAAAACTCCAGAAGCATTCTCTTCTTAATAGAAGGTTGTCTATTTCCCCATCTTCACGGTGATTTCACATGCTCCAGTCCCATAAACTGAGGATGTGCAGGTATCCATTATGACATTACAAAAAATATCTCCAAATAGGGGTGTCCATACATCCATTATTTATTTATTTTTGTTATAATTCTTTTTTCTGCTACACTGTACCATGGGGAACCCACTTCGGCATCCTCAGGACTCAGAGTCTTTACCTCCCACCAGTAACCTTTATCTCTCTCTCTCTCTCTCGTGCAAACTGACACAACCTCTGGATCTGAACCTCCCAGAGGAAGGGCCGCCCTACCCGCCCAGGGCACTTTATCTACATTATTGAGTGCTGGGCCACATAAGTTGGCCATGGAGAGGAGGATGGGTCCCGGTGTCTGGAGTGTGTACTACAGAGGCCAAGGTGCCTTCACCTATCCCCAGGAGTGGACATTTTTCTGCTTTATGTGTCCTTCCCCTCAGAGTGCGGCGAGGCAAGGCAACGTAAAGCCAAAACTCTGCCCCCTTGTTGATGAAAGCATCACTGCATTGTGCATCACCGACTGCCACCAGAGAGCGCTAGTGCACAGCAGCTCCCAGAAACCCACCCCGGGAAGAGAGAGCTGTTCTCTGGACACTCAATCTCTTCCCTCCCCTGCCGACCCCCAATGACCTGGGCTCATTCCTGAATCTGGGTCACCGGCATGGTGCGAGGTGTGGCATCCAGTGCCTCAACCCTCAGCGCCACCGGGCAGGCTACCATACATCCATTATTGATGGACCTAATTTGCTCCTGGATGCTTTCAATTATTCTTGCAGTTCTCTGTGACTTGGTTACTCAGTTAAGTTAGACAGAAGTAGGCTGGATGCCCATCTGGTCCATTTCTTACTCCTAGTGGGTGAATTTTTTTCATAATAGACATTGATATCAACTACTTGTCAAGTTCTGTTTTAAATCTGTTGAAAGATGCACTATCAATTCCTGTGGAAGCATATTCCATACTTTAGATGCCTGTATGGAGAAAAAATGATCCTGCTTATTTATATTTTCCCTAGAAAGCCTAAATTGGTTGTTGTGAGACCTCAAACTAATTGCTCTGTCACAGATGCAATACCGCACAGGGCCATTATATCTGGACTGTTTAATATTTTGAACAATAACAAGTCATGCCAATATAACAAAGGTTACAAGTGCACCATAAAACATATACAATACAGTTAGTACTACATGTAATAAAATCTCTAATCTCTACCTTCCTTTGTATCTTCAGACAGGTAAACCAATTGTCCTGTTTTGAATATTTACAAATGTTGCACCATTGGCACTCATGAAAACCCTTTAGCAATGATGGAAGCCAGGTTTTTCTAACTTTGTCTGGTCTGTTGAACTGGCTATGTACAATATGATCCCTAATATTGCTGCATTTTCTGAAAGTGATTCTAGGTTGTATCCCCACTGCTTTGCCTACAGCATCATCACTTAACAACATATGCCAATTTCTCCAAATTATATTGCCTATCTGGCCTGCAACAGAGTTGTATTCAGTGAAGAATGTCACTGACCCCCAATCAGTGTCAGTTTTTTGTTCTTCCCTTAGTGGCTCATTCCTATTCAGTTTCTTAGCCCCCTGATATGTTTTCTCTAATTTTCTCAGTACAACACCTGTCCCTAAATCTGTTTTTTATTCCACAGACTGTGCTTCAAAGATTGAAACATCAGTACAGTTCCTTCTGACTGATGAATTATGGGATTTATTTTTCACATTCCTACCCTTGGCATTGCTCCTCTGGACCCCCCTTCCCTCCAGGTCACCCACTGCTGTTCTCCGACAAGTAGAACCCACATAGTGTCAGATTATCTGTTGTAATAAAGAAAACAGAACCTCAATTATTTTTTAAACCTGTAAAAAAGAAAATGGTTCCTCGCTGATCTGACACCCACACAAACATCCCACCTTGACATCCCCCTCAGCACCCATCACCTTACACCTCCTGCACGCACACCCACATACCCTCACTCACCTGAACTTGTCCAATGGTGTAAATCCAATCTGCGATTGAAGACACATTTTGCTGCTGGAACAGACAACAGAAAAATGCAGTATAATGTATTTCAATGGGGTTTGTACTTTGATTCAAAACATTGTCATTATTGAATATGTTTAAACCAAATCTTCAACATGGCTTTTATGGGATGCCCACCTCATGACAGTGGTGGTGGAATTATGTAAAACTGGTCTGAAAGGTGATTTCATGGTCATTTTGCAAAATTGCCAGTCAGGAGGGATTTGAAAATTTACACCACCCTTGTTCATGAGGTGTGGTCATAAAAGGCTATGCTAAAAATTTGGGGTCAAAATATTAAAAATGACATGTTATGAGCATATGTGAATTTTTTCTATGCTCGCTCATAACTTTGGTAATTTAAAAGGTTTTGTCCCCAAATTGTCAACATAGCCATTATTTCACACTTCCTTGTGAATGAAGCAGGAGTCATTTTTCAAATCCTGGCCAAAATGTGGTTTTGCAGCTGTGGCATGGAGTGAAGTTTCAATGGCGTGGAATGATGTTTCAGTGAGGATTTGAAAATTTTCTCCTGCCAGGCTCATGAGGTGGAGTAATAAGACTGATATGCTGAACATTTGGTGTACCAATGTGGTAAAATGCATAGGTTATGAGTAATGTTGCAGTATTTCAACATTCACTCAAAACTTCTATAATTTTCAATATTTTGATTCCAAACTTTCAACACAGTCATTTTTTCATACCAACTCATAAACATGACAGGTGTTATTTTTTGAATGCTAGACATGATGTGCTTTTGAACTCCTAATGCAAAGTGATGTTTTGGCCAGTTTACTATAAATGCTACATGTCATGTTTATAAGGGGAGTCATAAAATGAAGTGCCTTGACACCTGGGTTATGATTTGTGGCTGATTTGGTGTCGAATTTAATTTGCAGTGTGTCTTTTGAATTATTCTAAATATAAATGACTTTTTAGCAGATAATCAAATTTGTCTTGGACTCTGCTTATAATAACTCCATATCTGAAATCTCTGTAGTGCAATCCTTTCAGTTTTGGAGTCACAAAATGACTATCTTGAACATTTATGGTCAAAATAAAAAAAAAATCTGTCTGTCTGTCTATCACATTCTTAAGAAACTTGGTGTGTAGTGCCAGTCTTGACCCCAGTGGGTAAGCTTTCTGACTGCATACCAATGAGCTGAGTTTGGTGACAAGCTCAGTGGCCAGCTAGATGAAGTGAGAGTGGGTGGATGGTGCTGTTATGTGACACCTGAGCAGACAGATTGAGCACTTCAATGAATGAGCACATACTTGTACAAGCATGTGCTTATTCACTGAAGCACTCAATCAGGCCACTGGCCATGGAGGTGAGTGGAGGGCTGTGCTGGTGGCCCAATCAGGGTACTGGGGGGAGTAGGGTGGGTGCTGTCAGTCTGACAGTGGTGACAGGGTGGGGGGGCCACTAGACACCAGGGAGAGGGATGAGATTTTTTTTGGTATTTTTTTAAACAGATTGGGATCATGGCTGGGCCGGGCAGGGATTGGAATATAACTCTGGGGGGGTAGTGTCTTTAATTCAACCACCAGCCACTGATTGGAGGAGGGTATTCTAATTCATTTGGGCTGGTGTGTGACCGTTGGGGGTGGAGGAGACCAATAGACACCAGGGAGACTGACGGGATTGCCTTTTTTTTTTTTACAGATTGGGGTCATGGCTGCACCAGGGACTGGAATATAACTGGGGGATTCTTTAATTCAGCCACCAGCCAGTGATCAGTGGGGGTGGCACTAGACACCAGGGATATTCTATGGGCTGGTGAGCAGCTGCAGAGGGGTTCCACAAAACATCAGGTTCGGGAGTCTGAAATTGGTCGAATTGCGAAATTTCGCACACAGGTGGCAAAATTTCACCTGAGAGTGAAATTTTGCCAACTCGGGGGAATTTCACCAGCTCAAGGGTGAAATTTCACTCACATCAGGTGATGAAATTCACATTTTGCTCAGTGAAATATTTTGCGAAATGCACACATTTTGCAAAATACTTTGCCGGGTGAAATTTTCCAATTTCACACAACACTATTCCTAAATAAGGAACAAATATGACTACTTTAAAAATAAAACACACAAAACAATACACCAGAGTAGTTAAACAGAATACAGATATGCACAAATCTACAATTATATCTTAAATATATTAAAAATTGTAAACAACAGGGTTTATGTCCCCTTTTAAGAGCCCATGTTGCAGCTAGAAGAATGTTTGAAAAATGCAATATTTTATACACAACTTAGCTTATATTTCTTTATCCCCATAATTTTCACACTTATTTCTTTATTACTAAGTACAGTTGCAAGAAAATGGGAACTCTGACCTATATGCTCTGGCTAATTGTCGACACCTTGCATCATAATTCCGTTTATGAAATCACAACCTATTGTGTAGATAATTACGATGTCAGAAATAGGGGACTGTGATGTCAGGTGTAGCCAAAGCTGATAATGTCTAGGGGAGGCTGACTGATACTGTTCTAATACAACAGTCCTCAACAAAAGAGAAATGGAGAAAGAAATACCGAAAATACATTAGATATAAACACAATTGTGTATAAAGCTATATTTTACAATGTTTTTCCAGTGGCGTCAGGCTGTCTTTAATGGTTTAGTATTCAGTCACAAGGTCATGTAACTTTCTTTCTTTATTCCATTTTGAAGTATGCAATTAGAAAATTCAACTTTATATTTTTCAGTTTAGTCCATGGATTTACCCTCCTTGACTGCAAGAGTTTATTTCTTTTCTTTTTGTATTATAGTACCCTTCAAGTAAGAATAGATAGCAAATGAAAAAAAAAAAATAATCAATAAAAACTCATGGGAAAACAATACCATTTTGGCATTGTGCTGATATACTATAGAATATGAGGCTTTCACATTCTGAAAACAAAAAAAAAAAATACCACTGATTACATAAGGACATTTCCAACGATTTGTCACATTCTTCTGATCACAAAGGTTAGCAGTATGAGACAGTGGTTAGAGAATAGAACTGTTTACCAGGGTAACCCAGTTGCAATTCCCTTCATAGCCCATTAACCTACAGTGCTACATGATCAGCAAGTCAATTGGCCTCTTTGCACTTTAATCCATAGTTAGATAGTGAGAACCAAATAAAATGAAATGTTGTAGCTTTGTTAGGCTACTATTGATAAACAGTGCAAAAATACAGTGATGATTAAAATCACCATACACCACTCCCCAAAAGGCAGACAGACCATTGAACTAACTAAATCCCAAATCAAGAAGAATATTTTGAAAATAATATGTACAATGTCTTAGACTACATCTAATTAATGCCTATGTGGTTCTCAAAGAACCCAAGCTGTGATGTGAGGCAACTAATTTGTACATTCTTGGAAAAATTAAAATGAGAATGCTAAAATGCTATGTCTATAAGAACGCTTTATAATATTTCTGCATTACTTAGCTGAAGACTTTTTGATCCTTACATTCATGAAAAAGTTCAAATATCTTTATTTTACTCTACATCAAATATTTACATGTCACACTAAGGGGTGCACAAAGGAGTTGCTGTGATTAGTTGCCAAGAAATATCAAGAATCAAATGCAAGTGTTAGTGTTTAAAGATTTTCCTGTTTATTTCTGCAAATATAAAGGATAAACACTGTCAGGTCAAAGTAAACTCTAGAGCAAGTATTAATTTCAAAGATGATTGTTCTCTGAAGCCTCAGCATTGTTGAAAACATATACCATGGTGTTACATTTGTAGCCAAGGCTGTGTGGTTAATAATGCCATGTGTGAAAAATCAAGCAACTGCCTTGCCCTCAAGTAACTTTACTAGGTAATTAGAAACTTACGTTAGTCAACCCATGTAGAACCCTGGAAGTGGAAACACCCTCTAAATGAGTTAAAAACCAAACATTTTTCTGATTATTAAGTACAGCCAATATATAAGATTCAGTCAGACAGATGAAATCATTCTCTACAACTAAACAATAATCAATGTTATAATGCATAGGAATATTTCAGATCATCAGATCATCATACTATTTATTGGACAGCAAATTGAGAAAAAATATTCTCTTTTACAATAGCATCCAAATATATTCTAATGACAGACTAAACAAAATTACAAACACTTAGTTGCTCACAATATGATAAAACACACTTTCAAAATTTCTTTAAGATCATGTAGTTATAAACAGGACTTTTCAACCAAAACAGTTACAATTTAAAAAAATAAACATGGCATTTTAGGTCCATTCACCCTCCTGTACAGTACTAATGCAGCAATGTTGCACTTTTCCAATGTTTTTCATTGTGTTTATCTTTATTTATGAGATGAAGGAGTACTGCATATATATTTGGAACGGCTTTGGAACTTAAAACTAGGTTTAATTATGTGGCAGGATTTTTTGACTCACTGGATCAAAGTGACTTCCAACTGGTCTAACCCTTTACTTTATCCTGATGCCCACTAGTAATAACTGACTTTTATTTTTTATTGATTAATTATTTTTAAAGGATCAGACTCGGCTGAGAAACTGCATACATTGGATATTCTTTTCAACAAGTTTGGATGCTTTTTTCTTTGTGACCCTAGGGAACCCTACCACAGTGATTTATATCCCAGATTAGAGTGCCTGTCCCTGGTGCATTACTGACAGCTCAGCCTTCTTCAGTTTCCTAAGAGTAGTGTATTATTGAAAACTACACACTATATTGGTGATATATTGGCTCCCAGAACTACAAGTTCTGTTTTGCATTCTTCTGCAAGGCTTGAGGTGGTGCACTCTCTTACCACCATCTAATTGCCCTGGATTTCCCCCCAATTAAGAGACTGAGACCTTGAGTGGTGGGTACTCAGATTAGCAATTAATTTATTCATTGGTACCTACAATTCCATCACCCAGGTTTTTTTGTTTCATATGTTTCATTTTAAAATACAATTGGCCACAATACTTAAGCATTCCTCCTGTCTTTCTTTGTAAAATTTTATACAGCCATTTTTATACAGTTATGTCCATTTATTTATACAATAATTCCAACATTCTTATAATCTAGGGGCCCTTCTTCTTTTTGGAGGTAACGGTATATACCCATTACCATTTTTCTTTTGTATGCTGCTATTGTTGTTCTATTTTGTGTGGACTTCTTCCCTTCCTCCGCCCCCACCTCCCCATCCCTTTTAAAATTGTATATAATTTCCCATAGCCCATCTCCAGCCTACGTTGGATGATGGGCCTTCCACCTTTTTGCTCTTTTCTTATCTGCCTACCTGCCTTCTCCACTCTTGTATACTCCCCATGGTTTCCATGTTAAATAACTGTACCCCCAGGTGCAATAAGTGTACCTCATCCAATCTATAATATTCATCTTCTTTCTCATCTACACCTCTCCTAATGACCCTTCCCCTGTTGGCTAAAAACCATGCACCTATTCTCATGTTCATTTTTCTCCATACCCTCTTGATTGCTACATGACTGTGAGCCTGTCTCCAAACTCTATGGGGCACCATGTCTGATCAAGTCAGGGTTACTTGGGGCCACCACATTTTTATTGTCTCTATGTCATATTTGATCTGCAGAAAAATGTTCAGCCAGTGTCTGGACCCAATGTCATTCCCTTCTAAGTGTAGTATGATCATGTCCGATGATGGGCGTCTCTCCCTCATGTATCTCAGTGTCAGAAGTAACTGGGCCCACTTCATGCCCCTGATTCCTTGCCATCACACCCTGCATTGTCTGAGGTCTTTGTACACCTAGCAAAAAAACCAAAAATGGGCTCAACAGCTCACGCAGAAAGGCTCCACACACCAAATATAGGTTACTAATTTAATAGAGAATAAGCAATCAGATAGCACCCTGTGCTACCTGATTGCTTATTTGCTCCTATTAAAAATGTATTTGCAACTGTATTTTTGGTGTGGAGCTTTCCTGCCTGAGCTGTTGAGACTGCTTTTGTTTTTTTGCTTGCAGTCTTGTTTCAGAGTGGCTCCAGCATCCTGTCTCCTGAGCAGTGTTGCTATGCATTTTGACTTTGGATGCTCTCCTCTCTGCCCAGTAAATATATGAATGCCCACATAGCCATATCTCCAGTCTCTGACCCAATCTTGCCAAAAAGCAAATACACAGTTAAACTTTCTTTTAGTCTGCTCCCCCTGGTTTATTGAACCTGTTGAAATTACCCCTATACCTTTGTAACTGCGAGATATCCCCTTTCTTGGTCTCCCCCCCCTTTTTGGCTAGTGTCCCCTTCCCCTCAATTAAACCTGTGAATAAAAAAGGGAGAAAGTAGTTAATATTTAATTGTTCAAAGGCCACGCATATCATTTGTAACATTATCATTTCCATTGTCCGATCCCCTGTACTTGTTCGCTGGAACCCCCCCTATGCTGTCAACTGCAATGCTGCCCCAATTCTAAATGAATGAGATGAATAGTATCATGGTTCCTTTCCCAGAAAACTCATGCACCTTTTAAAGACTGCTATTATCTGATAGCTTGTTACTCTCTTCCCATCCCCTTGGATAAAGAACTGCCCCGTTTGTTATGTCACACTGCGGCATAAGCCCTTTCTGTTTTCTCTCTAGGTGGATCAAATAGTCGTTACCTTCCTGATCTGTCTTTGATCCCTTGATCTATAAAGAAATTTCATCTGTATGCCATGTTATATCCTCCATAACCAGACCACTCCCATCCTTGACTTTGTCATGCCCTACTGCTTTATTTACACTGAGGGCCCTGTGATACACTGTTGTGAAGGTGGATTATTATAACAAGCCCTCTCCTGATGCTTTACATATCAGTGGTTTGGCCCACCCTAAACCTGATGAGAGCCTCTTAGACACTGGTTTGGTATCCTATCATCTCTTGCCTTGGTTCTTAGGTGTCCCCACCCTTGAATTATTCATTTGATTAGCATGGTTTTTGTTGGGTCCCACCATCCCTTTAGGTTACAAACTATGCTGAGGGTTGCTAGGTGTACCCTCTTGTGGTGTGTGCTAGTCCTCACTCCCATTGGTACACTATGTATTTCCCTGCCTGTTCATCAGTGATCTGCACACTTACCTCCATACTGTGTAGGTCCCTGAAATCTTGGAATGCTCCCCAAGCCCCTTCATAGGCTCTGAGGGTCTTGGGGGACCAGGAGTTGTGAAATAGCACTTTGGCTCCTTCCAACCAACTTCTCAAATGTCCTCTGGAATGGGCATTTTTTGTGCCTCTGCCTTCGGTGTCATGGCCTGGAACTTGTCCAGCTGCAGGCAGGAGAGGCTGTCAGCTATCATGTTCAGGATAACATAGATGTGCCTAGCTCTAAAGGACATGTTGATCTTCAAACCCTGTAGTACCAACTGTCTCAGCACCCACAGGACTGGTCCCGATGAGGCCCATTTATTGTTGAGTACATCAATGACTGCTTTGTTGTCACACCAGAAGGTTACTTTCTGGTTTTGCAGTTCTACTCTCCATACCAGTGTGCACACCCAGATTGGCATGATCTCTAGCAGTGTGATGTTTTTTGGTTAGCCCTTTCATTCCCCATTCCTCTGGCCATACTTCTGAGAACCATTCCCCCCCCATGCCTAGGCCCCTTGCAGTGTCTATATATAGCTCTAGGTTGGTGTTAAATAACCATTCCTCCTACCAAAAAGACATGCCATTAAATGTTTCCAGGAATACTTCCCAGATTCTCAAATCTTCCTTGGTGTTGCTTGTGAGATCCACCCAGTGGTGTGGCCTGGTCACTCCATGTGTTGCATGTGCCAGATGCTTCATGAAAGCCCTCCCTGGGTTGATGGCACTGCAAGCAAAATTGAGGTGTCATATCAGTTGCTGTACCTGTCTGAGTTGCTTCCATCACCCGACCTTGTGGTCTTGTAATAGCTCTCTCAACTTAGCTACCTTCTTTTGCAGCAACCTGAACACTTCTACTTGGGCATCAGTCTCTATTCCTAGAAATTCTATCATCCTGCTGGGGCCTTCCATCTTTTTCAGTGCCAAAGGTACTCCTAGTTCTTGGCACAGCCCATGAAGATTCATCAGCATTTTCTCTGTTTCTTCCCTCCCACTACCTACAAGGAAGAAATCGTCTAAATAATGGATCACTGACTTGCAGCCTGTCCTCCTCTGAAATATCCCCTGCAGGCAGGTGCTAATTAGTTCAAAGGAGGTGCATGCCATTGAGCAACCCATGGGCATGGCCTTGTCAAAAAATATTCTCCATCTACCTTGAAACCCAGTAAATCCCAATCTGGTGGCCACACTGAAAGGAGCCTGAAAGCTGCTTCAATGTCTGTTTTTCTAATCAAGCCTGTGGTGTAGCCCTAATAATCTGCACTACTTCTTCCAGTGTGGCATACGTAACTCTGGAGTATCTTTTCTCAATGTACTCATTCACCGAGTCCCCGTCCTGGAACAATGAGTGGTGTATCACTCTGAATTCACCTGGTTGCTTCTTGGGTACTAAACTTAGAGTGGATATCCTTAAGTTGGCAAGCGGGGTGGACCAGAAAGGCTCTTCTATTCTTACTGCACTCTTTTCTTTTTGTATCTTGCCCCTCAAAATATTCTCTTTTCCCCTTCACTGACCCTAAATTCTTGTTTTCTCAATGTATCCCTGACAATGTAGGCTGAAACCCCCTTTAAAACCTGCAAGCAGTTGAGCCACCACTTCTTTGTTGTTGTGCCCCTCAAAAGCCTGTTCCCACATCCTGATGTTAATTGGTGTCCGTGCCATGGTAAATATGGGTATCGCTCTTCCTGTTCCTACTGTTTCTGGCTCAAAAACTCTGCCCCCCCCTCACATAACCTCCCCCCCAAAACCTCTGTTTCCTGCTTGTCCCCTAAACCCCCCTGTCTCCTCCGAACGGGATGGTTGGTATTGCCTTCCCCCATTGTGTTGTCCTCTGGCGGACCAGTTTTTCCTGCATCTTGAGGCTGGCTGGGTGGGTACCTCTGCATTTTGAGCAGGTGTGTCAAAATCTGCACTGTGGTCAGGAGAAAAACACTTGGTTGAAACCCTAACAGCATTTTTGCTGCAGTTTGGCCCTCTTACCCCTTTTCTAGTCAGGTGTGGACTGGTCTGTGATGTAGTCTGTCCACAGATCTAACTGTTTTGTATCCCAACACACATTCCCATATGTTGCCATTCTCTGTCTGAAAAACTCATCATAATATATCCACCCCATACCCCCTTTCATTTTTTGTTCTCCGTATGATCAGCTGGTATGTAATCAGGGAGACTCCCACTTCCAGATATTTTTCTATGACTATTGCCAAGTAGGTTGCAAAACCTACGAACCAGAAGTCCCATGTTTTCCCTTTGGTAACTTTGTCCTCCTCTTTTTCCCAGCAGTATTACTGCTGCTGCCATCTCAGGTTTTCCTATGCTTTCCTTCTCATCATGTTTCATCACAGCTTCCTTACTCACTAAAGCAAAGATGTCCATGTATTCTCCTTTCCATATCTTCTTTTTTGTTGCCAGGGGGACATGTTCTCCTATTCTCATGCCTGGGGAGCCTATATCCCTCATCCTCCCTTGTAGAACTCCCACCTCTGATGGGTCCTCCATACCCCCCTTAGCCCCCTTCCCAGCTTTTATATCACACAATGCTTTCTATAAGTGCCCCAGGCCATCTTGCCCCATAGTGATGATCATTTGTTCAATACATTCCTTGATATTGCTGCTTATGCTCCCTCCTGGATTACCTGTTGATGGGCCTTATTGGGGTCCCACTGGTCCTGGGGCCAGTCCTCCTGTGGTGTCCAGTGTAGTTGGTACTGTTCCTGGCAGTGCAGGCATGGTCAGTGGTGGGAGGGTAGGGGGTGTGGGAACTGCATCAGGGGTCAAAGGGGGGTCACCGGGATGGTAGGTTGTAGCATGGGGATGACTGGTTCCAGCATGTCAGGACTAACTGGCCTAGGTGTTGTTTTCTTTGAGCTGGGTGACTGAGCTGGTGCCCTAGGTCCAGTTGGGTCCTTTGCAGGCCTGCTTCCCCTTCCACTACCTCTTCTTTTGTCCTCTTTCATTTTTCCCCTTCTCCTGGGTCTCCATGTCCTCCACCAACTCCCACACCTTGTTGGCCTGCTCCACCAGTTCTATGATTGCTTTTTATGCCTCTTCTTTAGTTGGTTTGTGCTTTTTCTGGGCCATCATCTTTGCTGGTTCCTAAGTAATAAACTGTTGTAAAAGAAATAGCTATGTTACTCTTTGGGTATTATTGCTCTGCCTCCAAACCACTGGTACACATTGTTTTTGTATCCCTTATTGGACCCTCCTGCCCCCAATCCCTGACTGGATATTGTGCTCCGTTTGGTCTTGATGACCTTGTAACGCTGCAGCCTCATATTCCCCTTTATATCTGTTTCCAGTTTGTTATTCCCCTCATAGGGTTTTGCAAGCATTCCTGGGGTCCTAAATAGGTCCCCATGTGCTTCCTTTCTGTGCAGAACCCCGCCCCCCAGGCCAGAGAGGAATCAACCCCACTATTGTATGAGGCTTGTTATCACCAACCGGGGGCTTGGGAGCTGCAGTGTCTATATGTTGACTGTGGCTACCTACATGCAGAAAAAAATGCTCCTTGTTGGTTTGGTGCAGGAGCCCTCCCCCCTGTTTTTTTTTTCTTTTTAAATTGTCTCATTAAATTGGCTTCTCACTTCTCATTTTTGATGTGCCCCCTGGATCTGATGCCTTCATTCGAGTGATTCCTTCCTCTCTTTGTCTTCTGTGCTGCCACTTGGCCAGGCATGCATATCTGTTGCATCGCCTTAATGCCCCTGGCCTAGTGGGCCCTCTACCAGATATTCCTCTTCCTTGCCCAGACTGCTCAGTTTCTGGGCCCATTTGTGCACTTTCTGTTCCCTTCTGTTGTTCGCGTTCTATGATGTCTGCCCCCTTCTGTTTCTGGTTGTGGCCTTCTTATCCTTTTGTTGTACCCCCTGTCCACGTGGCTTCTCACCTCCATGGCACGGTAGGCCTGCTGCTTTCCACCCACTTGGACTGTCCTGTGGTGGCCTAAAACCACCAAAAACTTCCCTGAAAATTGGTGTCCTTCCCTTGTTGTAATTCCAGGCATATCTCCATCTACAAATAAAACTCCATCTTCCCGTGAACCACGGCCTGGTTTGTTGTTGTTGTTACTGGCCCTCCCCTGCAAAGTCGGCCAAGGCCATGCGGCATGATACACCTCCTGATAGCAACTGTGATCTGTTGCTGTTGGCCTTCTGATCCTAAATTGTTTGGAGGCTCACAGAGAATAAACCTTTTCCCTTTCCCATATTTCCCTCTTTTGCACCAGTGGTACTGTGAAGTGGGCCAAACTGTTGGTGCCTCTACCATCTCTCTCCTGCTGTTCTTCCTTTGTTCCCCCCAAGCTTGAAGTGCAGATTGCGGGCAAGCCATACAAAGTGCTCCCTCTTTCCCTTGCCTCATTGCACTTGCCCCTTGCACTCTTCCACCTCTTTGTTCACTAGCTTGGGCCTTCCCCACAGTATTAGCCATACATGCTTCCTCACTGATACCACCACTGCAGGCTGTGGCCTGGACCCCCCCCCCCAGTTTAGTTGTCCCATGGCTCCTCTTGCCTTAAACAACACCAAGCTTTTTCCCGACTTTGAAAATATTTTGTCTTACCCCCTGGCCCTTTTTTGGCTTGCCTTTTCATTACCGCTGGGCTGTTTCACTGTTCTTCTCTGCTCCTTGACCGTGACCTCGCACTTCCACAAGTAAATATTAATTAAATTCCTTGGTGCTCACTCTGTCCAGCTCTTGATGTTATCTCAAATGCCCTGTTAGCCCTTACGCTACCCAGGTGAGATAGAGTTAACTATTCAAATACAACTACTTGACAATAAATATTTAAAATTAAATTACTTCCACTTGGCTAATCTGAAATGCTGCTGTCACAAAAAAGATGGAAAGTAGCAATAAGAAAAAGAGGGCTGCCTGTCCCTCTGTAACAGCTTAAAAACTCCCAACAGGCCCCTCCTTTTCCTTCTGTCTCTCCCAATCTGTGTTCACTTCTCTTCTTGTACCCTCCCTTTGAGTGACGCCATCCCCTTTGACCCCACCCTTCTTGTGTCACCCTTTCAAGCCACCTCTTTCTTTCTTCCTTGTTCCTCCCCTCCCCTTCTCCTGTGTTCCCTTTATAGGCCCTCTATATTGGTGGGTTAACCTGGACAAATCAGTCTGCCCTCTAAAGGCAACCCCATTTGGCCTTCATGATTCTAAAAATGTAGGCCCCAATCTATGGAATTGGGTATCAGCAAACTGGTATCCTATTAGTTTTCCCCTCCTGTGCATTTTTTGTCTTAGCATAATGGTTTTCCATCCAAGATAATCTTCCCTGCCCATGTTGCACTGCCATATGCTAATGAACCATTGTTTTACTAATTTATCATCAGTAATATTCTTGGTGTTTTTTGTTATTTTTGTGCTGCTTAATTATCGAGTTACTGAAGTGTGAGCTTACAGTATGACTGAAGCAATTGCTGTACTATTATTGTTGAATTATTATGCAGGAGGACATTCTAAATATGATTGTGCTCAATGGCCACATACATCTCCTGATGCAAATAAATGTATTATTAATAGGTTAAATACAGTAAGACCTGGTGAAGTATTTAGGGGAGATTTTAACCCTGCTGAAATTAAAATGGGAAGAGAAGTTAGCTCAAAAAATTACAAATAGGAAATTGGCACATATTTTAGATATAACTAAGCAGGCATAATGTCAACAAAGCTCCTATAAATATATTACAATATAATTCATAGGTCTTATTACATGCCACATGATTACATCCGATGGATCATAACTGCTCAAATTTATGCCCCAGATGTACAGGCATCGGCACACTGGAGCATATGGTAGTAAATTGCCCAGCACTAGATTTATTCCGGCATCAGGTTCTAACCAATATCTCAATATTTACAGGGACAAATCTTTAAAAACAAACAAATTGGGTTATTACCTGCCATGGTGGATTCATTGACAAACTTCCTATTCAGAAACATAGACTTGGATTTATTATCACATTTAAATTTATATTATTAAAATGGAAGGAAGCCACACCCTCAAATTATCTCACCAGGTTAAATTTTATGATTTCAATACATAGATTAGAGAGATTCAGGAATGATCTCAAACTGTATCGTAAAATATTGCACCCATTTAGTCAGATGATCAAGTCAGAGACAGTTTTAAGATACTTGAGTTAAGTAATAGACTATAAGAATCAAATAAACCACTTGGTAAAGGCCAAACTTGTATAGAGGGCAAGTAAAATAAATGTCTACTGAAGTAACCCAAGACCCCTCACATCTGCATGCATATTAACTTGAAATCCATTTAGCATCAATTGTCATAGACCAAAATATTTATGCATCCAATACAGAGATGGAGTATTGTGATAACATTCATTGCTAACATTTTCCTTTGTATTTTAAAGTTTTATGTTTGCTGTATTGCTGTTATCTTTATTTGTAACTTTCATTTATTTGATCAATAAAAATAATTAAAAAGAATAAATAAATTAATTAATAAATACAGTATGACCTGATGGTAATTATGGGCTAATTCAGCTGATAATGGACCTAGATGAAATGTATGGAGAATACTGGATGGGCAACTATGCACAACCAGTGTGTTCTGTCATAGAGGGGTTCAGATTCCGTCTGACCTTGACAGCAAAGCTCAAAAGGTCCTTGGGAATCAGAACCCCGAGATGACAGAACTCACTGGTTATGTATAAAGTTGCTCATCTTGTATTTTTTATAGTGTATATTAGTATGTGAAATGTGTGCATTGTGTTTTTTATCTCTTTCACAATGAAACTGACTTGTGCAGTCTACAGGTTCTAGAATGCTGTTCTACCACAGAAGGGTACAGTCACATTCCATGACCTCTGAATTGTGGTCCAACAGCATTTTAAAAAGGATGGATTTCTACATAAAACAATGCTGTACTGTACACTATATTGTACTACTGTCCTACTTTATATTCTGAAGGGCCGTGTTAAACAGTACAGTGGTGCCTGCCACAGTGCAACACAGTGTCTCTACAAAAGAAATTAACTGCCTTTGAAATTGACTTCTTTACTATAGTACAATGAAGCTCACCAGGATGAAGTGCAGTGTTACAGTCTTCTGCATAATAAAAGGGATACATTCTCATTGCTTTTGCTTTGCTTCCTGCAGTATCTTTGCTGCAGAATGCTGCAGAATTGGGTTTTATCCTGGCAGGCTTCACTGCAACTCTACAGCAGTATGTTCAATGCCCCTGGTGTTCTGCGGCACTTTGTCCTCATTTTTACAGTAGGACTCCTTGGCTTTTGCAGAAACATTTTCAGATTTCTGCAGCATGATTTATTCATTTCTTTGGTAGAAAGCAGTCCTGCCGTTGGTTAAAATGTGATGTAATGCCATGGATGACATCACATGCTGAGCACAGAGGAGGGGTTTCAGGATAAGCAAGATGAGGAAGGGAGCTAGGCACTATGGAAAAACTGTATATCTGAATGAAAATTTACCAAGAAAAATGAATTATGTGGCACTACATATAATCTGCAGTGTCATGCACATTCTGCAGAAAATTCCACTGCCATGGAATTGCAGAATTCCAGAGGCCTTGAGTATGCAGCAGGTCTGCATTGCATCCTGGCTGGTGACACTATGTATTTATTTTAAATTTAATTTTATTTGTTTTACCAAGAAAAGCTCCACTGAGCAAAGCTCATTTGCAAGAAGGTCCAGGCTAGGACAGTACAGTACTGAAAATGAACACAGCAGTGAGTATAGAGATTGCAGAATAACATAAATTACAATGGTATATAGTCTGCCAGGTCATGGCAACAAAAGTAGGTTCAGAAATAGATGTAAATAACACATATTCTCATGTATTATGAAGAGACAGAGGCAAAACAATATAATCTCATGCATGTTGTAAATAGTAAGGCAGTACACATATAGTAAATCAATAGCAAAAGTGTTATTAGGAGCAAGTGCAATTATCAGAGCAATAGGGGTCAATCAGAGATTTGAAGGCTCATAAGCTCACAATTGAGTTCAGTTTGAGGCTGGGCTGGAGTTTATTTCAGAAAGTTGGGACAAGTCATCTGAAGGTCAGTTCCCCATATTTAGTAACAATTCTTGGTGTTTCTAGCAGTATGTAGTTGCAAGCTCTCAGGCTGTAAATACTGGAAGTTTTATGGAGCATGCCCACAATATATTGGGTGTTGTCTTACTTAAGTGATTTGTAGATCCACGGGTAAAGGTTTTTGAGATGTCTGGTGGAGATGGAAGGCCAGCTAACAGTTGCAGATATGGTGCAGTGATGGGTTCTTGCTGGCAGTTCTGTTGTGAATCTAAGTGCCCTATGGTAAAGGACATCCAATTGGTGAGCTGCCCAGCAGCAGCACCCCTGTTTAAAAAAATCCCCAAAGTCAAGAAGGGGTAGGCATGTGACCCTGACTAGGGTTCTGTGAGCATCTGCAGGTAGAAGAAATTTGATTCTGCTATAGATTCCAAGCCTAAACCTAAGCTTCTTACATAAATTATCTATATGATTACTGAACAAGAATTCATTATCTGTCAATAAATCTAGATATTTGATAGTATCAACCAGTTCCAGTCTATCACCTGTTAGGGTAAGAATGTCAGGGGTGGATGGATCAGATCATTACCTGCTGTTAGGGGCAAATACCAAATATTTAGTTTTTGCAGTGTTTAGCAGGAGCTGGGATGCTCATAGTTTTAGTTGGAGAGTGGTGAAGATGATTTGGAGACATTGTACAGCTTCTAGTAAGCTAGGTTTGGTTACATAAAATACTGTATCATCTGCATAGAAGTGCAAGTTGCAATATCCTATACCAATTCCCAAATCATTTATATTGTAAAGAATAAAGGCCCAAGGACAGATCCTTGCTGGATGCCTTTAGAGATCTGTGAACAGGCACACAACAGGCCCTCAGACATAATTAACTGTTGTCTGCCTGTTCAGCAGTTTGTTAACCAGGGCAGGGATTGCTGATAACATCACTAACAAACAATCTATCTATCTGTCTGTCTGTCTGTTTATCTATCTATCTATCTATCTATCTATCTATCTATCTATCTATCTATCGATATATTATAGTGGTGCAGTCACGCCCCTATAGTTAGGTTTGTACAGGCACTTCTATGTTAAATTCAAAACATTGTACCATAATAACTTTGGGATGTTTTGATGAAATAGCCTACAAATTGGCATGCAAGATCATTCTGCCAGTGTCACCAGATCTTGGAAGTTTCAGGATGGTATCTTGTATGGTTTTTGAGATATGAAGTGGTACAAAATGGGGGAAAAAACATTTTTTTTCCATTTGGTTAACATGGGATTTTTTGCCCTCATCTACAGCCCAGATGGAATACATTTTTCCCTTGAAATTTTGAGGGATGATGGGATCTGTGCCATGGGTGTGCCTTTGGAGAGGGTGGTGAGAAGATATCTCACCATTTTTGAAATATAACCTCACCATTTTTGAATTATAGCATTTTTTGTGATAGCCGTTAGACAGGCATGTAACTGAAAACAGTTTGAACTGTTAATTGTTGAGGATTTGCTGTTTATGCTCAGAGAAATACTGTTTGTGCTTCTGCCATCTTGTGTTTTATTATTTCTTTAAAGAATTGATTTCTAAAGCTATTCTACTTGGAATGAACAAGACCTGTATTTAGGTCTCAGTCACAGGCTTAGTTCCATTATTGTACTATTATATGATAATTTTGAGGGCAAGTATGTATTTTTTTGGGCTAGAATCATACAGCTCATCACTCCCTTAGTTAAGGATCAATCGATTGGAAAATAACCTTTCAAAATTCTTTACAGTTAGAACTTTACTGTTTGAACTGTTAAGACTTTAAACAGTTAAGGTCCATGACAGTTCGAACTGTCATAGCTCAGTGGTGCCTAGTTGCACCCCTTGTCTATTGTTTTCTGTCATCTGAATAAAATATTATAAATATTCTATGGTTGTCTAGTGGTCCTTCCCCACTCCCCTGTACTCAGAGCACTGTCCCCGATAATTACTTTTTAAAATGATATACATATTCCTTGATAGTCTAGTGGTTTGTCCCACTCCCCTGTTCTCTGATCACTGTCCCTAATATTTATTTTTAATAATACTCCAGCCTCCCTTGTAATCAAGTGGTCCATCCCCCTGTTCCCTAATTGCCATTCCTGTGTAAAATAAAAATGTACCTAATAGCGCAGTAGTCCATCCCCCTTCCTTGATGTCTGATCACCTTTCCTACAACTCAAATGATCTTCCTGGTGGTCTAGTGATCCTTCCCCCCTCCCCTGTTTTCTGATCACTGTCTCTATGTTATATTTTTACCTCATTGGTGGTCCAAAAGTCCCTTTGCCCTCCCCTGGTCTCCAATCACCCTCCCTGTACTGCTGTTATGTGCTCGGTACTCTAATGGCTCCTCCCCTGTTCAGTGTGGACTGAGACTGAACTGACCAAAACCTAATGATAAGTCACTGCAGTGTTACTGTAAATGAATCTCTGTGGATCAGCTGCTCAAGTTGTTTGCTGGGGAGGATTCATGCAGGACTGGTGACCAACTGTGGATGATAAACTCAGAGGTTCAATGGTACTAATATCGTACTGAAGGTACCTGAACGAGAGAGAGAGGACAGTAAAGGTCTTGTTCATTCATCCACAACAAAGAGAAAGGGGACAAATTGTGATGGCTTCTCTAAACTCAGCCAGGAAAATGTTTATGACTCTGGTAATGCCAGCTTTTCCAAGGAAGATGATCTACTCATCTGGGTGTCTTTATTTTAGTTCAGTGATCTCTCCTTCCTCCCTTGATCCCCGCCACTGTATAAAAAAAATGCTGGTGGGTCAGTGATTCCTCTGACCTCTGATCACTTTCCCTGTGCTGCCTTATGTCCCTGGTGTTTAGTGGCACCCCTTCACCCCAGTGTGAATTCCTGAAAACTGAAATAAAACCATCCATCAATGTTTTTTCCCTTTTTCTCCCTGCAAATAAAAAAAAATATCCCTTGCTGATCAACCCCCTGCCCCTAACTCCCACTCAGCACCTACCACCCCTCACCCCAGTACACCTCCATACACCCTCAGTTATCAGAACAGATCTCAGGTTCAGGATCCAATCTCCGATTGAAGACATGTCTTGCTGCTTGAACCGGCGAATGTAATATGAGAAACTAAGGAAATGCAGTTCATTGTACACTATTTCAATGGGGTTTTCAACATTGATGCATAGCTCAGCCATTTCTTGACATTTTGACACCAAATTGTCAACATGACCTTTTGGGGACCCCATCTCATGAGCAATATGACTGTCATTATGCAACTTCTGCATGAAAGGTGATTTCACAGTCAGTTGGCACATTCACCTTTCCAGCAGGAGTTCCATAATGACAGTCATATTGTTTATGAGGAGTGGTCATAAGAAGATTATGTTGAAAATCTGAGGTCAAAATATGTAAAAATGGCAATGTTATGCCCATTTGTTGCAATTTTGCTATGTACACTTGCAACATTGGACATTTTTAATATTTTGACACCAAATTTATAACTCTGCTGTCTTATTATCCCACCTCATTTTTCATTTTTCAAATCCTGACTAAAAGATGTTTTCTCACCTGTGGTATGGAGTGGCATTGCAGTTGAGTGGAATTACGTTTTGGTGGGGATTTGAAAATGTTATGTACTGGGTACATGAGGTGGGGTAATAAGATGGCTATGCTGACAATTTGGTCACTGTTGAGCTATAAATGGAAGTGCAGGGCCCGGAGGACCCTGTGCTTTCACAGCTACATACATGCACATCTATGCAGGGATGGGAGCACTGCACCTAGAGGGCCATGCGCTCCCAGAAGTAAATAAAGATATTATTATACTATCTCACAAAGTAAGGAAATCAATTGCAAAATCCTTCAGTAATGCTCTAGTTAAGATTAAAGTGACAAAAGTAGGCAAATGTGGCAAAAAGGGTTTTCCAACCCTGATACCCCACCCCCACCCTGCACACATCAACAGGCATCGGGGGTGTACCTTGGGATCATCAGCCCTAACACTCACTCCACTCCATAAGAAAATAAGCTGAGATGGATTTAGTATAGGAGAATGGGGTGAGTGCAAGAGCTGATGACCCTAAGGCACACCCCAACGCCTGTTGGTATGAGCAGGGTGGGGGTTGGGTGTCAGGGTTGGAAACCCTAACACTGCATTTCCCTACTTTTGTCACTTTAGCCCTAACTACACCATTAAAGATTTTTTTTTGCAAAAGATATATATATATATATAATTTCAGACAAATCCGTTGAATGGTGGCATATATATATATATATATATATATATATATATATATATTGTATATATATTAATTGTAAAAAAACTTCAGTAATACATCAGTTAGGGTTGATAGTACACTGGCAAAAGTTTCGAAATTCGGTCTTAGGGTTTCCAACTCCTACCCCCCCATCCCTACTCCCCAACCTCCACACACCAACAGGTGTTGGGGTGTGTGTTAGGGTCATCGGCCTAGCTCTCACCCCATTCCATTTGTAAACAAGCTGAGGTGATGCAGTATAGGAGAATGGGGTGAGAGTTAGTCCTGACAACCCCAACGCCACCCCACCTGTTGGTGTGTGGAAGGTGGGGGGTGGGGATGTGGTGGTAGGAGTTTGTAACCCTAACACCGAATTTCCAAACTTTTGTCAGTGTACTATCAACCCTAGCTGATGCATTACTGAAGTTTTGTTGCAATAAATTTCTCTTCTTTTTTGAGAAAATTTAATGTAACTGGTATGTGGTTGTGGGAGTGTGGGACCTCTGAGCCTTTTGCTCCCCTCACACTGCCCATTTTTAAATACTTATATCCATATGTGGGAGTTCAGGCACTCCAGGCCCTGTGCTCCCCTCACACTGCCCATTTATTTCATAATTATATGCATATGTGGGAACGTAGGCCCTCAGGGCCCTGTGCTCCCACTTTCACATAAGTACGGAGACATACCACACCCCTATAGTCATGAAAATGAACCCTTGCAACACTAATGTGGCAATATCTCAGTAACTGTAGCAACCTAGGAAAAAATCCCACTGCTGTTGTAATCATGGCTTCAAAACCTCAACTGGAGCTTAGTCCACCTAAGGTCCCCACATCAAAAAATCCGTATTGTAAACCATTTTTGAGATACAGGTGCCAAAATGCACAACCAGCACTGCAGTGTTATCCTATGGGAAATATGGCAACTTCAGAGCACTGTAACTGTAGAACCATCATCAATTTTGTGACCAAACCACCGAAAGACACATCGGTGGGGCCAGGGCTTACTAAACTGCAAATTTCAGCCAAAAAATCCCTAACTGTTATTTTGCTATGAAATCGCAAAGAAACTGGCTCATTTGGAGATTTAATTCCATGAAATTCTGCAACTTTTGCAAAACTCCCATAGTTCAACATAGAGTACTTTTGCAAAACTAAAAAGTAGTGTTGTAACACTACTGGTACTTTTGTGAAGCTAAAGGTAGTGTTGCAACACTACTGGTACTTTAGCAAGACTAAAGGTAGTGTCACAACACTACTGGTACTTTTGCAAAACTGAAAGTAGTGTCGCAACACTACTGGTACTTTCATAAAACTAAAAGTAGTGTTGCAACACTACTGGTACTTTTGCAAAAGTAAAGGTGATGTTGCAACACTACTGGTACTTTCGCAGAACTAAAGGTAGTGTCACAGCACTACTGGTACTTTCACAAAACTAAAGCTAGTGTTGCAACACTACTGCCACTTTTCTGAACCACTTTTAAGATACGATCATGAAAATATGGTGCACATGCCAGTATCTCAGTAATGTTTTCCATAGATGCCTTTTGCTGGTTTATTGGGAAAAATGAACACCAGTTCCTTTGTAAATATAGTGTAATGTAACTGGTATGTGCTTATGGGAGTGCAGGCCCTACGGGTCCTGTGCTCTCCTAACGCTGAAACGTTTTGTGTAATGGTATGCAAATGTGGGAGTGTGAGCTCTCTGGGCCCTGCACTCCCACTTACACATAAGTACAGGGGCATAACACAGGCCTACAAACATAAAAATTAACCCTTGGAACACGTATTTGCCAATATCTCAATAACCATAGCAGCTATGAAAAAAATTCAACTTCAGTGGTATTCATGACTTTGAAACCTCCACCCATACTTAACCCACCTCGAGGTGGACTAAGCCATGAGTAGCAAAAATTCCATATCTCGAACTGTTTTCGAGATATGGGAGTTGAAAGGCGCCATGGACATTGCAATGTTATCCTATGGGGAATTTCATAAGAAAATTGTGCAATGGATGCTCATTATGCAGTGAATGTTTTGAATTCTTGAACCAAATTTTCAATGTGGGCTTTTTGGGACCTCTCCTCATGAACACTGGCACTGTGATTTTGTTACTCCATCCCGAAGATTGATTTCACACAGTGACTGCATCATTCTGTGGCACAGGTGTGAAAACATGTTTCAGGCAGGAGGTAAAAAAAGTGACAGTTGTACTGTTCATATGGAGGTGTGAAAAATGGCAATGTTGAAAATCTGGAGTGAAAATATTAAAGATTGGTGAAGTTACGAGCATGCGTAGAAACAGCGCAATGCATGCTCATAACATGGTCATTATTTGGAATTTTTTAATCAAATTTTCAACATGAGCTTTTTAGGACCTCCTCTTATGAACAGTGGCACTGTAATTTTGGTAATCCATCTGCAAAGTTGCTTTCACACAGCGACTGGGCCATTCTATGCCACAGGGGTGAAAACACATTTCAAGCAGGATGTGAAAAATGACAGCTGTACTGGTCATAAGTAGATGTGAAAAAATGGCAATGCTGAAAATCTGGAGTGAAAATATTAAAATTAGCAAAGGTGTGAGCGTGTGTAGGAACTGTGCAATGCACGCTCATAATGCAGTCATTTTGGGGAATTTTTGCACCAGATTTTGAAAATGGGCTTTTTGGGACCCCATCTCATGAACATTGGCACTGCCATTTCATTAATTGGTCCAAAAGGTGATTCCATGCAGTGACCTCGAAATCACCTTTCGGGACCGAGTAACAAAATGACACTGGCCGTGTTCATGAGGTGTGGTCCCAAGAACTCCAAGTTGAATATTTGGGGGCAAAATTCCTAAAACTGGCTGAAATATCAACATAAGTTGAACCCCACTCATTGACTCCCATTATACAGCTTACTTTGATTCCTCAGATCGCAGTTCAGCTTTGAAGAGTGCAGATGTGTCCCCAGTCCAAAGAAGATTGGTGCTCCTGACCTCTGGAGGTAAGTATGGGTAAATGAGGGTGTGGAGAGGTGGGTGCTCAGTGGGAGGGTGGAGAGGGGGGACTGGGGAGGTGACAAGGCACTGTTTTCTTCTTTACAGGGAAAAAAAAGACATTGTGGGATGGTTTTCTTTATTTACAGAATTTTTTTTTTTTTTTAATTTGGCACACTAGGGTGGGCTCCCAGTGTGCCACACTAGGTGGGGGGGGGGCAAACACTACCTGACTTGGTGATTGGGCACCCCGATATCAGGGTAAAAAGAATGTGCTGGGGGGAGGGTATCCAAAACCGGAAGGGGGCATTCCAGTGTCAGAAACATATGATATAAAAATGGCACACTGGGGTATTTTCCCAGTGTGCCACATGAGTTTTTAAGGGGGATGCATGCTGCTGACAGGGGGATTGGGCGCCCCCTTCAGCAAAGAAAGTGAGTTAGGGGGGCATCCGACTCCGGTAGTAGGCATCCCAGTGTCAGTAAAGATAAAAATATTGAAAAAAATCTGGGCACACTGAGGTGGGCTCCCAGTATGCCACATAAGTATTTGAGGTGGGGGGAGGCATACCAACACAGGGATTGGGCACCCTGTTGTCAGTGACTGTCACACAAGTTAAGTGCAGGATCTGCATTGCAAAGTACAATGCAGGATTCTGCATTGAATCTAAAAGACATCAGGGACAGTTTTCTTTAATTGCTGGTCCTAGGTAAACACTGTCAGTTGTGTTTACCTAATCGTGGGCTGAGGAACACACTGAGGGCATCAGATTTTCAATTTGACCCCCAAAAATGCCATTTTCTTGATCCTAGTGTCGGAAATTATGGAAGAAGGGGGTGCAACAGTTCAGAAAAGTGTGACACTATCGAGAAAGGGCAGCATCTGTTTCTTCTACAATTTCCGACACTATGGGGGTCCAGATCATGCAAATGGCATTTCTGGGGGTCACATTGAAAATCTAATGCCCCCAATGTGTTCCTCAGCCCCTGGTTAGGTAAACACAACTGACAGTGTTTAAATAGGGGCAGTCATTTTTGAATTTCAGCCATTTTTGTCTACTGCTAACTGGAAACAAGATGGAAGCAGCACAAAAATAAAAAACAGAGGACAAAAACATGTTTTGCTTTTGCAAAACCTTTTAAAGCTCTCAAGCTCAACATATATTTTTCCCATAGGCTATAATGGGAAACTTTAAAGTTGAATAACTTTTGAATGAATTAATATTTCTTCACCAAATCTTCAAAAAGCACTTCCTTCACCTAGACCCCATATACTCTGAATATTTCACACCAGTCAAACAAACTGTTCAGGCTGTAGAGATGAGCAAAGCATTAAAATACATTGGGACTTTTTCACACTTTTCAGTGTTCTGCAGCTCCGCAACCAAAAAGCTGACCTAAACAAACATTTCCAGATCCAGAGATCTGCGGTACCACACTGTGCATGCAAAATGTCAGGGAGATCGAATACACTGTTGCAAAGGTATTAAAGTGCAAAATTTTGGATTTAACATAGAAGTGGCCAGTATATATATCTATCTATCTATCTATCTATCTATCTATCTATCTATCTATCTATCTATCTATCCTTTGCAAAAAGCTTTGTTAATGAACCAGTTAGGATGACTTAACACCACAACCCGCCCCCCCAAGCAGCAAAAGGACAAGCCCACACAAGCAACCACAGTCAGTCATCATCAGGTAAGACAAACAACATACAGCTGTTTCCAGATGACATAAATGCAGTTGCACGGATATGCTACCTTCATGGATTTGTATTTTTGGCATGCACACTGCAAGATGAACACACTCACTTGTCAGTGCAGATGGAAATCCAGGATATTTAGTTCACAACACTTCCATAATATCTGTAATAGACTAGCACTTCTGTAGCCTCGGGTGATCATGCACACTGTAAGACATGCACACACTTGATGGGCCTGTGCATCTGCAGTCACAAATGTAAGACATACACACTGACTTCTGGGTGTAGAAGCATGTGAGACAAAATCCACTGCAACAGTATTTCTGTCTGCAAAAGTGAAAACATCTGAAGCCTGCATGTCTTCAGCCACAGGTGTAAGACAAATACAACAACTTCTGGCTTCAGATAGGCAGGCCTTGTTACTGAGATTGAAGTACTGTTGCAATGTGGTTATCATGGTTTCAGCAGCAGCTCTAGAAATAGTTCATGGGGTAGCAGCTTTACAGATAAAAAAAAATTTGCAGCAGCACATCGCCGGGTGCAGAAGCACGAGCCCCTAAGGAGATGCCTTAGTAAGATATACACAATGACTTCTGGCTATAGAAGTGAAGCACATGTGGGGCCTGCTGATACATAGATGGAAATACTGTTGCAATGTGTGTATCATGGATTTAGCAGAGGATCTATAAACTTCAATGGGGTAGCAGGATTTTAGTTACACAGCTGTATATTGGAAACTATGCAGAAGCAGATAATGCTATCTAGCGAAGTACCTTATGCAGTGTGTATGCTGAGGTGTAGGCCCCATGGGGCTTTCTGTCTACAGAATGCACTGTATGGCATACAGACACAGGTGTGGCCGCATATATAAATCCACAAAGGTAGTACATCAGTGCTCCTGCATTTGTGTCATCTGGAAACAGTTGTATGTTATTTGTCTTACCTGATGATGGCTGTCTATGGTTGCTTGTATGGACTTGTCCTTTTGCTACTTGGGGTGGTGGGGAGTTAGGGTTTGAAATCCTAATGCCACAATTCCCTACTTTTATACCCTAACTGGTACATTAATGAAGGTTTTTGCAAAGAACTTCCTTTCTTATTGAGATAGTGGAATGGTATCCTCATTCTTTCAGGTCCATTCGGGACCTGCATGAAGAAGTGTAGATTGATGCTCAGGGACCTTTGGGGCCCTGTGCCATGGGAAGACTCCATATGCCTACAGAACTGTAGGGCCTGGCACATCCCAGAAATGCAAGCTGCAGGGTTGTCGGATGGTCCCCGGTACCATGTAGTGAAGACAACTGTCAACATTCATTATTTTACACATTTCTTTGGCTCTTACTCAAGTGGGGTGTTTTCTGTTTATGTAGAGATCCAGTTTGCTTTGTTGCCTATCAGTTCAATTTAGTCAGTCCACTTCTTCATATGGATTACCCAAAGGACCCCAGAGCAAGTGTGAGCACAATAATTACTTTTCCTTTAATGAATTGTAAGGACTGTGTTGTGAGTTCACTAGGGATCTACAGTATTTTCCAGACCACAACTGAAAAACAATCTCTTGTATGTCCTACCAGGTATTGTTGCAATCTACTATACATGCTTATGGTTTCCACAGGAGTTGCTCACCTGGTCCAGTTTAATGTGATTTCCGACAGCAGCCACTCATCTGCTTCAGTTCAATATCAGGCCTTAAAAGTATGATTTAAACTGCTATGAAGATGTTTTAATGATTTATACATATTGTAATGTATTTTAAAATGCTATAAAAGCCTTGAAAGCTAAATGACATAATAAAGTAAACTGAAAAATGTTATAGCATCATTTAGCCAGGAAACCTATGCAAGCCCAATTAAAATGTCTAATATGGCAGAATAAATTGAAGCAATACAAATGTTGTCTTATGTTTGAATCATAAAGTATACTATGCACAAGACTGTGTGTGTGCGTGTGTGTGTGTGTGTGTGTGTGTGTGTACAACATGGTCATGTTAAATAAACTGTAGCCAATATGCTTTTTAGCTTTACAAAAACATTACATAAAAGCAAAGAAAGTGACAGCAGATAAAAACCGCTTGGCCCACCTAGTCCGCCCATTTATCTTACTTTCCGTAATACCACAGACCCTACTTGATCTCCAGCTTTATCCCACCTTCCTATTCACTAGGGTTCCCTTCTGCTTTTCCCATGCATTGTTTTATTATGTTACTGTTCTTGCCCCCACCACCTTCACTGGGTGGCTGTTACATGCATCCACCACACTTTTAGTGAAAAAATGCTTTATCATGTTTCCCTGGAGTCTACCCCCTTCAGCTTCATATCATGACCCCTTGTTATTGAGTATATTTTTCTCTGAAAGATGCTGACCTGCTGTACCTTATTTATACCCTTGAGGTATTTGAAAGTCTTTATCATATACCCCCCCTCCTTCCTTTCCTCCAAGGTGTACATATTGGGGCCCTTCAGCCTCTCCTTTTAGGGCTTTTGGTGCATACCATGGACCATTTTAGTCACCCATCTATGGACCACCTCTACTCTGTCTATGTTCTTCAGGAGATGTGGCTTCCTGAACTGGACACAGTACTCTAGATGTGGTCTTGCCAATGATCTGTACAGTGCTATCACTGCCTACTTCTTTCTTCTGGTGATACCCCTCCTTATGCACCCCAACATCCTATTGGTTCTCTCCACTGCCTTGTCACACTACTTGGCCACTTTTAGGACCACAGATATGACTACCCCCAGGTCATTTTCCTCTTTGGTGGTAGTCAGTACTATTACCTATAGTAAGTTGTCAGAAACAAGCAAGTGTTTAGGTTGCTGTACTGGGGTACTGGGCAACAGTATATTTAACACCCCAATAGTTTCTTGCTGACTCTTCAGAACCTAATAATATAATTCAAAATCATAAACTAGGGGGTTCTTAGATCACTTTTTTTTCTGAAGTAGAAATACAGTTTTGAAATTTGCAAATGGCAAAGTAATTAAATAGAGAATAATGGATAGGCAACTGTGTGTTATGGATTTTTTTTTACACACCAAGGGAGTCTAAAAAAAGTCCATAAAAACACAGTTGCCTATCCTTTGTTTTTATAACAGAGTGTCAATGCTGCCGAATGTCAATTCGGCAGTTCTGCTGTATTCCATGTTGTGCCCCCCCCCCCAAACACACACACACACAATCTCTTTCTGCAGCATGTGCATTTTTTTCTGTATTCATTTTTAGTTGCACTGCAATGTGCACTAGGTATAAATTGCAGTAGTCAGCTACGGTCAATTCCTGAAGTTGTCACTGTCTCCTGAAGCTGACTTCCAATGGGTACAACCAGCAGGATCAACCAGATTGCTTTTAAATTTTGTAAAGGCTGGATCAACTAGATAAATGTTTGAGAAACATTAAAAAGTTACCTGAAATGACAGTGAGCCTTTCAAACAGTGCAGTTCTTTGGTTATGATGAAATGGAAATGCCACATTTGTTGATGGTGTTTGGCCCACACACACACGCACACTATGAGGCAATGAAGTAATGGACTTCAAATGACTGATGCTCGTGGAGACTGCAACTGAAAGAAAGTTTTGAAAATGGCATAATAACCAGTTTTCTGGTTATTGCGGCATTTGAAAGTGACCTGTTACTTGTGTGATAAAGGGGAGTCACCAGTAATTGTTTTATTATTGCATTCCTCACATACATAGGTTAAAACAGAAATGAAATCCACAATGTCAACAATAAAATAGTGTAAAACATTGCCATAATGTTGTACCCCTTTTTATACACTATTTTGTCAGAGGATTTTAATAGTTTGCTAAAATTGCTTCATTAATCATCTTAGGTTTAGATTTATATTGCACTTTATAACTGCTATTTTTGTTTAATTAATTAACAGCGTGACTATAAGTTGATGAATGAATATAACCAAAGTTTTCTGTTTCCACAGCAATGGTCAGAATTAGTACCAGAACACACAGAAAGAAAAATCAAATATATTATTGTGTACTGCATATTAATAATCTCAATTAAAACACATTTTTATGTAGAGCACTATGCATTGTTATATGTGCTTTTAGTTTTTACAATAGTTTACAACTAGAAAAGTAATACTAACATGTTTTAAGAAGTAAGCACATTAAACTTAAATCATGCATGTCCTACAAAACAGCTATTTTCTTTCAAATAAATAACAGACCATAGTAGATGTACATACAGTAGGCTTGGTAGTATAACTATGTGTTGCAGGGTGTCCATAGTTAGTATTTTGTTTTTATTTTGTTTAAATACCAAACTTTTTAAAAGATAACTGGTGTTGTTTTGGTTAAATTCCAAGATTGTAAAAAACACTGGGGTTTTTGTGATGTTACTCTCATTACCACATCATGCCCAGTAAATAATGTTGATACATGTATGCAACAAGGTATAATTTCAAGAATTCATTGGACCAAATACAGCAGAACCACTGTACTTCCCTCTACGGCTATCAAGATAAATAAACGGATATCTTAGAATGTATTTGTTACAATTTATTATCAATTCTTTTATGCAGGAATAACCATCAAAGACAGTTGCAATACCTGAAGACCTTATTTAACTAATTGATATCCCATTAACTATATAAAGAACACTATGTCATAGAAACAGATTTAGGATATATGAGTTGTAAAAGATTTGGTACTTCATTGTAATTAAATAATTGTTTGACCCAACATCTTTCAAATGTACACTGAAGAATGCAGCAACACAAAATTGTTCTGGAACATGTATAAACAATAACTGAATAGAACCAAGTTTAATGGGAACATGTACTGTATGAATCTAACAAGTCCCCATCTATTGCACTAAAAATAAAATATCCCTCACATGTAATGCTTTGCCCAGTTTTGAAAAGTTTGTATAGTTCAGGAATCTCTTGCTTGTTTCTTTCTCAATATCAATTGTAAATTATGGTGACAACCTGCTATGAATGACAATGAAGGTGGCTACTGAAATGAAATCATGGAATACTGTGCAAATAAAATAGCTACTGCCATTCCTCTAGTGTTTTGGGCTTATAGCTCCGTGTTTGGTAATGTGTTCAACATTTGGAGGGACATTATTCCACTGTTTCAACAATTTGAGCACCTTGCAGTGTCCCACATTTCAGTGGCAAAATGTTGAGGGACAAGTAAATATATATTTCAAAATGGGAATCAATACCTGTTTGTCATCCCTGAGATTTCTAACTAATTACACACAATGGCTCTCGCAGATGTTGAAACAGTTCAAAAGACAGGTGTTTTTGTGCATTTTACTTTTTGAATACATAAAATTCCAAAAACGTTATAATGGTGAGCACTTCTAATTTAAATTTGAAAAGATTGTGCAGGAAGCAGGAGTTGGCTTAACCTCCTGTCTTATGCAATGCTCTAGTATTTAATCTTTGCTTTAACTGGGATATTTTACATATAAAAATCACGGTAGCAAGTAATTTATCTCATGGTATGGCCACTTTTGTATTGCTTATTTCAGTAATATTGCAGCAAACTAAACATAGCAAGGTTTTTCCCACTATTTGTAAGTTCTTATATTTTCTTATGGAACCCCTTACTGCTCCAGTACTTTGTTCCTTTGCCCCCCTGATGATGTTCGAGAGGAATAAAGTGCAGGGGCAGTAAGGGGAAGCGTGGTGATGTGGCTAGTGAAAACTGAGCATTTGCATTCTCACTATATATTTTGGCTGGATTATTGCATTGTATGCACTTTATGCTTGAACTTGTACTGTATGCATTGCACAACATAGCTGAGTGGGCTCCATAAGAAAATATAAGAACTTGCAAATGCTGGAAAAAGCCTCACTACATTGTGTTTGCTGTGGTGCTATTGAAATAAAAAATGTTTGCATAGTATGAGCTAAATTACTTCCTATTGTGATTTTTGAGTAAATAGAAAGCTGATTTCTAAAGTGGCATACAGCTTGCAGCTTATGTCACAGTTTAAACTTAGATAGGAGGGGACTTTACTGGCAATTGTTGCTGTTTAAACTGTTCTTCTTCTGCAAGACAAATTGCAATATTTACAACATTTGGGTTCTTACAAAATACATTTTAGTTTAGATGGCACTGTTTTCCTAAAGCACCTTGTTCTATTTTTTAGGCCACCCTTAAATGTGCATTTGCACAATCCCTTTCCAAGGGCCTTGGGAAGGAGATATCTTTCCAAGGATCTTTTACTCATCCAATACAATTTACACCACATTACAGTATATGCACGGTACTTTGAAAAAGCAGTAGTGGTTTTGTAACTGTAACTTCATAACAACAGTCTGCATTTGTAATAAGATCATATGAAGAAAAACTCTGTATAAACAGTAGTAGTAAAGTTCATGGGGGACAGCTAAAAATATGGAGCCAAACTTGATTTTATTTGACTTTAATACTGCTAAACTAAGGCACTGCTGGATAAATTGGTATTGATAGTGACATTCAATTATGTAGATTTCACACAATGCATTTTTTTTGTTTCTTTTTTTGTTCTTTTAGTGAAAGCTGATACAGTTATATAGCAGCATGTCAAGTCAAGTTTGGTTTATTGTTCAGCTAATTGCCGTTACAATACAATAAAAAGTATTCAAATACGAAGTATAAGTTCTAAAATATCATACTTAGACAATTAGTCAATATACATAACAGAGAATTTTCCAAGTTCATTTTCCAATCTGACTTCTGTTAGGGAAAAATGGATAAAATGCATTTATGCTCAGAAAAAATGCAAATATTTCAAGTACATCAGATCCGATAAAATATTGCATATCAAAGAAGATTGTTTTATCCTTTATATGACTAAAAATTTAAAAGGTAAGACGGCAAAACTAGACAACAACACAATTGTAATACAAGGGAGTGAAGCTGTAAAAAGGCAGAAAGCACAAATTAAGATATTATCTTAATACTGCAGTTAATTCTCCAATGTGCAGTTAAATCAGCAAAAAAACATCAACATTCCTTAATAAGGAGTTCTGATATTTGGGCTTCTGACAGCAACCAACTAATAGTCAGGGCTCCTGGTGTTCTGTGGCAGAATTTTCTGATTTCTGCGGCATGATTTATTCATTTCTCTGGCAGAATGCAGTCTTGTCATTGGCTAAATATGATGTGATGTCATCGATGACATCATATGCTGAGCATAGAGGAGGGGTTCAGGATAAACGAGGTGGGAAAGAAAGCCTGACACTATGGAAAAACAGTATATTTATATGAAAATTCACCAAAAACAATGAATCCTGCGGCACTATATATATTCTGTGGCATGATGCAAATCCTGTGGCAAATTCTGCAACTGCAGAACCGCAGAATTCCAGGGTCCTTGCTAATAGTCATTGTGATGTTCTAGGACAGGTTTACTGGGAGATCTCCCAGATAAATTCAAAAATACACCTTAACATTTACCTTGACACAAAACCAGATATAAAACATGAAGTTTACTGACAGGCATGACACACTCAGACCTCAGCTTCAACAGGACTTAAGTCCAAAAGTCATAGGTGTGTTTATTTAGTTACTTGGCCCAAGCACATTCCTCACAACAGACGACTCCTAATAGAAGTCTTCTTTCATATTATAAAAAGTTCCCTTTTTCTAATTTTGTATCCAAAGGTACATATGAACTATCAGAAATCCACTCCAGTAGACCCCTGAGTGGCTCCAATCAGAAGTGACTTGCATGTACTTGCTATCTGAAATAAAATATTTGGAGTGCTATTAATTAAGATGACATCTTTACAAGACAGAAAGTTGGATATTGACGATCCTTGTCCATCCAGGCTTGGGAGAAATCATACTTAAAATCTATCTCTCTCTCTTTAAGAACTAAAATTCAGCCTTTACAAATATCACACATTGACTGAAATAAACTGAAAGAATTAACTCCATAAGCTTACTTAAATTACTTATTTACAGCATTGAAACGTGCCTCAATACAAATTGCTGTGGCATCTATATTGTGTCTCTAGTAGAGTACAGTGGGAGATTTCATCTGTTATTATGCAGTCATGATTGGCTCCCTTTAGTTTGGGAGTCCATCAGTTTTACAAATGGTTTCAATGGAGTCAGACCTTCCCAACCTTTACAAAGTTGCCATGGGTATACTTTCAAATGTGTATTTTCTGCTTTACCTTCCTTATAAGTTTAATTGTCATCAAGGCATTATTAATTTAAGTGATTTGCCACAGTCCATCCATTTATCAAACAAAGTTTAATATCTAAAAAAAGTACCTTTCCAAAGGGGTATTCCATATCTCACACGAGAAGTACCTCAACTCCTATCAGCAGCAGGTGTGGCAACAATTTAAGAGTTTGGGCCAATGGTCCATTCCTTCTCTGACCACAGGTCTCCTCTAAGTTTTTCTCCAATTTTTCCTTCTTCAGGAGGGCATTTCTCCCTTTCAGTCTTACAGCCACACAAGTCGAAAGCCTTCTTTATATTTGCTTCTCGTAAAGTTAAGCCAAATCAGCTATGCACACAATCATTTTCCTCCAGTCCTGTAGCAGCAACAGCACCTGCAAATTAAACAGAAAAACGCTCCGCTCAGTGTAATAACTTCGTGGTCATCAGGCTCGAACAACAATAGAACCCCAACCCTTAGGCAATGTTAGCATACCTTTTTTCATAAATGAAACAATCCTGTCAGCACTTAAAGTGTTATCACCTTTCCAGTCATTCCAGATGTTCCAGCTAGCCTCCTCTACTCTCAAATCCAAGTTGGAGAAAACATCCATGTCAGCTCTGCACTAGTGCTCATCCTGAACAGATGCCACAAAGATATATTTGTATTTGTACCTCCTTGTTTCTCCTTGTTCACAAAAACATCCTTTGATGAGTAGCAGGCTTCCAGGCACCAAGAATTTCCAATTTGCATTTATTTGAAAAGAACACCAAATAACAACAGCCAGCTGATGGGACTGTTCTGCAATGACTCAGCTCTGCACCATGCTTTTATCTTTGCAGTAAAGAAACTATTTTCTACATATTGCAAACTTTAAAAAAAAAAAACATGAGTTTCATTCCCTACATTTTAAAACTCTGAGTAGATAAAAAAAAAAAATAAATGACAGCTTTCAAATGCCCAGCAGAATGACATATCCATTTAGCAATGCACTCAGTTCAGTACTGGGATTTAAACTTTGCAACAAAGAAACTCTTTTCTACATTTTTGTGGACTTAAAGAAATTGAGTTTCATTCATGAAATTTAAAACTATAAAGAGACAAAGAGATAAAAAAACATTAAACGAGGGCTTTAAGACACCCAGCAGAACATGGAGAAAACATGAAGACACGAAGACGGCTGGAGTGGAGTAGCACTGTAGCCATCTTGCTGGTCCAAACCCCTGCTCTGACCCATCCTAGTTATAGAGGCACTTAGAAAGGGGGCACACATACCCTGAACAATTTTTCCCAACTTCTGACAAATCACCACAGTGCAAAGATAACTCTGTAATGGACAGGGCTTGAATAAAAAAAATGATAGGACAATTTGAATTGAATATGAAAAGTATGTATTTTATTTACCTGATGTAGCATATAATTCCATTGAGATAAATAACTGTGTTCTTCAGCTATTCCAACATAAGGACATTCAATGCAAATAATTAAAAATAAATAGTTTGTTAATGCCAATAATGTTGCAGATTTTTAACCCACCCCCACACACAGTGAACAAACAGTTTTAAAAAAGAATATCTTATTAAATGAGCAACACCGTCACTGCTACAGACTAAAGCAGCAGTTTTATCATGAACTACCATTATCTGATAGAACTTTTTCATAGTAAGCCACAGTCTGAAATGGGGATGAGTTAAATTCATCAGCATTATTTAATACAAAATCAGTAGCATTATTCAATACAACCTGCCTATTTCTCCCTTTCAGTCATCAATCAGTGGCAGTAAAGTATAGATCCAGTGACTAATAGGAATAATCCAAAATACTTAGAGAAAACAGCCTCTGTTATTACTCTCACCATCAGTTCCCTCATTTATGCTACAGTATGGGTAATCAATTTGAATAAATTTGACAAACATTTTTTTCCTTGTAGTCCTTTAGAAAAGTCTCTTTCTCCCTCTCCCTCCTCTCTGTCGCTTTTCTCTCTCTCTCTCTCTCTCTCTCTCTCTCTCTCTCTCTCTCTGCTCAAAGGACATTTTTAACACTTCTATTTGTAACCCTTCCCTGAGCCCAGAGGCTGTAGACAAAGCCCAACTCTGTCCCTATGGAGCAGAATTAAGGGAATCAATATTTTTTTCTCCCTTTAAAGGGCTCCATTTCTCCTTGAATTATTAATTTGATGGCTAGGTAATAGGCTCAGCCCTGTACCCTGAGCTGCTTTAGGTCTGCTTAATTTATGCACATTACCCCATTAGTCATGACTAACAGCATTCATTTATAGGCTCATGAGGACTCACTCATTGCAAGGATTACTTAATAGACAATTAAAATTTTATTGAGCACACTGGACATTATTTGCCACCACTCTCTGACTCGTATTTCTTAACCAACTTCTTACCCAGTTTAGAACTTGTTGGCCCACTCCCAGACAGGCCAGTTTATTCACTAGTCTTCTATATAGAACAGTGTCAAAGGCCTTACTGAAATCCAGCTAGGCCACATCTATTGCTCCTCCTTGATCCACTACCCTGGTCATCCAGTCAAAGATCTGAATCAGGTTTGTCTGGCAAGACCTGCTTCCTATGAAGTCATGTTGCCTTGGATTCTGTAATTCACTGCTTACAAGGTATTCCAACACTATCCTTTTCTTCAGTAGTGTTCCTATTACTTTGCCCACTAGTGTAGTCAGGCTGACAGGTCTGTAATTTTCTGCCTCCTCCTTGTTCCCATTTTGGTGAAGTGGGTTCACATCTGCCCTCTTCCAGTCTCTCAGAACCTCCCCTGTTTCTAATGATAAGTTGAACAGAGTTGTCAGAGGTACAGCCAGCACCTCTTTGAGCTCCCTCAGTATTCTATGGTGCACCCCACCATATTTATGTTAGTTAGCTGGATCTGCTGATGCTGAAGCACTAGAGTCTAGCTACTGTAGGTAGTGCACTTGGTACACAACCCATCCCTTCTGTACTGTATATAAAATAGCTTGCTTCCATAATCAACACAGAGTATACCACTTTTTGCTGTAAAATGCAGGAAGACTACAGAGAAAATATAGCTCTTCAAAAAAGACAGCAGAACAATGTTCTGCATGTCTGGACATCGTGGAATAATGAAATACGAGAAGGTTATATCATCAAAGCAAATATATTACACACTCCCAGTGGAACAACTGAAAAAGGCTCAAAGCCCCAGTGCTTCAGCTGACAGAGCGTCTTCATCACAGAGTGTAATAAATTTGATGGTATAAATGTCTTGTATTGCATTATTTCATGATCTTCACAAGTGCAATGCATTGTTCAAATTTCTTTTAGCTGGCTGGATGCTTTGCTCTGCAACACCTCCTCACTTCTGAGGATTCTAACCTTTGGATTTTTCACTGTTCATGAAGACATAATAGTCTTACTTTGTCAGAGACATATAATAAATCTTCTTGGACAGTGTATATTAAATTCTAAAAAGTCTAGGCCCTATCTCCACAAACTCTTGACCCTTTCCTTCATGAGGCAGCTACATTTTTCTTGTACCAGGGTTTGCCGTGTGCGCCACCATGCCAATTAAAATCATCTTGTGACTCAACCTTTGCTGTGCTGGCCCTAGTTCTCTTAAATATGCTTCCTCTGTAAAGTCACCAGATTATGTCCCTCTCTTTGTCTAAACCAAGTGTGTGGCATCAACTGTTTCAGCAAATGTTACTTAGTCAACATGGGTAGTTAATATAACAATACTTGAAGCTGATGCCACCACTAAAGTTGGGTTTGTGATATTTATTATATCTGATATTCATTTACATCTGTATTTGATATTTTTCATCTGTGCTTGTGATGTCTCCTACTATGTATAGTACTGCAAGCTGTAAAAGCATAATTTATAAAAAATATATATAACCTGAAACAACTAAGATCTGTTATTGTTTTTTTTTTCTCACTATTTTCTGCAACATGTTATTTATTTATTTCAAAGAGTTTTAACAAGAAACACATACTGAGCCACAAAGCTCATTTCCAGATGCATCTTGGGGGATGGGGTAAGTGATGAGTACAAATAAGTGAAGCAATGTAATACAAAATACACTGAAAATACAGTAAAAATATATCAACAAGGCAAACAATAATAATGCAGGATTAAACACCAGAATTTGAAGTACCAGTCATCACTAGACCACAATATCAGGAATATAGGACAGGTAGGAGAGCGATCAAGCAGAAGAGGGAGCAATATAGAGGTAAGAGGGTGGGGTAAAAATTAAAGAAGGGAAGGGGGAAGTGAGGAGAAGAAGGAGAACCAAATAGTTTTATAGAGTGGGGGGGCAAGGTGGGGGAGAAAAGAATTGAGAGGCTAGAATAAGGGAGAGGTAGTGGTAGATCAGGGTGATTAAGGAGGATGGGAGTAAGTAAGAAGAAGGGTGGGAGAGAGAGAGTTGGATGTGGTTGAGGTGGGGAAGAACAGTGTTGAGGATAGAATAAGGGGAAAGGCATGGTAAAAGGGTGAATAATGGGGTGGGAGTAAGTAAGAAATAGGGGGTGGGAGAGAGAAAGTTGGGATGTGGAGTAGGAGGGGAAAGGAGGAGGAGGAGAAGAAGGGGTTGCGATGGGGGTTGAAGAGTGCAGCGGTAGAAGTAGATGGGGAGTATAATGAAGTCATAGGGCCATGTATTGGAAATAATGTATTTGTGTATGCTACACTTGACAGCATACAGTACACGATACCTGGGTGCTGGAGACATTTTCAAATAAAGGATAAGGTGCCTGGTTATGGATCCCATTGAAACTGAACCCTGGTTCAACTGAGTTTTCCTTTTCTGTTGTTTTTTTTTTAATGAATAAACCTATTTACAGCTAAGGAAAGGGGGGTGGGACTGCTGTTGGAGAATGATGTTCATCAATACAAGAAGTCTTGGCAACAAAATGCCAAAACTGCAGGCAATGGTCATGGATGGAAACCTTGACCTGGTGCCTGTCATCAAGGCATGGGCAACCTTCAACTATAAATGGAACATGACTAGGGATGTAAATTTGTCATGGCAGTCTTACACATCATGGGTTCCATGACGTGTGGCCTTTATTCAGGACTTCCATGACTTTCACTATTGTCATCAAAACATAGCAATGATGACAGTACCACAAAGTTTAATAATTATTTCATGAACAACCAATGAGTTATTAAAACCTCATCCATGACAAACTCACATCCTTAAACATGACTTCACTGGGATACACACTGTTCATGAAGGACAGAACAAATGGTATGGGAAAGGGATAGCACTATGCAGACAGGGAGATAGAAGCAACTGAAATAGATAGACAAAGGAATTCTGAAAAACTAGAAACCCTTTGGGCACTAGCAGCAACAGGAAATGAGAAACAAATTAAGACCATATTGGTCTTCAGACCACCAGCTCAGGACAAAAGGGCAGATAAAGAACTGGGAGAGATATTATGGAGGGTGGTCAAATTATGTGGCTTTAATAGTACAGTAATATGAGACATTTATATGCCAGATATGAACTGGAAAGTTCTGAGTGTAGCAAGTACTAGGAACCAGCTCCTTGTAGATGTATGCCATGAGCTGTTACTAGTACAATGCTGGATCTGGTAGTAGTAGTAGTACTAACAAGTTTTATTGCTAAAATATGAACTGGGATAACCCATTTGAGTTGAATCCCATTTCTAATGGGGTCTGAGAGCAAATACATTACAGATAATCATATAGCAAACAACATTTTTCAAACGTAACTTCCAAGAACATGAGCAGCATGTAGAGAAACAAAACCAAATACACACATAATATGCAATACCTCACAATCCCAAACATAAAACATGAGGTCATATGTTCATTCAGAAAAAATACAGTACATAGCCCTTCAAGATAACTAATAGTGTAATGAATGCTGGAAAACACCTAATATGGCTGTGAGGTCTACAATTGCTCACAACTGTTTTTAGGTTAGCAAGTATTGCAATCTGATATAACACCAATAAAGTAGAACAAACAAGAGGAGTACCAACTAATATAGCAGAATAAGCCTTCTGTCTATGTGCAATTGTATGGAGCCCCTAAATAGTGCAAGTTTACAATCAGCTTGTGTCAAAATTAGAACCACATGGAAGGGCTTTTGTAGCTAAAGCCCAACTCTGAAGTTTGCAAAACACCATCAGGCCATTCAGGGGTCTTTAAGCACACTGGACAAAATTCAAAATCAAGGGACTGTGGTTAAAAAGGCCCTCATTATGTTCAGTATCATTGTGGGTATTAGAAAGTTCACCCCTTCAGCCAATTGTAGGCCCTCTCTTAATTTCTCCTATCCAGATTGTCTAAAATGTAACTAGAGACCAAACTCTTATGGCACTTCTACATATAGTTTAGAGCATGTGAATGCCTGTGTTCTTGCAGTCTCAGGCACTCCACTTCTGAATATATTAAGCAGTGTTGTATTCTGCAGGGGTTGTTGAGGGTGAAGTGAGTAAACCAGTTGTAAATCACATCCAGCCTGGGCAGCTCCCTCCCTGATGCCCCATCATAACATATGTCACCATAGTCGAACAGTGGAATGATCATGTTGATTATAATTCAGAACTTCAATGGCAGGCAAGACTTAATATGAAACAGAATCCCTAGTTTGTGTCCTAAGCAACTTATTTATTTTTCAATGTGGACATCCCATTTACCATTGAGCCACACCACCGTGTATTTATATGTCTGCACCTGTAATAATACGGAAATATTTTTGGTTGCCATCTTTAACACTCTGTTGTCAGAGCTAGATATACAATCATTGTTGAATACTAACCTTTTTTTTTTGTATTTAACAATTGCCTCTGCTGTTGAAAACAATTGTTGAGTATAGTCAAAGGATATTTGTAGTTAATTTTGAGTCTGTGCTACTAAGCTTCCTGGAGCATAAATAATAGTATCATCTGCACAGAAGACTACAGTATCTATCTATGCATACATATATACTGATCATAAGCAGACCTTGTATTGAACTGTACAGAACCCCCAACACAATTGGAGCAAAACTGGATCAATAATTGTTTATAGGTACAGTTTGCTGTCACCCTTTCAGGTATTCCTGGAACCATTTTAGGGCTCCAGGGGACAAACACAAAGATTCCATCCTGGATACAAGGATATAATGGTCCAGTGTGTCAAATGCTTTTGACAGATAGATAGCCTCTTGTCCATGGGACTCTGGATGTCTGCCACCACCTTAATCAATGCAGAAGCAGAGCTGTGCTTTGATCTGACTCTGGATTTGTAATTATTCAACATATTATTGTAATCCAATTAAGTTTTTGATAGTACAAAACTATTTTTCAAATCATTTGAAGACATTAGGAATTCGTGAGATTGGACAATAATTTCCAGTCTTAGACTTTGACCCAAATTGTAGATTGGGATAACCTGTTTTTTTTTTCAAACCTAAGGGAGTTACCAAGTTAGGAGAGAAAGATTATAGATGGTAGATATTGAAAAAAAAGCCATTGTGGGAACTGCATATTTCAACAGTGTGCTTAGTATATTATCTAGCCCACTACCTTTGTAAGACTGATGAGTTTTACCAAGCCATCTTTCACCTTAATCTCAGAAAAATTAAAGTCATGTGTTGGTTGGTCTGCACAATTAGAATAAGAGGAAGTTAGCAGTGAATTTGAGTCCATTGCTTCAGTATCCATCCTGATAAAAAGGCATTAAGTTCTTTAGTAACCCTGTTACCCAAAGGGATATGGTGTCCATCAATTGTAAATGTGTTTGGCAATGCTGAATTACTTTGGTTCTGTAATTGTTTCTTCATTTTTCAGAAGTCTACTGGGTTGTATTTGTTTTCACTACTAAACACTTTACTATAATTAGTGATGTTGAAAAGTTTTACTTCACAGGTGAAGTTCCAGCAAAACTGAGAAATTTGGCTTCGGGAATTACTTTGTGATGTTTCCACTTCATCACATTGCCACTTTGCCATGAGTTTTCCTGGAAAAGTTAAACTTTTTCACATGAATTCAGATAAAGTACTGCAAATTTATGTCAATTTGCATAGAAAAGGGTCAATTCACCTTGTGAAAATTTTAAAAACAGGGCACTTCACACTTTCTGAATTTTAGAAACTTTGTGAATTAATTTGTGAAGCACAATGTTTCCACTTTGCCCATTTCCAACTATAGTACTCCTGTTTGACCTTTTTATTTGCTGGGTGGAGGAACTGTGTCGCTGTCTATAATTATTCAAATGTATTCATTGGTTAGCTTTTGTGTCTTCTCCCATAGTTTGTTACATATTTGTTTAATGTATTTTATTTATTTTATTTATTAAAGTTTGGTAACTGGGTAGGCCCACTGAGCCCCGAAGGTCCCTTTTTGAGGGGCAACCTAGGATAACAGTACAAGTTCAGACACAGAAAAAAAGACAAAATTAGGTTCCAGATATCAAGTGTACAAAGGTTAGAATTCAGGTTACAGTCTTGGTTATCAATAAGTTACTGTACAAGGTAGCGATTAGGAAGGATACAAGACATGAATAACATATAACAAGTATACTGGTGAAGTGCTGCCAAGCAGAATGGTAAAATGGTCAAAGGAGAGGGGAACCTGACAGGGTCCCTAGGAGAGAAAAAGGGTAGTGTATTTAAGTGCAAGTTATACCAGGGGCATTGTTAAATTTTATTAATTTCTGTCTTACCATTTTGTGCTTGTTGCAAAATGACAAAAAATCCTTGATGGAAAAAGACCAGGCACCATTAGCAGTTGGAATTAGGTTCAGTGTCTTCAACTCCCACTCTCTGCAGTAGCTTCAACGACTGTATAACTGCTTAATTTCACTGTTAAATAATGTTAGCTATATCCGTGAGACAGTAGCAAAGCTTGGAAATATAAAGACAGCTAAAAAAAAATTTTGAGTGAAAAAAATACTAGCCATAAATCGTAAGTATTAGAAAATCAGAACACCACATGTAACATTTCTATTGAATTTTACTGTATGTCACTGTATGTGAGTAAATACCTTGGTTTGTTCTTTTTCCTTTCTCCTCATCCTTGTCCTCCCATCTTAGATCTGTCCCACAAATGTCCCCATCCACATGGTTTCAGTCAGTGGCTCCATTGCATTGCATTGCCTCACCTTAATCTCGTTCCTTACTGTAACTCTGTATTACCCCTCATGTTACCCTTGTATCACTGTGTCACCCTCCCCTTGCATGTAACACAGCACTGAGCTCATGGCTCTCTTTGGTGGCTCTGTTGCATTGTCTTAACCCCGTTCCTGTCTGCGGCTCCAATTCATTTCCTTAATCCTATTCCTTTGTTACTTAATGTGATGCTGTAACTCTGTATTACCCCTCATGTTACTCTCTTATTACCTTCACAATGCCCCCTCCCTGAGCATGCATACTGCACCAACCTCATCATTTGAAGCTCCCACATGAGTTGAATGATGCTCTTAACGTCTTGACACCTTGTGTGACACAGAGTCAGTGACTAGATCATACTGTAAGGTAGACTGGTGGAATGAGGGGTGATGTACAGTATCAAAACAAGTTTTGGTGAAATGGGGGGTGAAGTGGGGAGGTGATCAGATGCTTTATTTGAAAAAAAAAAGTTGTTTTTGCGAGTTTGTTTTGTCAGATCAGATTGGAAGATCAGATGCTGTGAGTTTATTTTTGTGATTTTTGTTTGAGTGCTTTGTTAACTTTTCACCTTTCCTTCATCTTCTCTGTTAAGTTCATCAATATGCAGGGAAAGGGAAAACTTTATTGGGGGACTTTTAAAAACACCTGCTTGATCACCTTTTTCAGTAATTAAGGCATTCCGAGTGGGTTTCAGTTATTCCAGCCTGCTCAAAACCATTTTTAATGACATCCTCCCTCTACTGATAGCTCCATATTTGCTGTTGTAGAACCTAACAGGATTCATGACCCCATTTTGCACTGTGTACTTGCCCACCTCATACAGAACTGCTGCAGAGTACCTGGCAAATTCAGTATTGCGCTTCTTAGCTGGAGAAGCTACCAGCTCTGTAGAGCACGGACTCTGCTACTTGCACAGGAACTTCAGCAGCCTGACTCAGCGCAGTTGCATTCAGTGGTTCTCCACATACATCCCTCTTCACTGCAAGTTTTTTTGACAGCCATTGAAGCAGGGACATACTGTAGTTAGATTAAGCAGTTAGCAGTGGTTACCAGCAGTGTGTCAGTTGCAGTTGCAAGCTCAAAAAAGCCAATACGAGGGGAGTGGCTTAACTGGCAAGCAGGATGGCAGCCTGAATTGTGAGCTGCAGCAAGCATATGGCTAAATACGGCAATTCTCACATCATAACTGACCGCTGACCATCAATTATACAAAATTCAGTACCGCTAGGACTGTGGCTTTCTGGTCATACCATTTTAGTGCAAATTAGCCAATATTCTGTTCATCGTACTCCCTCAATGATTTTGGCCTATACCATGGTGGAGGCGCCTGACTCAGCACTGGACCTCAGCCATACCAACGCAATGTTTCAGAAGCTTCTGTAGAGAATGGATGAGGTAATGGAAGCTTCTCATCACACCACAATGGCTATTCAAAGTGTATCCAGATGTTTAACGAAAATAGAACACCAGGTATTACAACACGACCCAGTGATCGACGAGACCAGGGGCATTTAAAGGGACCAGCAACCTAAAATCAATCAACTTCTGGCTAAAGTAGACAATCGTGAGAATCAGAGCAGAAGGAACAACTTGCAACTGCTAGGCTTTCCAGAAGGAGTAGAAAAATGGGATATGATCCAGTTTCTCCAGCAGGCCCTTCCTGAAATCCTGGGCCTCCAGCTGGATTTTCAGCTAGAAATAGAGCATGCACATCGATCTCTCACCCTGATGCCGGAGAAAGGGGGGAAGCCTAGGGCAATCCTAATTAAATTGCTGGCATACAATACGTGACAGGCACTGTTGCAGCGGTCCAGGGAAGTGGGTCGCTTGAAGTGGCAGGGGCACCCGATCTCTATTTATCAAGACTTTTCCAAAGAACTTGCGAATAAAAGGAGAGAGTATACACAAGTCCGATATAAAATGCAGAAACTAGGCATCCAATACTCTCTCCATTATCCATCTACTATGCGAATAGTACATAATGGGGTCCCTCTCTTTTTTGAGATGCCAGCTGCCCTGGAGGATTTTCTGGTGCGTCAGATCAGAGATCAATTGAAGAACTCCTATACACACCTCCCCAGGCCTACCAGTCATATAAGCCCCCCTGAGCTCTGAAGAAATGCTCACGGACATTGACACTCAACCTGAAGTCCACGGAGGGCTCCCACGGTGTAGTAGGAAGAGAATGGTGAGAGACAGCCACCAGCATAGAGACCATCCCCTTCTCAGAATGAGTTCCCACTCGGAAACTTCAGACAGGGAACAACAGCGGGATGCAAGTACAGCATTGGTGAGTTACATGACCTGCAACTCTTATGAAGCCCTACATTCTCCCTTGCCTTCACCTAGAGATCTCAGGCAAGACAAAGACCTCCTGACTGAAGCACCCTTCCAGACTACCACAAGTATGATGCCTGACTGTCGGCCACATCCGGAAGAAGCCTTGGGCCTAATGTTGGTGCAGTGTCCCCCTGGCGCAGCAACCGATGATTGCTAAGAGACCCAGGCTGCTACAGAAATAATAGCGAGATCCCAGAGCCCAGTGATCATCGGAAAAGACCCCTTTATACGTTATCGATAAGTATTCTAATGTGTTCTATTGTAATTGTGAGGGGTGTGTTGGCACTGTTGAGTTTAACTGCTTAGGGAGATCACGAGACATTGTGACTTTGGCCCCCTCGGGCATGCTGATCTCCAGGCCACACTTTAGGCCCTCTGTATTTAATGTGTGGGGAGGTGCGGTGGAGGGGGGTTGCTATGGAATTGGGGTATGCCTTAATTTGATCCTGATATGAGTGTTCTCAGTGCAGAGGGGGACCCCTGGATTTTGTGTTATCCAGATCAGGGTTGATGTGGGCTAGACATCCTTGGGGGAGCATCCCCATGGCAAAGGTACTCTCTCTCTGCCTCGGAGCTGCTGGATTAAGAACCCTCTTCTACCCCTTCCTATGGTCTTTGCACCCCCAATCTGGAGGTGGCCTATGGCTTACCGCCCCCCTACATGGTAACCCCCTTATTTTAACTCCTATGGTGTGAAATAGAGATCACCGCACAGTCCGTGATATACATGATAGCGGTGCTGGTAGTTGCATCAGTTTTTCGCAAGCTGCAAACTCCCTCCCCTTAAGCTAATGGGAAATCAAAGGGAAGTCCTGCTGGACCTAATTTTGGGCACCACATCCACAGGAGCCACTCTACAGGCCCTGCCCTTCCAAGTCTGGTAAGAGACCTTACAGGCAAGATGGCTTCAACTAAGCATAGTAGTGCACTTTGTAAATATGTTTAAAGGTTGGTTTTTGTTTTTGTTCAGGTTGTTTTTGTATTGGTACTGGATAAAGGAGATACATGCATCTAAAGACGAACATGAAGAAACCCGGTTGCGAATGTCTGTCGGGGGAAAGATTTTGACCACAGGTAGATCGCATATATGCACTCTTCCCAAGGCGGCACTAAATAGCCATTCCAAAATATCTGGATTATCAGTTGACGAGGTCTCCAATTCTCAAGTAGGTCCAAAAATCTTTACACCATTTCATGGGGATTCCACTGGTTACACGGATGGGTTGCCAGACCCCATCACTACAACATTCCCAGATGGCTCCCTTTGCATGGGGCAAGAGAGCGGCACCAGCCATTTTTATCCATCCTTCTCAGGGTGATGCCTACTCCCCTTCACCAGTAGTTTAACTTTATTCTGCTTCCCATTATCTCCCAACAATTATGGTTATGACTGATTTGACTTGCATTACTTGGAATGTGAGAGGGTTGAATACACCAGTGAAGAGGAAGAAGGCACTGTCATATTTGAAGTGGGCCCAGGCCCAGGTGGCCTTCTTGCAAGAAACTAAACTTACTAGTAAAGACCACGAGCTCCTGAAGAGGGACTGGGTGGGAGTGGAGGTTCACGCTTCAGCTCCAACAAAGAAGCATGGGGTGGTTATTTTAATACATAAACAGCTGCATTGGTCTCTCAGTATGTCCAAGGCTGACCCACAGGGCAGGTGGGTGTTTGGAATTTTTCAGACCTCTACCGGACCTATTTTGCTGGGTAATATTTATGGACCTAATGAAGACAACTCGGTTTTCTTTCACCAGGCCTCTCAAACTCTCCTTAATATGAATAAAGGTGATATACCCAGTATTGTAGGTGGGGACTTCAATTTGGTGCCTGATCCCCTGTTAGATAATACCACAACCAAAGGAGGCAATATGCATGGGAATGGAAGGCGAGCACTGTTAAAGTGGATGAGTGACCAAGGACTGACTGATGTGTGGAGGGTACTGAACCCCAGAAGGCAGGATTACTCTTTTTACTCCCCCGTACACATCTCGTACAGCTGTATTGATTTCCTGCTAACTTGCCCTCAGATTACACAGGCAGCAACAACATCTGGTATTCTCCCTATAATAATCTCTGATCATGCCCCAGTTTGACTGAACATTTTATGTGGCCCCCCTACCCCTACCTCTACCTCTTGGAGGTTGGGCCCTTTGTTATTTAAAGATGATGAGTTCCTTGTCTGGGCCAAGGCTGAGGCACAGCTATTTTTTCAGGAAAATCAAGCTCAGGACACCACAGCGGGGATAAGGTGGGAGTCATTCAAAGCCACCATTCGGGGTAAGATTATTGCTTATGCAGGGGCCAGATGGAGGTGTAGGGAGCAAAGTTTGAAGGTACTTGAAGAGGAGCTTAAAACAATGGAGCAGCAGCATAAAGAGCAGAAAGGAAAAGCCTTACGGGACCCCCTTAGAAGGAAAATACTGGGTCTCCAGGTGGAGATAAATTCTCTCATATCGAGGCGAGCTGAACTCTCTATACTGAGACTGAAGCATAAATACTGGGAGGGAGGTGAGAAAGGGGGGAAAGTGTTGGCCTGTAGGTTGCGGAAGCAGCAGATGGAGAGTCATATAGCTGGGTTGAAGGACACCTTAGGGTCAATACATACCAAAAATACTGAATTGAATACAGTTATGGCAGAATATTAAATTTTATTGTATGCCTCTTCCAGGGTTGCTGACCCCCAAGAGATCTACTCTTTCCTTCACTCACTACATCTTCCTACTATAACTCTACAACAGACTGAACAAATTGACGCCGCCCCGCTTATGGTAGATGAAGTGAAAAAGGCCATACTTTCCCCTAAAGCAGGGAACGCCCCGGGTGGAGATGGCTACTCAGTGGAATTTTGGCATGCCATGATTGATATTATCACCTCTGCTCTCCAGCAAACTTATGCCAAAGCAGAAATACAAGGAACTTTACCCCCCACTATAAGAGAGGCTGTGATTACAGTGCTGGCAAAGAAGGGGAAAGATCCTGCCTCCCCGAGTAGCTATCACCCAATATCCCTTCTCAATGTGGACAGTAAGGTATTCACTAAGATCATAGCCCTAAGATTAGGACCCCTACTGCCGCAACTCATACATCCCTCCCAAGTAGGCTTTGTCCCGGGCAGGTACAGTGCATATCATATATCAAAACTTTGATCAATTTGGCTCAAATAGCCTCCCAAATCCTGACCCCAGCAGCTGCGGTAGCCATAGATTTTGAGAAGGCTTTTGACTCCCTGGAATGGGACTATCTGCATGCCGTCTTGGGGAAGCTGGGGTTTGGTCCTCATTTTCGATCTTGGGTAACAGCTATATATAATTCTCCCTCAGCCCGATTACTAACCAATTCTACACTGTCCCCTCCCTTCGAGTTAGCCCATGGTACCAGACAAGGGTGCCCTCTTTCTCCTCTGTTATTTGTATTGGCAGCCACTATTAGAGCTAATGAAGGGATCCAAGGGATCCCAGTGGGTAGCAAGGAATATACCACTCTTCTTTATGCAGATGACCTTCTGGTCCTTCTAGCAGATGCATCAGAAGTGCTACCTTCATTACTTAATATCCTCCTCCATTTCAGAGGACTGTCAGGCCTTCAGCTTAACCCCACCAAGACTGAAGTACTCCCTCTTAACCCCAGGTGTCAATCATCAGTATTGGGGAACTCTGGTATGAAATGGGCAGGGAAGAGTATTACATATCTCGGTATCCACTTCTCCACTACAATTTCCAAACTATGGGACTACAATCTCCACCCCCCTCCTGCTGAACATGAAAGAGGATATGTCCAGATGAACTAAACTCCATTTAACCTTAGCAGGCAGGATAGATGCGATCAAAATGATCTTGGCACCAAAAATCTTTTATCTTCTGGTACATATCCCCCTTTCCCTCCCCCAGAGCTGAATCCAGAAGTTGGACAAGGTCATAGGTGGCTTTCTGTGAGAAAGAACCCCCCCCCTAGGTACAGTAGGAATAAGCTTAGAGCACACTGGGGTGTAGGTGGGTGGTGCCTTCCATGGTTTGAAGGCTACAAATGGGCCTTCCACATGGCACAATCATTACGCTGGCTGGGAGTAGGTACTAATCCTCAGCCTCAATGGGTGAACATAGAGCTAGCTGTCAGTCAGAAGATCTCCCTGGCACTTCTGGTGTACAATACCTCTCCTGCATGCCTTAAAGCACATCCTACTATTGGTGCCTCACTGCAATGCTGGGCCAAGTTAAAGAAGAAGCTGAAAATGACCCTTGCACCAGTTAAGATGGCCCCATTGTGGGGAAATGAGAAACTGTGTATTGATAAAAGACCTGTATATTGGAAGGGGTGGGAATATAGGGGAATTACTATGTTAGAAGATATACTGGCCCCATCCTCTATGATAATAGATACTTTTTCTAATTTGCAAGTCCACTGGTCACTCCCTACCTCAGATTTCTGGAGATACCTGCAAATGCACAGTGCAACCCAGACATATATGTCCCACATACCAAAGGTAGATGTGCAGATTATCCCCTCCTGGTTAAAAAAGGAGAAGGGGCTGGCGAGTTCCATATATTCTGCCCTCCAAGACACTCTACCCAGTCAAGCTGAGAAATCCAAGCAGAAATGGGAGAAGGCCTTGCATTAGGAGATCACAGATTTACAGTGGGAAGACTGTGGGAAAGGGGCCCAAAAGTATTTCACGGATACAAGAAGTAGTTTAATACAAAATAAGATCCTCCATTCTTGGTACCATACACCGATGGTACTACATAAGGAAGGGGTGTTGAGCTCCAATATATGTTTAACAGTGTCAGTGGCTCAGTAGATAGCACACTTGCCTCTGAGGCCTGGAGATCAGAGGGCTGTGGGTTCAGTTCCCATATCTGGCACTTGGGTTAATATCCCAGTACTGACACTGTAGTGCAGCATGAGAGGGGTGCTGCACGTCTGAGGTGCCGTCCTTCAGATGAGATGTTAAACCGAGGTCCCATCTGCCTGGATTGGTGATAGTTCAGCTGGATGTTAAAGATCCCATGGCACTTATCGTGGCCAAATTTCCCTCATTCACTAAAATACCACCAACAACTTAATCTGGTTCAAGGTCAGTTGGCATTCATCTGTATCCCCTTCCCCCAGGTCGTGCCTGAAAATAAGCAGGATTTGTCTAGTGCACTTACCCGGTCAACAAAAACTAAATAAATAAATAAAAAACTCCCAACCTGGATACTTGCTCCATATCCTCTGGTCTTGTCCCCTGATACAATGGATATGGGCTCAGGTCTGTGAGATAGGGGATAAAGTATTACAGAAATATGTTCCCCAGTCCCCTCTCCTTCTGCTCCTAGGTATGAGAGCAGAAGTCCCCCACCTCCGAGACCTAGAACATAGTTGGCTAGCCTTATGGGTTATGCAGGCCAAGTGACTTTTAATTTGTAGATGGAGAACTGCTGAGATTCTTAGTGCTCAAGAGCTTCTATCCTCTATGGTGCAAATAGCCACTATGGACAAACTCTCCCACCTGGCCCACAATTCCCTGGGAACTTATGAGAAATGATGGACCCCCTTTACCAGATATGCCACCCCCAAGACAAAGGTGGGTTAAGAATTCAATACTTAGGACTACTGCCTGGTATCTGAAATATAGTTATGGTTTTCTCCCTACTCACGTTTCTGAGACTATGTACCTGTGATGTTATGCTCTGTTATCTCCATGTGTCAATAGTTATATTGCATAGTATATAGAATGATGATTCTTTGTGTTTGCTCTTACTCAGAGTGTCAGAAGCCTAGACAGCACCTGAATCTGCAAAGAGAACTGCAGTGTTATTTTATGGAGTATGGAAGCCTTGCCCCTCTGACATTTTAAGTTAGACACCTCACATACAGGGGTAAGTACCTGTTAATTGGTGACAAGTTCTCTTTCTCTTGCTTTGATGTCCGAGTTGTCACTGTAACCAACAACTCCTTTCCAGCTTCCTGTTTTTTGTGTTGATGTTGATTACTGTAAAAAGGAAAATGTTAATAAACAATTTTACAGTAAAAAAAAAAGGCCAATATGAGCAGAAAAAGTAAAGGCTTTTTGTAGCTTGCAGAAATAATGATTAAGGTGAGGCTACCATATATCCACTAATATAAATTGACGTGGAAATTTACCACAACCTTAGTAGCGCAGAATATAAGTAGCGCTAACATTTTGCATTATACAGTGCATACTGTCGGTACTCCCCAACAGTGAGAGGATACAAAATGTTGTAGTCCAGGAACCATTGGAATCTATGTACCACAAAACAGTGAGGTTGGAGGTCCAAATAGGGATCTTCAAATGGGCAAATACAACAAAGGTGTGGAATTTCATGAAGGTGGATATTGAAAGGATGAGGGGGTTGTTGAAGAAAAGAATGAAGAGAATACGGTAATTTAAAGGGGTAGAGGGAAAAATGGGATGCATATCAAAAAGTGATGTTAAAGCAGCAGAAAGATCTGTTAGAAAAGTGTCAAAGGGAAAGGGGTCAAGAGGTCAAATGTGGTTCACAACAGAAGTAAAGAAGGTGTTAAGATCCAAGAGGAGGACATTCATTAAATATACACAAAGTCAAAGGGGGAGAATAGGAAACAGTACCTTGAGGCAGCAAGGTTAGCTAGTAGGACAGTCAAGGAGGCCAAGACAGAGACAAACTTCTGGCTAGTGACTGGAGTGAAGCAGGGGAAAAAAGCATTCTTTAGACTCATCACAGAGAAGCAAAAGGTCAGAATAATGAGGCTTAATAAAGAGAAAGGATTGGAGGATGTGGACAAAGGAAAACCAGAGATACTGAACAAATATGATTTTTCAGCATTTTCTCTGGAAATGGATGGTCCACTTTTGCAATGTGGAGGAAGGGAAAAAAGTAAGGGTGTGGGCACATATTCAGCATCCCACATGTTCAGCATGGGAAAAAAATTGGGTAAAGGGTGCTGGAAAAGTTAAAAGAGTTAAAATTAGATTAAACTGTCAAACCTAATAGTTTGTACCCTAGGATGCTATGGGAGGCAGTATAGTGCAGTAGTTTAAGGCTCTGAGCTGCAAATCTGGTGACATGCAGCAGACCAGACCTAGGGTTTGAATTCCCCAGCTTTCACTTGAATACTGTGTGATCCTGAGCAAGTCACTTAACTTCCCTGTGCTCTCAGGTCGCACCTGTAAAAAAGCTTTCAGCTTAGTGTGCTACTCCTGGTTAAACAACTAAAAAAAAATGCTCAAGAAATATGTGGAAGTGATAGCAGTGCTACTTGTAGACATATTCAACTAGTCACTGCCCATGGAGGTGGTCCCTATGGACCAGAGGACAGCAGATGATGTCCCTTTGCATGATAGTGGAAGGAATAATTAGCCAGAGAACTATAGACCACTCATCCTGATCTCAGTTGTTGGAAAGGTGATGGAGTCCATGCTAAGGGAGGAACACATGGACTTCCTGGAGGGATATGAGCTACTGGACCCAGGCTGCATGGGTTCAAGAGGGGAGGTCATGCCAGACCACTCTAATTCTACAACTAGGTGACCACAGTGACTGTTAAGGGATAGGCAACCAATATAGTTTACAGTTGCAGTAGAAGACATGGGTAGATAGTTCTTTAAATTTATGTGATATCTCTATAGAAATTCCCATCTGCCTGCAGTTCCACAGCAGGACCACCAAAAAGAATCTTTTTAGAAATATTGTGAAATATCTGGAAATATTTGACTGTGTCTTTTTCTGCAACTGTACTTACATTTCAGCAAGGCATTTGACACAATTTCTCACAGGAGACTGGCCAAGAAGCTGAGGTACTTAGGGGTGGAAGAAAAATCAGTGGCTTGAGTGGAAAGCTAGCTGACAGGAAGAATGCAATTGATTGTAGTAAATGGGGAACTCTCAGAAGTAATGAAGGTTACAAGTGGGGCGTCACAAGGATCTGCAGGAATCACTGCTGGCCCTGTCTTTTACAATATGTTAATTTGAGACATAGAAGAAGGCATTAAGGCAATGTCTGACTTTTCACAAATGATACATAGATCTGTACAATGGCTGACATGGAGAAAGGGCTAAGGGAACTTAGGTAGGATCAGGGCAGGTTGGAGAGCTGGTCAGAGATCTGGCAGGTGGCTTCAGTACAAAATAATACAAGATGATGCAGATTGGGAAAATGTATACAAGACTGCAGTAAGAAATGGAGGGTGGAGATGAAAAGCACCATAGAGGAAAAGGACCTAGTGGTCATGATAGCTGAGCATCTAAAATCCACATCACAATGTAACAGAGCTGTGGAAAATACAAATAGAATGTTGGGTTGTATGGGGAGGAGGATAATCAGCAGCAGTCAGAAGACAATCCTTCCATTGTACAGGTCATTGCTAAGACTGCAACTGGAATACTGCACAAGGCATTGGCATTCACACCTGAAGAAAAAACTGTGACACTGTAAAAGCAGTACATCACAGAGCAACCAAGATGGTCTAGGGACTGGAGGGCAAGTCATATGTTACAGAACTTGAACATGTACACCCTCAAGAAGAGAAGGGAAAGAGGTGGCATGATACAACTATAAAACTATCTGCATGATATAAAGAGAATAGATACCAAGGAACTCATCTCCTTGAGATCAAATATAAAGACTATGAGGAACTCACTTAATGTGTTGGGAGAGGTCATGAAAGATGTCCATCAGCCCTTTTTCATGGAAAGAGTGGTGGACACGTGGAATAAGTTACTGGAAGAAGTGGCAACACATTTGTAAGCAGGGATTGTACAGACACATTGGCTTACTCAGAAGAGTGGGGGGAAAATTAAGGGACAAGACGTTGTCAACAAATTGACCCCAGACAAAACTGGCAAAGATATCATAAAGGCATTCCAGTCCATATACCCTCTTCATGATGACTATGTCTGGAAAGTGAAAATTCTGAAGAAAGCCCAAATTTGAATGTGAGAATGCATTTGTTTTCAAACTTGCAGTAATGACCAAAGATTGCTTTGATTTTTCACAGATCATCTATTATTTTGATGAAATTTTGCCTCAGTAAAAGGAACATTATACCCTCAAACATTTGTTTATTTGCCACTAGTCAGCTCTGTTTCTTTATCTGCATGCTATGCATGACTTAATGCATTCAATGGCAGAGACCCCTCACCAGGATAACAGAAATCTTATTTCAACTCCACTGTAAATGTACTGTGTACTATGTGCATTTGTCTGACCTTATGCTTCTGGAATATGTGGTTCATATCAACGTACACCAAATAAAAAATAAAGTTTGTTAAAGGGACACTGCCAATCCTTTTTAGAATCATATTATTTCAAGCTGAAAACCCACATTTTATGATTGTCTAACTTCTCTAAAACTCAACAGTTTGCTGGAAACAGGTGTGGTACCAAAGGACTGGATGAGGGTGAATGTAACCCCTCTCCACAAAAGAGGCAGCATGGATTCACAGCAGGAAGATTTTATCAAACAGATCTGATAGATTTCTTTAACTGTGTGACAAGGGAGGTGGATCAAGGAGGAGTGGAGGGTGTGGCCTACCTGGATTTCAGACCTTCAACACCATCCCACATAGGAGGCTAGTAAACCAGCTGGGCAGCCTGGGAGTGGGTCCCAAGGTAGTAAACTGGGTCAAACATTGGCTGAGTGATAGAATACAGAGGGTAGTGGTGAACAGAGTTCAATCCAAACAGAGGGGGGTGACCAGCGGGGTCCAGCAGGGATCAGTGCTTGGACTAGTCTTCTTTAATGTCTTCATAAGCGACAATGCAGAGAGGCCAGAAGAGAAGATGTAGTCTCTTTTCAGATGACACAAAGATCTGCAACAGGGTTGACACTCCAGGAGTGGTAGAGAAAATGAGAAGAGACCTAAGCAAGCTTGAGGAGTGGTCAAGGTTGTGGCAGCTAAGATTCAATGCAAAGAAGTGCAAGATCATGCACTTGGGGCACAGAAATGAAGGGAGGAGTACATGATGGGGGGGTGCTGATGACTGCCAAACAGGAAAGGGACCTGGGAGTAATCATATCTGATGATCTAAAGGTTACCAAACAATGTGAGAAGGCTGTGAGGAGAGCCAGTGAAGTGCTGGGGGTGCATAGGAAGAGGTGTCTCCAGCAGAAGGAAGGAAGGAGGTGGTGATGCCACTATATAGAACATTGACAATGGCTACAATCCATTATTGTCTCTTTCTGTTTTTGCAATGGTGTGATCATGAAGTGGGATAATACCTAAGTACTGTATGTTTATTTTTCACAAATTACACATTAAATGTCTATTGCGGTAAAAAGGCAATTTTCAAAGTATCATTTGTGAGTCAAACAGTTAATCTCATTTGAAATCAGTCTATCTGCACACCTTAAAAAGTATGGTAAACCACCACAGGATTAATTTACTCTGCCTTTCTTATTTTAGCTTCTTTTAGCAGTTCTACTAGCAAACACCACTAATTATGGACACTTTAGATTTATGTCCTATTTCCAGGTGCAATAATGTGTTAGGCAAACAGTCAGACAAAATGGTACAACTATACCAGTTTAGCTATTATTCGTGTGCCCCTTGAATCTGTGTTGCTTCATGGCTCAATTGCCTAATCCTTTTTTACAGTGGGAAGCCACAACTGATCAGGAATAGAACACCTCTCTGAATTTATCTTCCACGGACTTCTGCATATTTTTTCTTTCTTATATTGTGCAACATTTTACCTGCACACAAGCTATAAGCATGCCCAGTACTTAGAATTCAGCAAAAAGCCAGTAGCCAAAGACTAATTTCATGCTGCTTGATTTCTTGCTGCATAGTTGCTTCTTCCATTCAAGCAGGCCGCCAATGTCCATGTTGTACGTACTTATGTTTCAGATCTCACTTGCCCCATCATCAGAGCTCTAGTAGAACTGCTAAAAGAAGTTAAAATAAAAAAGGCAAAATAAATGAATCCTGTGGTGGTTTACTATCCTTTTTAAGGTGTGCAGATAGACTGATTCCAAATGGGATTAACTGTTTGATTTATAACCCTGCTATTTTGCACCCAGTTTAAAAACCCTTAGTTCTCCTTGTAAAGGGGCATGTGAATGCGCACCAAAAACATACCAATGCACCAGTACCATTTGTGAGTATTTGTCATCCTGTAAGACTTTCTGGTAAAATAACACATGCAAAGCTCACTTTGTGAAAACCATTTAATATTACAGGTCAGTTTTTGTTTTGTTAAAACCTTTACATTGAGCTTCATAAACTGTAATTGGATGTTCAATGTCAATGACACAGCCAGTGAGTTCCCCCTTTGTTTATTTTTCAAATGTAGGCAAGAATGCAAAAATATCACACCAAACATGTGTTTCTGAACATTAGGCTTTCAAATATAATGAACAATGATTTTAATGTCAGGCACAACATACTGTAGCAGTAACTTGGCATATTCACCTGGCAAAGTTGATTAGATGAGCTCTCTTTATAGTATCATGCATTCCATACCAGTGGGTAATTCCTTCTGCATCCTGTAGGATGATGCATGATCCCATGAAATTTGGCAGTGGACCAAAGCCAACCCCTTAGTCCATCCCAGACATCTCCAATACAAAACTTCCCTAGCAGAAAGGAGACATAAGGGAAAAAAAAACAACAAAACAGAAGACAAAGGAGCTGGCAGTATACTGTATGGTGAACTGACTCCATCAGCATGGCAACTGAAATAAGGAGTGCCTTAAGCAATAAACAATGAGTATGCACCAGCACTTCTTAATCACATACTCCTAATGTCATAACCAAGCGACAAGAATTTGTATTACTCTCATAGCATGCAAGGAATACAGTGAATATCATCCTGCCCTCTGACACGTCACCAAATGCGGCTAAGCATAAAAAGTTTGTGATTGGTCTGCATGATACAAGTTGACCTAGAAGTTAATATGTGCAGAGAAAAGGAATGATACTGTAGGAGTGACAGTAAAGAAGGAAAGCAGCTGCAGTGAGTACACGTTTCATGAGTATGTGTCCTATTTGAAGAGTTCAATTAGAGTAAGAGTATGAAATAAAAATAGAAGTAATGCCTACACCACTGGAGATGTGCAAAAAAGTTATTTTTCAGTCTAAAACAGACATAGAGAAAAAAAGGTGAGACAGACAGAGAGGCTGAAAGAACAATACAAATGAAGAGATAGACATATATAGAGAGAGATACAGTGTACTGTAATTATAGTGGAGTGATAGTGCCAATACAGTTATGGCTGAGGAGATGCTTTAATGTTAAATAGTGATTTCAGCTGCTTATATCTCTGCCATTGCTTGACAGATTTTAATGACAGTTTTGAAAGTGTTTATCCTGGCACTGCATCTCACAATCTGCAAATCTTGGTGAAATTTGGTTGAGTGATTTGTTGGTGAGAGATGAGCAACAAAAAGTGAAAAAGACCAGCTTTTTAAAAAATCAGTTGATTTTGCATGTCACTATCCCTTACATGTGTAGAACTACAGATGCATGAATCTGGCTTTTAAACCGTGAATTGACCAGTACTACAAAAAAAAAAAAAAGTGGTAACCGGGAGGCAAACCCTTGTGTTACAGACCATTCCACACCAGCCTCCATTCTAAATCAGGTGCTTAAGTCAGATTTTGGACACAGAGGTGCTTTAAAAATGTATGTTGTCACATGGAACCTAACACAGTGCTGCTGACTAGCATCCACCACCCTGTTCTGATATAGGATGCCAAACCCTGATGTCAGACAGTAAACTAACCAGAAACCAACATAAAGAAGGGAACAATAACTGGGAGCTTAAACCTATGAACATACGAAATTGCCAGCAGATACAGTCCATTCGGTCTGTCTAGTCTGCTCGAGTATGCAACGCACTGTCTTGTTAGACTGCAGCTGCCCCCACCACACATTGCTCCCCTTTCTAATTTAGTGCCCCCTGCTTCTGACCTCTCATCCTCAACCATCTTCACAGATTTCTCCCTCCCTTTGGCCCTATCGCACCCTCTCTTGAAGCTGTCCACTTTCCGCAGTGCTACTACTTCTTCTGGCAGTGCATTCCACCCAGCCACCACCATCTCAGTGAAATAGTGCCTCCTCATCTCTCTCTCTCAAACCTGGTGCCATAAATAACCCCCCATCATTCTGGCACGTGGTTTCCGACCTAAGTGCCGGACTTTACTAGGCTAGCAAAAATACCCATCAGAGCAGGTGGTATTGGGCTATATATGCCACACAGGTGGCATAATGAGGCCCGGTGAAACAGGCAGAGGGGTGTATAGCCCCTGGAAAGGCAAGTATAGCCCATACTGCCGACTTTGGAGGGTATGACTATGTTTAAGGGAAAGGGGACATTTTTTAAGCAGGAAAGGCACACTAAGCCAAAGCATTTTTTCCAGATGCGACCTGGGAGCAATAGTAAGATAACTGACTTGCTCAGCATCACACAGTATGCAAGTGGGGGCTGTGAGATTGAAACCCAGGTCTTCAGGTTTGCAGCTGAGCCCTAAACCACAATGCTATACTACCACTACTTAAACAAGCATTTGTCAATGCCAAATGTTGTCTCGCTGGCATTGGCTTTGGTAGTGCAGGAGTTAGAGATGCATAATAGGAGTGGCAATGAAGTATTGAACTGATGCCAACCCCACACCCATCCTGCAGAGACTGACAGGCATTGGGGTGTGCCTTTGGGTCATCAGCTATAACGCTCATGCCATTTTACCTCACCCTACCCTGTAGACATTGACAAGTGTTGTGGTGTGCTTCGGGGTCTTTGGGCCTTAAACTTACCCCATTCCATAAGGAAATTTGCTGAGGTGGGTGCAGTATAGAAGAATGGGGTGAACTTTGGGGCTGAACAGTCCAAGGCACACCTCGATGCCTGTCACTGGCTGCAGGGTGTGGGTAGGAGTGGAATGGTGGGAGCATTACAGCTGATGATCCCAAGTCACACTCCTGATGCCTATCAGTCTGTACAGGATGGGGTGTTACAGTTGGAAACCCTAACGCCGTAGGCGTGTGTTGGTATGTTCACTCCAAATTATCGACATGGGCTTTTTGTGACCCCACCTCATGAAGAGCGGCACTATCAGTTTGTTAGCTGAAAGGTGATTTTGCACAGTGACTGCACCAGTTGGTGCCACAGGTATGTAAACACATTTTGCACAGGATATGAAAAATGACAACTGTATTGTTCATTAGGAGGTGCAAAAAATGGCAACGTTGAAAATCTGGAGTGAAAATATGACAAATTGGTGAAGTCATGAGCATGCATAAAAACTGCGCAAGGCACATCTGCAACCCAATTATTTATGGGATTTTTTTAACCACATCTTCAACATAGGCATTTTGGGACCTCCCCCATGAACAGTGGCACTGTGATTTTGTTAATCTGTCTCAAAAGTTGATTTCCCACAGCTACCATGCCATTGTACGCCACAGATGCGAAAACATATTTCAGGCAGTATGTGAAAAATGACAGCTGTTCTGTTCATAAGGATGTGGGAAAAAATGCCAGTGTTGAAAATCTGGCATGAAAATATTGCAAATTTGCAAAGTTACAAGGGTGTGTGGAAACTGTGGAACGCATGCTTATAACACAGTCATTTTATGGACTTTCATCACCAAATTTTCAACATAAGCATTTTAGAACCTCTGCTTATGAACAATGTCACTGTCATTTTGTCAAACTGTCCCAAAATCTGATTTCGCACAGCAACTGTGCTATTTTGTGCTGGACATGCGAAAACACACTTCAGCCAGAATATGTAAAATGATAACTGTACTGTTCATAAGGAGGTATGGGAAAATGGCAATGTTGAAAATCTTAAGTGAAAATATTACAAACTCACAAAGCTAAGAGCGTGTGTGGAAATTATGCAATGCACACTCATGAAACAGCCATTTTATGGATTTGTGTCACCAAATTTGCAACATAGGCATTTTGAGAGCCCCCCTCATGAACAGTGGCACTGTCATTTTGTTACTGGGTCCTGAAAAGTGATTCCATGCAATGACCGCAAAATCAACTTTTGGGGCTGAATAATGGCATGACAGTGATTGAATTCATGAGGAGGGGTCCCAATAACCCCATGTTGAAAATTTGGTGCCAAAATTCCCCAAAATGCCTGAGATATGCAGCAAAGTTGAAAAAACCCTATGTATGCCATTATACAGCTTACCGGCATTTCTTCAGTTCACGGTCGGCTTTGAAGAGTGCAGACATGTTCCCGGTCCACCAAAGATAATCGTGTCAGGCTCCGGAGGTAAGTATGGGAAGGGGGATGGGGGAGGTGGGGTGTGCAGAGGGTGGGTGCAGGTTGAGGGATGGAGCAGGACAGACTTCAAGGGACCATTTTCTGATTTACAGGTTACAAAAAAAAAAAAAACATTGCAGCACTTTTTTTTTTTTACAGGGGCATTTGGCATGCTGGGTTGGGCTCCCAGCATTCCACCTGAGTGTTTCTTTGGGGGGTACTGTAGCCAACTTGGGATTGAGCACCCCCATCACCACATAGCAAAGGGGGGAACAAGAGCAGGGGGGACTGGGCACCCCCCTTCAGCACACAACAAATGGGGGGGACAGTATGCCGACGGGGAGTGGACTCCCCCATTGACAAATTAAACTGGGAAGGGAGGATTAAAGCCAACTGGGACTGGGTCCATGTCGGCAAAGAAAGACTGCTGGGGGGGGCGCATGATGCCGAGGGGGATTGGGAACCCCCTCAGCAGAGACTTTAAATGGGAGGGATGGGGTATTATGCCGATGAATAGTGGGCTCCCCATTGGCAAATTATGTGTCAGGGCATGCCGACAGGGGGATTGGGCACCCCTGAAGTCAGCGCTCTGAGTGGCGGCAGTCATTGCCGCCATGTTCATTGAACTGTTTCACCAGGAAAGTCATGTCCGCTGCATAACGAGCTTGGCTCTGATTGCAGTGGACCTTTCCTTAGATCTGGTGGCCAGTTTATATGTTGAGGGTGTAGGCACCTGCAGCTGCCTTTTTGGGGAATAAGAGATGCACCTACTGATGTGTGCCCTGCATTTGCCCACAGTGACCGCACCTCCAAATCTGCTACTATTGCAATATGTTGGCTGGCATGCACACACGAGCCAACATAAAAATGTGTTTTTCTTTAAATTTTAAAAGAACTGTTTTAAAACAATAAAAAAACAACAAGACTAAAAATGTATATTTAAGCAATAAGGCACAACAGGGTGTGTGTTATTGTGTAATAACGTCACTCCTGGGGTGGGTTGAAGCACGAGGTGAAGCCGAGTGCTTCCACCACCCCAGGAGTGATGTTAATACACAATAACACACACACTGGAGTGCATTATTGCTATTATACAATGGCTTGTTGTTATACAAAATAAAAAACATTTAAAAAAATGTTTTTAGTAGATTTTTAGTGTGGCAGTATATCTTTGTTTCTTAAGAAAAGATGAGCTCCAGTATATCGTCATCCATACAGTGATGTTATTCTGTAATAACATCACTGTCTCAGGCACCCCCAATGACCAATCAGAATGCAGGATATTTTCTTACCATTGTATAATGTAATATAATGTAAATAAGGTAGGCCCTGCACCAGTAGGTGAAGAATACTCTCAACAGCACACTCCTGGATATTATATTGGTAAATAAACCTCATCATTATCCCTATGCAGGAGTACTTCTCAGTGACATAAGTGACCACTGCCCCATAGCTGCCATTAGATCAACAATCAAGCCACCCAATCCTGCAAAATTCCTCCCACGAAGGTCAAAAAAGAACTTTAACATTACAGGATATCTCCATGATCTGTGCCACACCACACGTTGGCAAGAATTCTATCTCACAGCCTCAATAGAGTCAGCTCTTCAAATCTAAATGATATAATCATAAGTGCCCTCAATTCACATGCACCCTCACCAGTGTCAGAACCAAACTCAAATCCTGTCGCTGGTTCTCTGCCGACCTTAAATCCGCACTGCTTGCCAGAGACAAACTCTGGAAAAGGGCAAGAAAGACAAAGGACCCAAATGACTGGCTCCAATTCAGAAAAGCCAGAAACTCCTGCACAAAACAAGTAAGAAAAGCCAAGGCAACCTTCTACACAGCTGAACTAGATGCCTCCTATAACAACCCTTCCAGGTTCTGGGGTACCATAAAGGGCATCCTAGGTCAAACCTCTACCCTGTCTTACCATCCAAAATTCAATTAAATAATATTGAAATCACTGACAAGCAAAATATCTTGAATGCCTTCAATGACCATTTCACTACAGCTGGCCTGGCTTCGACTCCTCTCCTGCAAACCTATTAAGATCATCTCTAAACCTACAATCTACTGAGAATCAAAGGTTGCTTCCACATTCTCATTCAAACCAATATTGTTTAAAAAGTAGAAGACCTCCTACTCCAACTAGATACCACCAAAAGTGCAGGTGCAGACTCCTGGATCCCTACTTTCTAAAAGTAGCACTGTATGCCTTAACCCCCCCTCACCCATCTCTTCAATCTATCACTTGTCACTGGTACTATCCTCAATATGGAAAACAGCTCAAGTGTTTCCACTACTTAAGGCAGGTGATCCCATGGACCTCAATAATTATAGGCCCATCTCCATCTTACCAATACTATCCAAGATTCTTGAGAAGCTGGTAAACTCTCAGTTAACTGCCTACCTTGATACCAACAATCTCCTAAACCCAGCTCAATCTGGGTTTAGATCAATGCATAGCACCATCTCTGCTCTAGCAAAAGTCACAAATGACTGGCAGACTGCCCTAGACAAAAAGAATAATACCTGTGCTGTGTTTCGGGATCTAAGCAAAGCCTTTGGCACTGTGGATCATGATCTTCTAATCACCTCACTAAACTCCATAGGCCTTGACTCACTCTCTATTAAATGGTTCAGATGCTATCTCTCTGGAAGGCTACAACTGGTAAGAATGATGGTGATCTATCTACCCTAAGCCACTCCTAAGAGGTGTACCGCAAGGCTCCATCCTGGGTCCCATCCTTTTGCCATTTACATCAACAATATTGACTCCAATCTCTCTCTTTCTAATATCCACCTTTTGCAGATGACACTGTACTTTATGTGGCGATCCTCACCATCAAAAGCCTGTGAGCTCCTACAGTCTCAATTCTCCTCCTCCAGCATAACCTATTAAAAAGAAATTATTACTAAATGCTAAGAAAACCAAAGCTATGTTCTTTGCCCACAAGAACTGTTCTTCCACTATCCCATCATTCACCCTCCCACAACTCTCTACCATCCTTGGTGAAAATCTGGAATATGTTGACAAATTCAAATACCTAGGAGTATGGATAGACAATAAACTAGACTATACTACCCACGTTGAAGAGCTCCTGAAAAGCTAAGACAAAGACTTGGTCTATTCTATAGAATCAAACACTACCTGACCAAAGATTCCAAACAAAGATTAATCCTTGCATCATTCATGTCCCTCATTGATTATGCTGACTTCCTCTACGGTCATTTCTCCCTCTCCCATCTAAACAAACTAGACACCCTGTATCCATAGAGCTATTAGATTCATTACTGACCTTCCCTCTAGCACCCATCATTGCTCTCTCTACAATGCAGTCAGCTGGACATCCTGCAACATAGAAGAAGAAAAATGCTGCTATCTGGATCTACAAAGCTCTGACAAACAAACTCCTTCCTACATCTCAGATTGCTTCAACCAGATCACATCCAGGCCCTACACCTTGAGGATCAACAAACTGATCCTGCTGAAGATTCCTATCACCTGCACCCAGTATGGAAGAGCTGCAATCAGTTATTCCCTGGCACTTATCTGGAATTCTATCCAAAGACATTGAAAATGGAAACACTGATCCCCTTACATCCTTCAAAAGCTGTACACCAGCCTAATCCCAGATTCATGCAATTGCTTCCACAAGGCCTAGTCCTCCCACCCCCACCCCCACCCTCTCTCTCCCCACCCCTCCTTCTAAATCTCATCCCTATCCTTCTATCATTGCTCTGGTCCTTTCCACATCAAACCACAAACATATATGCCCACCATGTACCATTATCCAAGCCTTATCCCCACCAGACTGTTTGTTTCTCACCTTTAATAGGTTTTTGGTTTACTGTCCTTTGCCTTGTATATATGTAAATAATTGTATATCTATCTCACTCATAAATGTTTGTATTTGTGCTATTTCAATATCATGTTTTTTGTATACACTCTGTAACCTTTTTTGTTATGACCACTCAGGTCCATCTTGTAAATGAGCTATGCTCAATGATGTTCGCCTGAATAAATAAAGATTTTGATTGATTGATTGATTGAGTAGCATTGCCAGTAGATTGCACAATAGTTTTTCATGGACAATATGTATCCTCTTCCTACACCTTACGTTTTTGGTCTCCCCATTCCCCTTTCACTCCAACCCTCCTAAAGTAGTACTGTTCTTTTTTCCTCTGGAAAGCAGTTCTCTTTTTTTTTTTTACAGTTATTTCTTTTAGTGAGTACTGTTGGCTACTTGGTAATTGGGGGCTGGCGTTTGCATGCCACAGTTTGTGCTAGGCGGAAAATAGCAATGTGGACGACTGTCAGATGTGATGTAAGAAAGGGAATGGCAGTCCCAAAATGAGAATATCACAAAGCCTAGGGCCAGAGCTGATCTTGAGTCAGTGATACAATGCAGCAAAAGTGTGTGAATGAAGGTGAGGTAAGGCACTATGTAGTAAATTGAAAGGTGCATTAATTAAGCCAAAAAAAGATAATGTAGTTTGTGTATGGAAAGATGGGGTAGAATTGAGCAAACAGAGGCCACAGTTTGTGAGGCTATTATGAGATGGTGGGCTTACTTGCTGCTTGCTAAGTGAGGGGGAAAAATGGCTGCTATTCATTTTTTTTTATTCGATGTCAAGCACAGTGATTTATTTTGTGGTGAGGCAGGTTGGCATGGGTCTTTTTACCTGGTGTCTGTTGCCACATAAATACACCCTAGATGGACAGGGCCCTTGAGAGGGTGGGGCAGCCGTGGATAATTCCCGGGGCCCAGCACCAAAGAGTGGCCCAGGCCACCCAGCATACTACTGTATAGAGCTGCATAGGGGCCCCAGACTTTGAACTTTTCCTGGGGCCTAGAATTCCTCTCACAGTGCCTGTAGATGGATTTTTCAGTCAATCAGAGACCTGGATTTTTTTCAACCAAATTACTAGTATAAATTAAAAACTTTTACCACATCTCATTGTACCAACTTTCCAGATCCTCTTCCCCCATCAAATCTGTACAAAAAGTGAAGTCATTCACCCTCTCTCAGCCATGCCACCCTCTTGTCCCACATGGCCCGATTTGGTCCCATAGTAAACAACTGGCACAGTCGTCCCTCTACCTCAGCTGATCAGCATCTTAAGCTTTGGTAACGTGGCTGAGGTTGGGAAATTGAAAAACAAAATGAAGTCCAAAATACTGCACATGCGCAGGGTCTCAGGATGTTTCATCTAAAAAAAAAAAGATAAGATGGGGCAAATTTGTTGTCCATGAAAATGTATTTCATGACCAAATTGAAAAATACTAATTGGCAGTCAGGAGATTGTTCTAAACTTGTCCCTTAAATTTGTTTGACAATATTACAAAATAAAAAAGTTATCAGTGATTGAAAAAACTTAGAAAGAAAACATCCCTACAAAAGAGTAAACTACACATACAGTCTGACTTACATTCATTTTTCTGTTCCTTTCTGATTTGAGACCTAGACAAAAAAAAATGAGTCCCTCAAAACAAGAAATGAAAAAATTATGTTTATCTGCATTAACAGTTTGCTTTTCTGTAATGTAATTTTTTTTTGTTCTTTTCTATCACTTTCAACTTTTGAATGTTTTGGCATTTTTACACAGCTGCTCTTAGCATGGTGTGAACTTTGCATTCACACAGGACCCAAGGAGCAAAGGGGCCCTCAAAAAGCCTCAGCTGTCAGGTTAGCCTCCTTTCTTCCTGGTCCTATATGTTCTAATTTAAGTAGAGTGCAAAAAGGACACAAAACTTGGTGAAAATGAAGCTATAGGGAAGCCATGGTGGTGATGTGGATGGTCCTTGGGGCCTTTGCAACGTCTGATACATAGGGTCCCAGCAAGGAAGTTTGCACAGGACCCTGTGATAGACAGGGCCAGTGCAGCATTTTTAACCAAATGTTCCACTTACCCTGATGATCATCATCCAAGTGGCAACTATCAGACCTGCCCAGTGGGTTTGGTGCTTTGCACAGGGACTGCAAGGCTCAGCACAAAGCAAGCCAAAGGTCTGTCTAAATGCCAGGCTGGCTTGCTTCTTTGCATAAGGCCTGTACAGAGCCATTTGCAAAGCATGCAATAAGGCTGGGAACATGTAAGGTGGTTTGGCTGATTTTTGAATGCCCCCAGGCTACTTGCAAAGTATACCATAGATCCAGTGCTACTTAGTACAAGTTTGTTGCTTTGTGAATGGCCTGCACACTCTTGGCCTAGTGCTTTATATATATTTCTTAAAACATAAGGAAATTCATTGCAAAAAGCTATGTATAACTTAAAACATCAGTTAAAGTTAATGATTTAAACCAGAAAAGTAAGGAAATGCAGAGGGTAAAATAGTCTCATGTGCCATGGTGAATTTGTGGCCTGACATTTCTTTGTGTTTTAATGATCACCCAATGCAGCCCTAGCATTAGAGGAGTGCCAGGCTGCAGATTCACAATGGCTTAGGGAATTTTTAAATCTAAGATTGCATTTTGTTTGTTCTGTGGCTCTAATCTTCAACCCAAACTTTTGGATTTACATAGTATTTTGTACTGAATATCGAATACGTACAGTCAGCTGCTATTCATTATTCATTTGCAAAACTTCACATGTTGGCTTATTGAAAGGTAGGTTATGGACGAAGCTTGACTTATTGACGCTATCTTATTTTTAGAATTTGTTAGCTGTCTTTAATGCCTCATGCCACCACAGCTGCTTCAAAGTACACGTAGGTATTATAGCCCCCCCACACAAATTTTATTTAAAATACTGATCAGATATTAACCTAAGTATGGAAGATAAATGTGACACTTATGCATAATGGGGGCTATTTTCCATTGTGCCCAATGTATGTGCAATGTGCTCGGAAAGTGCCTGCACACCTTCACAGTTGTGGACAGGTGCAGGATGCATGGATTCATGACTGCAAAGTACCTGAAAGGCACCTGTATGTAGTCCCACCCCAGCATGCAGGAAAATTGGGGGGATGGATCGGTGTGGAGCTGTGGACCCAGGCAGGCATCCAATCCGATGCCTGCCCTGGGTCCAGGAGTGGATCCCTTGTGATGGGGTGGGTGAGTGTAGGACAGCATGTGTCCAGGATCCCAGAATGTATGGGTAATTAATGAACAGCTTCCCCCAGCCCATCCTGGCAGCCCACTGTACTGGGCAGAAGTGTGCAGGAGGACCCCATTGCCACCACACCCCACCGGTGACAGTTGGGGTGTAGCATAGGCACATATGGCAGGGTCTCCAAGGAGAAAAATGTCCTGCACCATCCAAGAACTCTGCACCTTTGTGAATGGTGTGGCATGGGGCACACACCCTGGCACGACTTTGGATCACCCGTGACATGTAGCAGCTCAGGCAGCCAGGGGATCCTGTACACAATTGGCTGGAACACCAGTCATGAATGCCACAAGGGGTCCACAGGACCCCCGCTGCATGGCTTTCTGACTTAGGGATACCTGCATGCCTCACATATGCAACATGTAGTCATTGAGAATAGGCCCCAATGTTAATAACCTTTGCTTTCCATGGGTTTTACATTGACATAGAAAACTCTATTTTCAGGTTTTTAGACCATATAATTGTAGCTTAAACAACATAGGCAAAACCTTCAGAATCCCTGAGAGAAATGAGCACTGTGCATAAAAAAATGCAGAGAAGAAATTAACCTTAATATACTGTACACTGTGTAAAAAAAAAGTTATTGATAGGTAAGTTATTTATATTACCATCACAGTTGTCTGTTACCTGCCTAGGAATCTACTATACAAAATTAAATGCTAAATCTAAAAATACAGTGCCTGTTTAGCTAATTTTCTGTTATTCAAAGATATGTGACATATAACAATTTGAAAAATCAATGCTGACATTATTTAATTAAACTTATAAATGTATTCTTCTTTTTGGAAAAAAAAACATATTGCCATGAAGTACTGCAAGTGCAAGTGCACAATTAAACTAGCCCATTATATTTTATTTTATTTATTTTATTTAAGTTTTGTTAACTGGGTAAGGACACTGGACAGAGTCCTTTTTAAGGTCCGAGCTGACGTAAACACAAAAATATCAAAAACAGCACATAATTAACACATAAAAACAAATTATGCAAAACTCATACAAACATCCAGTGCCTGTAAATAATTCTTAAAATTAATTTTAAATTTTTTTAATGAAGAAGAAGAAAGTAAATTATCTGGTAAATCATTTCAAAACAGAGGGGCAGCAACTAAAAAAGAATGAGACCCAGGCCTGTGATTGCATGTAATGGTTTGCAAGAGTACTCCCTTAAAAGAATACAAATTTAAAGAAATAGATGAATTGTTACTAAATCCTTTAAGGGAAACACAGTTTTGGAAAAAATAGGTGTAAATATTTGACAATCAAAAAGTAAGTAAACTTTGATTTAGGAGATAACCAGCCTAATTGAGAATAGAAAAAGTAATGATGAAAACATGCAGGAGAATCCAAAACAAAATGACTAACATTATTATAAGTGAGAGCAAGAATATTACTTTCCTTAATAGCTTACTTAAAATATAAACTAGCAACATAATCAAGATGTGGGAACAATGACCCATTTGCAATAGAATGATGAGTTTCAAGGGAAAAACATATTTTAAACTTATACAACAAACCTAACTTTTGATTTACTCTTCTACTCACTGCTTTTACCTGTGGGAAGAAAGTCAATCCTGGGTCTAAAAAAACTCTGGGATACTTAAATTCAAAAATGTGTTCAGTTTCTGCCCCACTGTTGTCATGGATTGAAAGAATTGGTTTATCTTTTAGGGGATAGGATGAACCAAACAACATTGCTTTAGTTTTTTTTTAACATCCAAAATCAAATAATTATCATTAAACCAAATACAAACACTCATAAATTCCTGTAAATAGCTTTGTTTGAAAGGCAGTAGTCTTTTGGAGGTATTTGGTGGAATAGTGTAAAGCAGACTAAGGATACACCAGTGCCACATTTGAATTTGGTGAAAGTGCCAAAATTCAGTGTTTTGGACACCGGCAAAGCCAGTCTGAAGGAACTCGGTTTCCCTTCTGCACTTTTGTACAACAGCATCATGATGCAGCCTTTCTTATAGGGAGAAAAGTGCTCATGATCAAGTTGATGGCAAGCCACATGACCTACAACAACTAATCAACAATCCTGGAGTGCAGTGTGAACATCTCAGTGCCACTTTCCAGCTCCATATCACAGAGGGAGATTCTAGCTTTGTGAAGGAGCTCTTTTTATCTAAAAAGTGTCACTTTCGGTCAGCAAATGTTAGAACTCATCAGAGAATAATGCATTACCATTCTAGTTAGCTGATTAACTGCATTTAACAGTAGCTTCTGGCAGGCAGGCTAGTGAAATTGTATTGCAGAGGGGAGGAGGGGGTGCATATTGTGTACCTACACTGGCATCAGAAGAGACTAGTGAATTTAGAAGACTGGTGAAGAGGCAGGTGGGATTTGTGAAGGATTTAGTTGAAATAATTTTTTACTAAGTACTGGTAGTATAGAAGGCACATAATTGCATCCTTATTTTATTTTTTACTTCAGTATATTTTATTGATATTGCTTTAAAAAAACACAGCAACATACACATATTATCCCACACTAATTCCACCTACTGATTTCATGATGTATAATGACTTTGGTTTGAAGGACAATCAAGTAGAAGTATTGTAACCAGTTACAAAGAGATGAGAGTTGACCTGCAGTTTGATTGTTGCAGTCACAAATACAGTAAATTTAGTAATGGTTTCCCTTCTGCACTTCTGCACAAAAGCATCATGATGCAGCCTTTCTTATAGGGAGAAACGTGATCATGATCAAGTTGTTGGCAAGCCACATGACCTGCAACAACTAATTAGCAATCCTGGAGTTCAAGCACGCCTTGCAGTGTGAACATCTCAGTGCAACTTTCAAGCTCCGTAACACAGAGGGAGATCCTAGCTTTGTAAAGGAGCTCTTTTTATCTAAAAAGTGTGACTTTCAGTCAGCAAATGTTAGAACTCATCAGAGAATAATGCATTACCATTCTAGTTCGCTGATTAACTGCGTTTAATAGTAGCTTCTGGCAGGCAGACTAGTGAAACTGTATTGCAGAGGGGAGGAGGGGGTGTACATTGTGCACCAACACTGGCATCAGAAGAGACTAGTGAAGTTAGAAAACTAGTGAAGGGGCAGGTGAGATTTGTGAAGGATTTAGTTGAAATTATTTTTTACTAAGTACTGGTAGTATAGAGGGCACATAATTTTATCCTTATTTTATTTTTTACTTCAGTATATTTTATTGATATTGCTTTAAAAAAAAACACAGTAACATACAAATATTATCACACACTAATTCCACCTACTGATTCCATGATGTATAATGACTTTGATTTGAAGGACAATCAAGCAGAAATATTGTAACCAGTTACAAAGACATGAGAGTTGACCTGCAGTTTGATTGTTGTAGTCACAAATACAGTAAATTTAGTAATGGTTCTCAATGTCTTCAGTAGAATACAAAAGAATGCCAATCACAGGAAATCATTTGTTTTCAGGCTTCAGTTCAAATAGCATTATTGGGTACCATTCTGAGAAGATGGGTATGGACTGGTCCATACAGTGCCTCAGAATGACTAAATTAGCACTGCTGAGATTAAGTATATGTGGTGTCATTTGTTGCCAACCAGGTCATCAATACCTATTCCCTCCAGGCATCATTGGAGAGTAAATTAAGGAGACAACCCTGACAGTGGATCAATATGGGATTATATCACCAACTATAAAGGTTGTGTTTTGGACCAATACCATAGCATGTGCTTAATATCCCCTTATGCTTGTCCACACCTAGTACTCTACAAGCAGAGTTACTTCCAGATATTTTGCAACATATCTAATGAGATTCTCTCTGGTGATCCATACTCTTACAGTACTGCAGGCAGGCAGGGAATTTCTCTAGAGATATAGACATTTAAGGTGAGTTCAGGAAATATGTGTGGGATAAATGTTTCATCATATTAAGGTCTTTCTGGTGTTTTTTACTGAATCTGCAGGAGGGATCCCTATCTGTACCTGAGGTGAAGCTATGAGCCAAGGTGATAGGGCTTGAGGCTCCTTGATGTCACAGTAGTGAACAACATAGATGCAGGAAGAACTCACAAGAAATAAATCAATGGTCTCTGTGTTGGGGAGTACTGTTGATATGCAGACATGAAGGATTTAAATAAACACACTTTTGGTTAATGTTAAAATGCTTGTGGTGCTCTGAAACTGCATATTAACAATCTGAAATCAAAATAGCTTGCTTCTCCACTTTTCTCAAAATGGTATTAACTTTAACATCTTTTTTCCTTCAGACGTCACACTACTCTACCAGCTGTGTAGTTTTGGACTTGCAAAAATCCTGTTGAAACAAAAACATGCAGCTTCTTGATCCTTACAGCAGAATTCAAAGTTACTGGACCTTTCTGAAGTTCCTGCATGGCGGAAGCTGAGGTGACATTCCCTGTTAAATTCAATAGTATGACAAAGGAAGGTAAAGCAGAACACAAGGGAGGGATGAGAAAAGTAGCTTTGGATTTGAGGGTGTGTCCTGATTGAGGTGCTTGAGACTGAATAAGATAATGTGGGCAAGCTGGAGTTTGTCATGTCAGTAAGTCCTGTTGGCACCATGAATCTGATTGCTCAGCTTCCTTCAGGGACTGCCCTGGGACAAATGTAAGAAACAAGCAGGTTACTCAGATAACATGCAACACATGAGTTAGGATAGATAACCAATGATTTGTTGCACTGCAGTTAATATTTGTATTTAATTAATTTATGGACCAAGCTGGAATTTGAGCATTTTACATCAAAAGGCAATTAAAAACCTATATGCCATATGTCTGGCTGTGCACTTTTGCTGTACAAATTATAACATTCCTTTGTACTGAACTGCAATTTAACAAGTGTGAGTTTCATTTGGGGCAGAGGGACATATTGTGACTTTCACTGGACCTTACCACAGTTGTCTAGTACCTTTAGTTGTTCAGAGGGATGTTTATTACAGGAAGTGTTTAGTTACAGGCAATGAAGCTTGAAAAAAAAATGAATAAGGGTTGGTTGAGCTTGTGGGAAACAAACAAATGCCCTACTTCCACTGCATATGTCATTTTTTGCAGTTAAGGAAAGCCAGGTGATTTCCCTCAGGTTTCTTTTCCCCAGGGAGGGGATGAGCAGGGATCTGATGTGTACTAGTCAGATCATTTGATTCCACCACAGATACCAAAAGTAGTATGCATGATTCGACAAAACTCCGGAGGGGGAGAAACATTGGATATGTGTTGCACTTACTGTACACTGCTGCTACTGTTAATGGGGGGTTCTGTGTGCTGCAATAAAGAGGAAAACAAATCCTGTCTTCTTTCATATTTGTAGTGAGTGCTGTGACTGTGTTCCCTTTCTGAAATGTAGATTACTTGCCATGGTTATTGTGAGATATACAGCACATTTTACTATGTAATGCTTTAACCCTTTGTTCACTGGCTGTTCTTATTGTGTCTTACCTTATCCAGAAAAACATAATTCTGCATGTAAATCCCAGAAATACAACCAAACAATCCCAAGCTATAATACATATCTTTGCTGATAGAGCTATCTTTTCTTCATATTGTTTTTTTTAGTTTTCCTTATGAAACTTTTACAGTAGTTAACTGCTCCTTTACATATTGCAAGATTTTTGGTGGTTTGATTTTTTTTGTATTTCCTGTAAAATTTCTTTTTCTTTTTATGCTCCATTTTATGGAATTGTTCCACCAAATGGGATTCTTTTGTTGTTATTCATTTTATAATTAGTCCTGTATGGTACCCAATAATCTATACAAAAATGTATTTTGGAATGAAACTTCTGCCAAATTGTTTCCAAATTACATTTGGAAAAATCTGCTGACCAATCCCATTTTTCTAAATAGTCATTAATTTTAATATAATCTGCTTTATAAAAAAAATTCTAACCTGTGTACAGACTCTACTCAGATAGTCACACTTAATATTTACCTTAACTAAAACCATACTGTGATCACTATTTGATAGGGGATTTAATACTTTGACATCAGTTATGTCTTCTGATATATTTGAACAGAACAAATCTAAGATGTTATTTCCCTTCACTGGTTCCTGAACCAGTTGTTCCAGATTATCTATTGTACAGAAGTCTAATTATCTTTTTTCAATTTCAGTTCTGCATCTTCTGTTTGTCCAATCGGTTTTAGGAACATTGAAGTCTCTCATTAAGATGTAATTATTTGTAATATCCATTTTTTTTTGATGTTACACGTAAAAAGATTATTTTCATTATTATTTAAGTTTGGGGATCTATATCCAAGTCCAATTGTCAGGCTATATTTATTTGATATCAGTACATTTGTCCATAACAATTCAGCTTCAATATTTTTAGAATCATTGTAGTTTACAGGTGAGCATTTGTATTTGTAATCATGAGGTGTAACTTCATGCACTTTGTAAAGCAGGCCTCCCAATGAAATCCCCAATATGGCCTGAAGTAAGGCACCAAAAAAACATTTAGGGTTCAGCCACTCCAGCTCCTTTGGTATCCCAACAGCCTCATGTTGTGTCCATGGGCCTAATTTTCAAAATGTTGAGGCATAGATGCAAGAGCTCATTTTCATGCACAAGCCCCAAAACTGCTGCTGCAACTTTGTTTGTGGTATCCACAACTGCCTAAATCTATTTCTCACTGAGTTCCATCTTAATCTCCACTACAGTGACTCTTTTGTAGAAAGAGTCCATCATTCTATCAATCTCTCAGACCATTTTATAGAGATCCTTTACCACTTTTAACAAATGAGGAGTCAGCCTCAGTTCCCTCTTGTTGGCCAACACCATCTTTATAAGACTGTTGCTACTTGGGGCTTTAGACTTTGTTGCTTCTTTCAATTTAACCATCACTCCTGGAAAATGAATTGTTGGCCACCAGAAGCACCCAATCCCTCACACAGCACTCAGCAACTAAAAGAAGCAAAAATACTAATTAGCCTGGGTAAAATAAATAAAACAGAGCAAAAAATGCCAGGAGCTCTGCAAGGCATGTCAATTTCTGACAGTTGTTAGCCATATCTCCCATCAAGTTCAGTGTTGCCCATGGGGATTCCAGGAGTACCATGTGTAATTGTAGCCTATGTTTTAAGCCATAAAACAAATCTAATTGGTGTTTAGAAGTCATGTGGAAAACAGCCTGGTGCAAAGTGTTAATTAGAAGCCCTGCTTCTGTGTCCACAGTTGACCACTGTTGCTTGGTGGAAGTATTCTGCCTTCTACCAGATGTCCATTAAGCCATCTTTGGAAAGGAAGATCTCCAGCTCTCATTCTAAAGTTCCCCCATTCCGTCTTATCCTATGAGAAAAATGCAACTGCTGGTGCATATTTTCAAATGCAATTGTCAGTGCCTTAAATGAGATGCTATTGTGACACTCTCTGTCTAAGATCAGTTGGTTGGGATCATAACATAATATATTGTTCTAACCAAGGAGACATACAGTAGCTCTTGTAATACTTCACCTCAGAGAAGCAGGCTGTCCAATTAAGTGGCCATTCCCAAGTAAATGTCTCCACTATGACTGTTTGGGATAAAAAGTCTAAGCACATCAATTTTAAAGATATTACAGGCTACTCCCACATCCTTAAGTAGTCTTTACAATCCAGACACATTAGGAAACACTAAGTTTGGTTTTACAATTAGTTTTTCTTTAGTAATGCATTGTGTCTCTCACTGAGGGTGTTCACAACTTCGAGAACAGTTTTGATAAAATATTATGAAGTTGATTTTTCACTTCCTTACATACAAACATACAAAGAAGCCAGCAGAAGGGGGCCATTTGGTCTCTCTAGTCTGCTGATATTGCAAGGTTCACAGCTTGAGCTACTATCCCTGCCCCCTCTCCTCACTCCTACCATCCACTCTACCCATGATCCTTACCTTCCCCCATGCTTATCTCAGCCTCTCTTGAAGCTGCCAACTGTCTTCAACAAGACCACCTCTTCTGGCAGTGCATTCCAAGTGTCCACCACCGTCTCTGTTAAGAAGTGCTTCCTGACCACCCTCATAACCCTCCCACAGCTTAAGACTGTGCCTCCTCGTGTTATGGTTGCAACTTAGCTTAAAGATACCCTCCTTATCCACCTTATTTATCCTTTTCATGTACTGGAAGGTCCCAATCATGTCCCCTCTCTCTGCTTTCCTCCATGGAGTCCATGTTGAGTGCCCTCAAACTCTCCTTGCATGTCTTACCCTGCTGACCCACTGTCATCCTTGTAGCCCTCCTCTGAACCTTCTCTAACAGGTTAATTTCCTTTTGTAAGATATGGGCACCAGTACTGAACTCCATACTCTAGATGTGGCCTCACCAGTGATCTGTACAAGTTAGTATAACCTCCTGTCTCCTACTACCGATACCCTAGCTATGTATCACAACATCTTGTTTGCCATTGCTGCTGCTGCTTTCTTGCACTATGTGGAGTGCGTCAGGTCACTAGTGATCATCAGTCCCAGGTCTTCCTCCACCTCTGATGCAGATACCTGGACTTCACTCAGGTAATACTCTGTCCTGGGATTCTTGGCTCTAATGTGCATAACTTTGCATTTCTTGTCACTGAAGCCAAGCTGCCACATTTTGGATAACCTCCCCAGCATTTCCAGATCATCCTGTAGGTCCTGTATTCTTTCAGCTGTGTCCACTCTCCCTCAGAGCTTGGTGTCATCTGTGAATAAGCACTTTTTGCCCTTAATGCTATCCTCAATGTCATTGATGAAGACACTGAACAACACTGGCCCCAGCATCAAGCCCTGTAGGACACCACTGGTGACCTCTCTGGTGCCAGATAACTCTCCCCCTGCAACATCCCTTTAGGTTCTGTTCCTCAGACAGTTTTCCACCCATCTGGACATCTTATTCCCAACTCATAGGTCTGCCAACTTCCTGATCAACCTTTTGTGGGGCACAGAGTCAAAGGCCTTGCTGAAAGCCAGAAAAAGGATGTCTGCTGCTTGGTCCTCATCTACTGTCCTGATTCATTTGACACTATCTCACCCCAATGAACCAATGTTGCATCTCATCCTGGAGATCATGCTCCTCTAGATATTCTACCAACCTTTCCTTAAGTATGGTTCCCATGAGCTTGCACATGATTGAGGTCAGACTGACTGCTTTGCAATTCCCAAGGTCATCCTTGGGATTGCTTTTGTGGAGGGGAACCACATGTGCTGTTCTCCAGTCCTGTGGTACCATGCCAGACTCTAATGAACTATTAAAAAGGCTTGCCAGTGGCCCTGCCAGTTCTTCAGCCAGTTCCCTTAGTACCCTTGGATGTGCTCTGTCTGGGCCTGGTTATTTGCCCACCTTCAATGCTAGCAGTCACTCCCTCACTCTATCCTCCTCTATCACTACATCTATGTTCCCCTCCCATCTTGCTTCTCTTCTCCCTCCTGAAGACACTGGTCCATCCTTTTCCCTGGTGAAGATGGAACAGAAGTATTCATTTAGTATCTCTGTTTTTCCCCTGTTATCCTCTACCCACTCCTCCCCTTTCTTAAGCCTAATAATCCTGTTCTTCTTGTCCCTTTTCTCACTTATATAGCAAAAGAAGGCCTTTACTCCATTCATAATTCCTTCAGCTATCTGCAGCTCCTTCTGTGCCTTAGCTCGCTTGACTTTCTTACTTGTCTTACTAACTAACCTTAGGTAATTTTCCCTATCCACCTCTCTCTTGGTGCTCCTGAATTTTCTATAGGCTAACCTCTTTTCCCTTACTGACTAGGCAACCCCAAATTGAACCATCTGGGCACTTTGGCCCTTGTGTTCTTTCCCCTGAGCCTAATGCACTCCTCTGTGTCAACCAGTATTCCTTCCTTAATGATGAGCCATCTTTGGTCCACTCCCATATCTGCTTTGATGCCTGCCAGGTAGCTCCATAGCACTTCACCCATTTCCTGAAATCTGCCATCCTAAAATCCAAGATTTTGGTCTTAGACGGTATGCTTTCCTTGCTCATATCCAACTGGAACCACACTGTGCAATGGTCACTCCAACCCAGGGGTTCCCTGACCATTATTTCTTGTACATGCTCCCCATTTGTGAGCACCAGATGAAGAACTGCCTCTTCTTTTGTTGGTTCTATGACACCCTGAGTCAGGAACCCATTTTGCAGTCCTTCCGGGATCACCTGACTCCTAGCACATGTTGTGGATGGTACATGCCAGTCCACTTTGGGCAGGTTGCAGTCCCCCACAATTATCACCTCTCCTTTTCCCACAGCTTCCAATATTTGTGAGTTCAGTTCCCTATCCTTTTCCTTATCCTGTCTAGGTGATCTGTAAACCATCCTCAGCCTCACCTTTCTCCATCTATTGGACTGTAACTGAACCCATAATGCCTCCACCTTCCCTTCCTTGTACTCCTCCCTCATTCTATTGTTCCCTCCCTGATGTAAACTGTCACCCCTCCACCCTTACCAACTACCCTGTCTGTCCTGTATAATTTGAGTCCAGGGATTGCAAGGTCCCCTTCATGGTGTGGTGTTGCCCAGGTCTTAGATACTGCCACTATGTCCAACCTTCTGTCTGCTAATAGAGCTTGCAGGTCACCCATCTTGTTTCCAAGACTCTGTGCTTTCAAAAACACCACCCTCTACCTAGAATCTGACCTTTCTTCCCTTCCCTCTATTCTTCTCTTCACATTTCTTCCCTCTATGTGCATTCCCCACCTACCCTTGTTATGTGTTCCTTATCACTTCCATACTTTGCTGTTTTCTTACCCCTTCACCCTGCTTCCTCCTGACCTCTTCCATCACTGTGGGGATGGGTTCATTGATCTCCTCCTTTCGGAGACTTAGGGTTTGCATAACCGCTGTCCCCTCTTAGTAGTTTAAATTAAGTTTAGTGGTTATGTATTCTGCAAGTTTGTCCTTGAGTACCCCATAACCCCCCTCCTACTGAGGTGTAACCTGTTTGGTGAAAAAATGTCTTTGTTTGACCAGGTCTCCTCCCAGTCCCCAGTACAGATGAACATCTCCTCCCTATACCATTTCTTCAACCAGTAATTACAATCCTCTACTGTTCTTTTCCTGGCTGTGCTGGCCCTTGGTACTGGTATCACCTCTCAGAAGACAAGCAAACTTGCTTCCTCCCTGCAGATCTTCCTAAACTCCCTGAACCTACTTTGCAAAACCTCAGCTAGGGGTGGGCAGAATGTTTTGCAGGAGATGCAGACCCCCAAATTGAACCCACAATCCATGGACCGGGATAAATATGGGCTTCACAGTAGAAGTCCAGTTCCAGGTCCGTGGAGATGCCATTTCCACAATTTTGTTGTCTGTTGCCTGGGGGATGCCATCAGAACATATAGGCAGACAGTGACATCCAGTCAGGCAACAGAAGGTCATGTGATGCAGTCACCAATATATAAGGCTGGTGAATGCGCCACGCAGCCCAGAAGGAGGAGGATTGCAGCAGAAGAAAGAGAGACTACAGAGAGAGAGAGAGAGAGAGGCGAAGAACCAAAATACAAAAGCACTACAGTTAGGGGAGGGATGTGGAGAGATTCCCAATCATGGAGGATGTGGGGTGGATGAAGTCGGTCTGTTGATGATGGGAGGGAGTGTCTGGAGTATGGGGGGCCATAAATGATTAGTTACAGAAAATCCCAAATGAAACTTTTTCTCAGCTTCAGACAGTAGTAGCTGTGTTTATGAAAAGGGTAGGCTGGCTGTGAGAGGCTGTGGGGTATACAGATGGACACATACACCGATGTAGAAAAATCAGAGTCTTGATTTTATTATTTAGAGAACAGAAAATAAATTTGGACTTTCAATGACAAATAAAATATAAGGAAGGTAACAAAAAACAGCTTTACTGCAGCAAAACAAAATAAATGCACTGTTTAACATTAGCAGGCACTAGTACAGATGGGTGTTTCTTCTCCAACAACCTGCTCCCATCTGAATTAACACACTCTTTGAACACAATATAAAGAGGTCAGGACCTTAGGATTAGTCCATCCAATATGTCAATCATTCATAATAAGAATCGTCTTTTTCTTTTCTTTCTAACCGACTCATCTGTCTTCTTTATAATTACATACTTCATATTTTATTTAAAAGTCTGTATTTCTTTATTTTATTCTTTGTTTAATGGTCTAAAAATATACTGTAATGACTGACCCATCTGTAAGCCCCTCCTCCAGCTTTCTCATGCATACATATAGCAAGAATGAGGCCAGCCAGCTCATATGGAGAATAGCTGAGGAAAAGGTGCAGAGGGATGAAGGGTTCTGGCATTCTGCAGTAAGCACATTTACCAGGAATACAAACAACAACAGTGTACTGCACTGAGCTGTTTCTTACTTTCTGTGTTGTGCACAGCAAAGAGAACTGCTCAGTTTACTCCGGTATTGTTTTAGTGAAGCAAGTCAATCTGAGCACCAGAAAAATGCCGCACCTTCGAGAGGCTTCCAACACTTTACCCCTCGGGGCTGCTCTGAGGTGTATCAACCCAACTTGCCCACTGAACTGCCCAAATACTAAATGTACCAAAACACAGCTTTGTTATGAGCCATCTATTTTATCTAAAAAGGGCATATTCTCCTTAAACCCTCTTTGAGCCATTAACTTCTTTAAGGCTGCAATTAAAAGTAGAGTGGCTTTTCTTTTATTTACTGATGTAGCGCTTAAAAAAAAAAAACAGATGCTATGGAGGTACAGTACTGTGTTATACAATAAAATAAGGACATGAGTGTCACAGCACATAGTACAAATGCCCCCAAAGCATATTACTAGAAAAAGTGGCTTTTTGTTTTAGCATACAGTGCTAGTTACTTGACATAACAAAGTCATAACGCTGCCTGACAATCTATAAGCTGTGACACCAGACTGGATACTGCCAAGGAAGTGGGGGGGGACAAATACCAACAGAACACCACAGTATACATCTATAAATATAAATACATGGGTGGCCAGTCCATGTAGACATAGGAACACAGACATAATACAAAAGACAAAACATAGATGGATGTCTTCCAGGCAGAAATGTTGGTAATTCATGCAGGCCCTTTCACACTGGCCACTGGCAAAATCTGACTTGTGCTATTCCAGATCCAGAGAGGAGAGATTACTGGTGGTGGTGACCCAGAGATTACAGTTACAGAAAATCCCAAATGAAAGTTGTTTTTTTTTCCCTTAGCCTCAAGACAGTGTAGCTGTGTAAGCAAAAAGGGCAGGCTGGCAAAATCTGACTTGTGCCATTTCAGATCCAGACTCCAGAGTACGGGGGTCAGAAACTACAGTTACAGAAAATCCCAAATGAAACGTTTTCTTGGCCTCAGACAGTAGTTGTGTGTGTACAAAAGGTGCAGGCTGGCAAAATCTGACTTGTGCCATTCAAGATCCAGAGGAGAGAGTACTGGTGGCCAAGAGATTACAGTTACAGAAAATCTCAAATGAAAGTTCTTTTTTTCTTGGCAGTAGAGTGGCAAAATAAATCTTTGTGATATAAAGAGGAGAGAGGGAAAGAGATTGCAGGGTGGCCCACAATAAATGTGACATTCCAAAAATCCCAAATATTTTTTTTCCTAGCTTCAGTGAGGCTATGTGTAAAGAGCAAGGGCAGTAGGGTGGCAAAATAAATCTTTGTGACAGTAAAGAGGGGAGATGGAAAATGACTGTGACTGCAGGGTGGCCCACAATAAATGTGACAGTCTCAGAAATCCCAAATATTTTTTTTTTCCCTGGCTTCAGTGCGGCTGTGTGTACAATCCAATCATGAATAACGATCATCATCACCTATGCTCAATCATAATTTCATGTATTAAAAAAAATACTGTTTAAACACCATACATGTTGATGCGCCTGCCCTGTGCTGCTGGCTGTGGGTGGTCCAGGGGATAATCTGACTGTGAGTTGTAGCAGACTGAGTGTTTACAGTACAACACAAGTAAAGCACAAGCACTACACGCACACACACACAAGTGTCATCATCATCACTCATTCACCATTATTCCTTATTATCATTAGTTTCATAGTATAGTGCATTGCAAACTTGCATTACATATCAGCGTTAACCAACCCCTAGTGTGGGACTGTGCTGCATGTGGCTAATGCACAAGATGTGTCTGCATCTCCAAATCAGATTCTGTGGCACACTTAGCAGTTGCTGAATTTGGTCACTGTCACTTAACAGTAAATATTATAGGAGCCAGTGCGATAACCTTGGAAAGAAGTGGTGGTGGACTGCTGTGCTGTCAGTGTGCTGTGTAGTCACAACAGTAAATTTGTCCCTGGTCTGTGTGGGTGGGAGTCATTAGAAGGACATCATGCTGCATGTTAGAGGGATCTTTTGTTCCAAAATGGATCAAAGTGTTGATGAGGCTCTTTCTAGTTCTCAGGTAGCCAGTGGCACTACAAAAGACAGGAATCAGCCTGAAAAGGGAAAAGAAAATCAAACCCCAGAAAGGAATTTTTTCATATCTAATAAGGCTTCATCTTCCAAGTGAATGCTTGAATCCAAAAAAGGTGAATGTCTCAGATCATCACCATCAGTCCCAAGTAAAAAAAAGTTATGTAGTTAAAAAAACTAAATACATGGTGGTTACCACCCATAAAGGCACTCAACGATATGGAAGAATTGCATACTATGCTACTGCCAGTCCCTCATCTGATTCTTCTGAGGTTGAACCTGATGAAGGTAATACTGATGATAATAAAGAAGATGAAGAGAATGCTCAGGCAGCAGAAGGTTTACTGGAGGGATGGAAATGCAGTTGAGGAAGGAACAGACAGAAATGATTCAGTTGTAGGGAGTGGGGCAGTGGGAATAAACCAGAACAGGCCCAGGAAAATCCGGGGAGGGAGAATCTGAAAAAGGATCAAGGTAATGTTCCTTCCTGGGAAAAACTAAAAAAATATCATCTTTTGTTTGGTCGTACTTCTCCATTAGTGTATTTATTTATGTATGTATGTATGTATTTATTTATTCCACATCCGGAATTAATACCTTTGAGCACAAGGGCTCTTTTACAAAGGCTCCATGTTAAGGTTGTACAGAGACAAATCAGTTCAATACAAGTCAAAATACAAGGAACAGAGTCAAAATGCAAGAAACAGAGTAACAGGTAGGATTAAAACCAACATAGATTACACTGTCCATGGTTACAGGGCTACAAGCTTAAAAAGGTTTTTCAACTCGCAGTGAGATAAGTGCTTGATTTTTTGATGGAGTTTGCATTTTATTTCAAATTGCAACCAGCAGACAGAAGTAGCCACCTGGTGAAGCCATTGTCAGGAAAATAATGAGATGGGAGGTGGCAGGAGCAGCCATGGGTGACAAAGTACATTAGAATTAAGGAGGCAGATGGTATATCAACTGGAGGAAAAGGAAGGTATGGTAGGGGGCGGGGCTATGTGTAGGGAGAGAGAAGCCATAGCACAAACAAGCCAGTGGGGGCAGCCAAGGGTGGGGAAGGGGAGGGTCAAGCACTGAAGAAAGGTTGCCAGGGGTAAGTCAGCAATGCTGTAAAGCTACAAGATTTCAGCCAGCCAGGCCTTGTCTGGGAGATGACTGTCTTGGTGAAAAAGGTGAGGACAGGGGATAGCTGGCAAGTGGTGGAGGGAGGGTATGCCATAAAGCTACAAGATATCAGCCTGCTAGGCCTTGTCTGGGAGATGACTATCTTGGTGGAAAAGATGAGGGGTGGGAAGAGCTAGCAGGTGGTAGAGGGAGGGAAGGGGGAAGAAATCGGGAGAGGGAAAGGATGGGAGATAAATAAGGGAAGTGGGGTGCAACCTGAGTAGTCAACGTGAGGGCGCAGATAGAAGGGGGCAGTCCAATAAGTTGATAACAACATGCACTATTTGTAAATGGCCAATCAGCTGGGGTAAAAAGAAAGGAGCATTGGGAACTTCAGCACTGATAAGGCTCCTAGACAGATGTCATAACATTAGTGAGAAGGTCAGTTGAGTCTCAAAGAGAAAGTGATAATGATAGCTCACTACACTCGGGGGTAATGCCCATAGATGAAAGCAGTGGCAGCCCCCAAAACACTAAACCTCCACCACCACTTGTTGCCATTTGAAAGACTCCTCTTACTGTTACTGAAAGTGACAATATGTTTAAAAGCCCTCCTCCTTCAAGGAGACAGTTTACCATCTCAGAAACATATGAGCGCAATGCCAAATATGCCTCGACTCACCGTGTTGCTGTTACAATAACCAAAAAAAATTTCCGAAATGATAGCTGTTTATTTGCTACCATATAACATGGTTGAACAAATAGGATTCAGGTGGCTGCTTGAGTACCACGTACCTCAATATAGTATACCATGGCGGAATACTTCTCTGCAACAGGGATTCCCGATTTTTACGATGCTGTATGTAAAAAATTAAGATGCATCTTGTGCAGTGCTGTTAGGAGGGTGATGCATCTCACAACAGATATCTGGACAAATTCTCAGCCTGAACCCTTCATGTCTGTCACAGTCCATTGGGAACGTTTTGATAATTCACATGGGAGTGGGAACAGTGAAACATCGCAGCATGCTGTTCAAAGAATGTTTTATTTTCCATCTGAACATACCTCATACAACATCAATGAAAAGCTCCAAAAAGCAATACAGCAATGGCTCACTTCACAGGGAATGTCAGTAGGTTTTATAGTTGCAGATAATGGGTCCAACATAAGGAAGGCATTGGAGATGGGGGGCTTTGTTCACATCTGTTGCATTGCACATTACTTAAATTTAATAGTTCATGGTTTTCTTGATGATGACATAGAGATTAAGGCTGTCATTAGCACTGGTAAAAGAATATGCACTTATTTCAGTCGTTCAAGCAAAGCCCATCACTTGTTTGAAAAAATACAGCAGGAGCACAGTTTATCTTTGCACAGACTGATCCAAGACGTTTCTACTCAATGGAATTCAACCTTTTATGTATTCCAAAGGTTGCTGGAACAAAAGAAAGTTGTCAGGCAGTATACCTTAGAAAACAAAAATTGGTGTTGCAGACATCTATATCATTCCTCCACAGTGGAGTTTCTCATTGTACTGCTCCAGCCATTTGAAGAAATCACCAGGGAGATTAGTGCAAACACAGCAATTCTCAGCAAGGTGATACCCCTGATAAAAATATTAAAATTCAGATTGAATTATATTAGGGAAAAGTTAGAGAAGCAAGACAGTTCCATGATCAAATAGGCTGCCAGTGGTGCTGACACATGCAGGTTGCCCTCCTGAATACAACAAGATATAATGAGACGTATGATCAAAAAAGTTGAAGAAGACGACAAACTATGTCAAATGTTTCATTCTGATTACTACATTCAAGCAACAATCTTGGACCCATGATACAAATCGAAGCAACTATTGAGTGATAATGGTGACACTTGTTTAGAGAGAAACAAACAAGAAATAATTGACGAGGTGCATGCTGTCATAGAACCGAGTACAACAGCAGCACCATATTCAGAATCTTCTTCACAACACAGCAGCACAGCATCAGGTGGCCCATCCTTCACTGTTGCAGCATTTTCTCCCTCTTCCTCCTCAGCCACTGCAGCCGAATCTTCTTCACCACCAGCCAAGCATGATAGCACTGTCCCACAGTCACTTGATTCATCTTCATGTCTCTGGAGTCCCTTAGAAGAGGTTATTGTAACATCTTCATCTGCCTCTTGTAACACAGCATTAGCACAGACCATTGTTGAAATGTACCTGGCAGAGCCCAATATCAGCTGGAATGCTGATCATTTGAAATACTGGAGATCCAAACAAAATATGTGGCCTTCTTTAGTAAACATTGCAAGGAAGTACATGAATTACCCTCCGACTAGTGCCTGTACAAAACGATTGTTCAGCTCAGCTGGTAACGTTATTACTGACACACGAACCCATTGACACCAGAAAATGCTGAGCGCCTCACGTTTCTCAAAGTCAACATTCCTCACTTTAATTTCAAATATGATACCTGAATAAAACATACAGCAACTGCTTCAAGCAGGCCCTATACATGAAACACTTTCAAGAATTTGTGCCAGTGGTGAAACTCTTTTGAGAATAGGGTCTACTACATGCAGTTGCAATTAATTGTAACAAGTCAGGTCAGGACAGGCTAGGACAGGACAGGCCACTATGATCACATGAGCAGTACAGAATAGAAAAAAAATAATAACATCAGTTGGTTCAGAGTCCAAATATAGCAAGCAACTGCATTTCATGTCACAAACTTACTTGGTGGTACCAGGTACCATTATGTGGTCTGTAAGGTAGGGTATTGCTGTCTACTACTACTACTACTACTACTATCACCTTTTGTCATCACTAGTCAAGGTTACAAGTCACGACAACTACTTGTCACTTTTTGTCCTTACTACTACTACTAGTCGTCACTTTTTTTGTCCTCAAAGCAATCCTGACTGTACTGTTTTCATTTTCGTACTGTTATTGCATGACTTAGCAGATGCCTGAAAGTTCAGAAACTGAATACTGTTTGTATATTTCTCACAACTCCAATATTTGGCTGCAAATACTTTACAGAAAAAGTGCTACTAAATTGAAAATTCATATAATTTCTTTATTGTTTGTGTGTGTACGTGGTATGCCAGCCTGGTTACACCTCACTTACAGTAACTATGCTAAGATTATTATATTACTATATTTTATTTGTGATACTTAAATTATTTGGCAGTGGCTGGCAGCAAGCAATTGTGGAACTAGGAGGAATATTATTGTGTTGTGTTTTGTGTCATCAGATCTTCAGGTGGCAGTGGCAAAGTTTTTTATGACTGCACTGCAATTGACCGATAAGATGTGTGACTGGCTGCCTGCCTGTGTGGTGATCACTGTCTTTCGTTTTTCCTTCTTTAAGGATTCCGTGTCCATTCCTCAGCATGTTGATCAGATTCAGTAGAAGTAGTTGTAGTACTAGAAAACATTACCACCTCTTGGACCAGGTATTGTACCATATACCACAGTACACTGGGGCATGCAAAGCAGTTGCATCATTCACATGGGTAGGGTGAGTGGGCTCTCTTACTGCTGCTCATTTGATAATTCATATCCATTTCTTTGGCTTGTTCAGCTCTGACTGGAACATCCATCAAAATAACACCAACACAGCACCATTAATAAAAAAAGAAATATTTAGCTGTCTGGCAGTGCCTACAGTGCTTGGTGGTGCTATGATATACTGTAGGTATTTGCATCTGTCTGTCTGTCTGTCACTTTCTCCGTCTCTCCCAGCACACTCATGTCACGGGCTGAGCATGATACAGTATGCCACCATTATAGGTCCACCATGAAGGGTTTAGTAGTGACAGATTGCTTTTTTTATTTAGCAGTTTTACTTTAATTTTTATACAAATAATTCATTAAACTATTTCCTTTGGGCCTCTGTGTCAAATGTGAGTGACTTTGGCTACTTGTATGCATTGTTTCACATTATTTCAAATATTGGTCAATAATTCAGAACTAATCAGGATAAATAAGGACTTCACCATGTTCTGGTTATTATTTAAAAAGGGTCAGAACTTTACTGAGTTCTTTCATCCCTAACCACAATCTTCTCCCTAGCTAGGTCATTGGTTCCCACGCGTATATCTAAATTAGGTTTTATTCCAACCTGCCTTACTATTTCCCTTATTCTTGGGTCCACCTTCCCCACTGTTATCCCTGGCATACAAACCACCCTCCTGCTTGCATTTGAGTCCCCTTTCCTTCCCCAGTGAATACCCTTAATCATGGAGTCCTCTATGATTGTCACCTTTCCATCCCTGCACCCGTGCTCCCTATCCTTCCTTTATTGCCTTCGGTATTAGCTGCTTCTCTGCCTAACTGCTCTCCCAGTACTCTAGTGAACTTGTCTCCACATCCACAATTTATCCCCCTAGCTGTTTTTCCATCTCCCACTCTGCCCCTCCCCTTCTGACTGTCTGCTTCCACTTTTCCCTCCCCTTTCTTTCCTTTTTTCTCCCCCCTCATTCTCCACTCCGTTTTGCCTACCTCCTCTTCCTTGCCCCCCCCGTCTAGTTCCCTCTCCTTTCTCCCCTCCCCGTACTCCTACTCTCAGCACTGGCTCAACCCAAATTTCCTACCTCACCTTCTGCTGCCCCCTTCCTCCTTCCAGACAGTGGTGCAAATTTATTCAATAAAGGCACCCCTTCAGAAGTTCCCACCTCTGATGCAATCCTCACTTTCCCACCCCATCCCCTTACCATTTGCTATTCCTCTGTCCTTGGCTTCCTGGTCCTCTAGAAACATAGAAACACAGAAACATAAAAGTTGACGGCAGATAAGTACTGAAAGGCCCTTCCAGTCTGCCCATTTTTTTTACCTTATGAATGTGCAATAGGTATTTACTCTGTCAGTGGCTTATCTACTCATACTCATCTGTATTGCTCCCTTATGCCTATCCCATGGCTTTTTGAAGCCCTGCACTGTATTCATATCCACCACTTCTTAAAGTAGGCCATTCCATGCATCCACCACCCTTTCTGTGAAAAAGAACTTCCTAACATTACCCCTTAATCAGCCTCCCTTAAATCTCATGCTGTGTTCTCTTGTCCTGCTATTTTTCTTATATTGAAACACGTTAGACTCTTTCAACTTGTTAATGCCCTTAAGATGTTTGAATGTTTCAATTATATCACCTCCCTCCTTTGTTCTAGGGTATACATATTGAGCTCCGTTAATCTGTCCTCATATGTTTTCTCTTGCAGTCCCTGCACCATTTTGGTTGCCCTTCTCTGGACTGCCCCAATTTGGTTAATGTTCTTGTGCAGGTGCAGCCTCCAGTACTGAGTGCAGTACTCCAGACGGAGCCTAACCAGAGTCTTGTAAAGAGGAATGATTGCCTCCCTCTTATGACTTGTGATACCCCTACTAATATACCTCAACGTCCCTCTAGCCTTACCTACTGCTTTAGTGATCTGCTTGGATGATTTCAGGTCATCTGTGATGATGCTGCCCAAGTCTCTTTCTTCTCTTATGATTGCCAGCAACTCCCCTCCCAACATATAGGTGGCATCAGGGTTTCTCTTCCCTATGTGCATAATCTTGCACTTCTTTGCTTCTTCTCTGAGGAAGAGATACTTCTGTATACTAGGTGGTCTTCCCAGCTCCTGCCCGATGCTTTTGCTTCCCTGAGCACCACCCCTCTGCCTTTCTCTCCACTGCTCTGCTCCTCCGACTTCCCACACCATCCTCCCCAGCTCCCATCTCAGCAGCCTTATTTCAGCCAGGGCTGGGAGAATTTGGTGAAGTTCTGACTCTTATTAAACAAGAACTGAAACACTGTGGAGTTCTTATTTGTTCTGATTAGTTATAAATATTTGAAAAAAAAAATGTGATAAAATGCATAAAAGTGGACAAAGTCGGTCATAGTCAACACAGAGGCCAAAGGGAAATAATTTAATGCATGAGTTGTATAAAAAATACAGTAAAACTGCTAAATAAAAGCAATAAGAGCTAGTTGTTTCATGACTGGGATGTACTGGTGGCACATCCTGCTCGGGCTTGTGACATGAGTTTGCTGAGGGAGAGAGAGAGAGATGGAGGGGGGGGGAGAGAGAGAGAAACAGACAGACAGACAGACAAATGCATGCACTATTTTGTCTGTCTGCCCTGTACAGTGTACACACACTGAGCAGCAACACTGAGGCCAAGATTATTTTCTTTAGTTGTGATTTCTGTGACTGTAGAATTTCTCTTTGGCCCTCAGTAGTCTATCTCTCTCTTTCTCCTCTGGATGGTGGCACAAGTCAAAGATTTATTTTGCCAGTCTGCTCTTGACCTGTGTACACACACAGCCACGTGGGGGCCAATAATAAACTTTATTTGTGATTTCTGTAGCTATAACATTTCTCTTTGGCCCCAAATAGTCTCTATCATTCTTTTTCTCCTATGGATGGTGGCACATGTCAAAGTTTTATTTTGCCAGCATGCCCTTTCTCTGTACACACACAACCAGCCACAAAGAGACCATGACTAAACTGTATTTGTGAGTTCTGTAACTATAACATTTCTCTTTCGCCCCCAATAGTCTCTCTCATTCTTTTTCTCCTCTGGATGGTGGCACAAATCAAAGATTTATTTTGCCAGCCTACCCTTGCCCAGGTACCATGCGATAACAGCACCACCAAAAAGAGTGCTGTACTGAACGGTGACTAAATTTTGCTGACGGCAATAAAAACAGTGAACATCACAGCACCCTGCAAAATAAGTGATCTTACATTCATTTCTACAAAACAACAGTGAAACATCATTCTATGTGGGGACTATGCCCCACACACACACCCCTTTGTGGAGGGCTTTGCCCCCGCCCTCTCCATAACTAATACAATCAACTCAAGGGGTGCATGTGACTGGGGGAAAGAGGTAATCATGGGGGTGGCTACACCATGGGGTGGGCTGCTTGTGTACAAGGGGAGAACATAGGGGGGAGACAATCACAGGGAAAATGGAATGTCTAAAAAAACAAAACAAAAAAAATAAACTTGAAACACTGAAAATTACAAAAAACAGAAGCACCACTCCAGTCCCAGACCCCAGTCCACCAGCATCGCAGACCGTCACCTAACCCCCACCATGCTAGATGGCTAGCTGGAAGCAGCCCTCCCAAACACACCTTCTATCCTTCACATAATACCTGTGCCTAGCTATTCAATCCATAGCTGTTCCTTACTTTCTCTGTAATTCCCCTTGCTATTCATTCATATTTGCTATCTCCACAGTCGCTTAAATTGAGTCACTCATATCGAGTTTCTTGATTTAAATAACTAATATAATGGGTCACCCCTTGCCCTGTACACAACCAGCCACAATGAGACCAATAATTTTATTTTATTTTGTTTTTGTTTACCGGGTGAGTGCACTAGTCATAAAATGACTATTTTCAGGCACGACCCAGGATAGTACAACAAAGTAGAACATATAGAGTAACATTTCATAAGTGCAGTAATACACTGGGAAGAAGCATTACAGTATCAATGACAAAAATACAGGTAATCATTTAAATGTGCAAAGGATAAGGATTTAGAAAAACAGTTCCATATAAGACGGCAACAAACCGATTGTATGGGAATAGACAACCAAATGACATAATGATGCAAGGGGGACAATGTAGGAAGAAGGCTGAGGATGGAAAAAACACTTTACACAGTATGTCAGGGGAGAAAATAGAGATCAAAATTGACTTGAGCTAGAGGAAGAGTTTGGAATGGGGCTGGGAGTAGCAGGACTAGGGAGCTAATGGAGTAGGAGTGGGGCAAAGTAAGGAGGATTGTAAGAAGCAAGCCAGTTGACATCAGGTAGGTTCAAAGCAAGTGCATGAGTCTGCAAAGGATAGATATTGGCGCAGCTCTCTTTTAAAGCTTAGATGGGACTTAGACTGCCTAAGGGTGAGGGGAAATGCATTCCACAGCTGGGGAGCAGTATATTGGAAAGCACCAGTACCTTTAGTCGTATGACATCTCCATACATTGATTAAAGATTTATCAGCTGATCAGAGGCCATGGGACGAGGTTTGGGGGACCAACAGTGCTGCAAGTGAGAATGGGGTTTGATGCCAGATGATTGATCAATGAGTGACTCAAGGTATTGTCTGCCAGCAGAGGGACAGAGAGAGCCAACTCAGGTCTCTGTAGAATTGACAATGGTGCTTGAGTTGAGGAGGCATACTGACGTATGTTATTATAACTAATGTCCCATTTCTGCAGGGCGGTTTTATGCTCAGCGGCAAGAATGGGAGCCCCCTAAGTGAGAGTAGGCAACAGGATGCCTCTGGCAATTGCCAGTTTGGCAGAGGATGTAAGCATATAGCTGGTTTTGTAAGCTACACCCAGTTTAGAATTTACAGCTTTGCAGGAGGACTGTACGTGAAGGTTGAAAAGCAGTACCTCAAGTAATTGAAAGATGTGGCACATTTGAGTTGATTGCCCTCAACGTCATGAACCAACAAAGATGTGGGACAGGTCCTGAGTTTAGGGGCAGAGCCTAGAAGCATGGTTTTGGTTTTCTTTGCATTTAGTACCAGCCTGTGGGCATTTAGCCAGTTTTGGACATTTTTAAAGTCAGAGGAAAAGGAAGTGTTAATACAGGCAATATTTTCAGAGCAAGTATAGATCACAAGATAAATTTTATTTGTGATTTCTGTAACTATAACATTTCTCTTTGGCCCCCAATAGTCTCTCTCATTCTTTTTCTCCTCTGGATGGTGGCACAAGTCAAACATTTATTTTGCTAGCCTGCCCTTGCCCTGTATACACACAACCAGCCACAATAAGACCAAAAATAAACTTTATTTGTGATTTCTGTAACTATAACATTTCTCTTTGGCCCTCAATAGTCTCTCTTTCACTTTCTCCTCTGGCACAAGCCAACAATTTATTTTGCTAGCCTGCCCTTGCCCTGGGCCTGTACACAACTCTCTTCTCCCCTCTTTCTGGTATTTAATATATGTTCCAAACCCACATAGGATAGGGTACAGGAGTCAAGCAGTTTGTGAGGTACTACTTATCTAAGTCAATCTCCACTCCTAGAAAAAGACCCACAGCCGACCTGAGAGTCATGGATTGACCGATTGACTGACCAACCGATCGACCGACCACAGTAACTGCAGCCCGTGCTCAGATCTCCACCACATATGACTGTGATGTGTGGTCCTCCTGCTCCTAGGCTCAGCTCCACTCCTCTCCTCAGTCTTTTTTGTTCCGCCTGGTGCCATCCATTCCTCCTTACCCCCTCCGTCGGGCACCAGGCATGCAGAAAAAAGTCATGCTTTCCATGGACCTGGAACTGGACTTCTATGGTAAAGTCTGCATTTATCTGGGTCCTTAGATTCAGGGTTCAATCTGGGGGTCTGGATTTTGGACAGAACAGAACACCCAGCCCTAATTTCAGCCCTTCACTGGTCCAGGCTCTTACACACTGGACAGCCCCCTTTACTCCACAACACCCCAAGAAAGACTGCTGCCACACAGCTATTGCAATTTACCACTCTTCTGCTCCTCATACAAGTACCTATTCCCCCACATACTCCCAGCCCAGCTTCTCCTAGTATCCAGTGATACATAACTATAAAATTCCAAAATATATAAAATTCTATTTCACTTTTACCATCCAAATGTAGCAGCAAATCTCAATTGGGCCTATGCAGGAATGGGCAGGAATTATGCACCAGAGGCATGTATCTCACCCGTATAGCTCCACGGCCCCGGACAGATGCAGTGTGTGTGGTATTCACCACCACAGGCACCTGCAGGGCATCTGTCTGCAGCCCCACCCCTAGCATGCAGGACCCTACAGGGTGGCCAGGGATGGATTAGCAGACCCAGGTGGGCATCAAATTGGATGCCTGGCCTGGGTCCATGAGTGGATCACTTATGCAAGCAGGTGCGGTTCAGGGTGCGTGAATAGCAACCGCTGGCACACGGACACATGTGGCCATGCCCCTGTGACCTGCAGTCCTTTAGAAAGACCCATCTCACCCACCACACAGTTATGCCAGACCCTGACAGGGTGCAGAAACCCCCTGACACATCTGTGCCCCATAACCATATTGCAAAAGCACCCCTCACACACATCCATGTCCCATCCACTTAACACAGAAGCATACTCCCCCAGATTCAATTTTTCAATTCAATTCAATTCAATTTACGTTTTTTTAAAAGGTGCTATTCCAGATGATAATCGTGCCTGTACACTAAAATTCAATAAATAAATATTCAGCCATAAAATCAACAAAACATAGACTCATTCTAACAATTACAATCAGGGAAGGCGAGTTCAAACAAATGAGTTTTTAAAGCAGATTTAAAGCCCTCCACAGTCAGGCACTCTTGTATCCGACAAGGTAGAGAGGTTCACAGGGTAGGGGCCATAAACTCAAAAGCACGCATCCCAGATGTCTTCAGCCAAACCCTGGGAACATCTAGCAATCCCTCATCAGTGGAGTGGAGTATTTGGAGGGGGCAGCAGGGATGAAGGAGCTCTTTCATGTAACCTCGACCCTGATGTTTGCCCCTGTCCCCATATCACAGAAGCACTGCCCCATCTCCCAACACATGTCTGCCCCATGCCCTGGTGGTGCACAATACAGACTTTCCCCTACACACACAGGTGCCCAGGTCCGGTGTTGAATAAGAATCCCCCCACACACACACTGGTGCCCCAGTCCACACTATCCCAATCACCAAACCAGGTACCCCTGCCCCCTCATTGGTGTTCAGTGGTCCACCCACCCCCCCAAGTCACTGACAACATCAGTCCCCATCTTCACGTACCCATCAGTCAGTGGCTCAGCACACCTCTCTGATCATCTCCTCGGCAGACATTCATCATATTGATGCTGGGAGCACACTGCTGACACATTTGGGCACACTCATCAGTTCACTTCACATCCTGCATCTCTACCCTTTTTTCCTCCCTCCCCACTCAAACCACTAATCCTCCTTCCAATCCATCATCTCATACAGTGCAATTCTCTTTAATGCTAGTCTCTCCTGATGACATATTAGAGGCCCTCCTTGCCCTCAACCCCTCAACAGTTAAGTCACTGATGGTCTCAGCCTAAAGCTCCTCCACCTATCAGCTCCAGCCTTTTCCTCTCCTCTGGCAGATCTCTTAAACCTCTCTTTCCTTTCTTCCTCAGTTCCTAATGCCTGGTAGCACACCTCAGTCCTCCTCCTTCTCAAGGAAGGGGACCCCTCTTCACCAGGTAACTATCACCCTATATCTCTTCTACCTATACTAACTGAACTACAGTAGCATGTAGTTCTTGCTCAGCTCACTCCCTTCCTCTCTGCCATCTCCTTTTCCACTCCTTACCAATCTGGGTTTTGGAAGAATTATTCAACCACAACCTCCTTGCTTAGACTCACTGACTCCATCCTTACTGGGATGGACAATGGCTTAATCATATCTGCAATGTTTGTCAACCTTGCAAAGGCTTTCAACACTGTTTCCCACTCTCTCCTCCTTGAATCCCTCTCAACGGCTGACCTGTCCGACTGCACGAGATTGGTTCAGAGCACACCATGAAGGCCGAATGCAATCTGTCAAAATAGCCGATTGTATTTCACTTCCACTCCAAATTACCACCGGTGTGCCACAAGGTTCAGTGCTTGGCCCCATTCTATTCTCCATATTTCTAAACAACCTCTCATCAGTATGCTTCTCATCTAATATTCATATGTGTGCTGACAATACGGTCCTTTTCACTTCTGGCCAGTCCCCATCCAATGTTGCTGCCAGACTTCAGCATGACTTTGGCAAAGTTCAGTTCTGGCTAAGCTCACATCAGCTTTTACTTAATGCCAAAAAGACAATCTCCATGACCTTTGGCACCAGGCAGAGACTCTCTAGGATACTCTCCCTGCCCTCCTTCCACACCCTTGACAGGACTTCTCTTGAGGACACCTCATCATTCAGATATTTGGGTGTGTTGTACTATCTCTGTTGGTACCTGGAGGAGACTTCTGGAGATACCTCCAGTTACACAGCTGTCTGACCGAATATCTAAAATGTCATCCACCCAGCACAGCCAGCTCTCCGAAGCTGCCTACATGGCTCCAGCTCTCCAAAGGCCAAGCCAGTAAGATATACATTAACGTATGAGAGAGCATCCCTTCACAGTCCAATGAGTATAAGCAGAAGTGGCAAAGAGCTCTGAGTCTGAAGCTAGATGAGGCCCACTGGACTCTTTGCTGGAAACTGCTGCATGTGAATTATCCAGATATGCGAAGTAGACTTATTCAAAACAAAATATTACACCACTGGTATAGAACACCTGATGTGTTATATAAAGCCAAACTTATAGACAGTAACCTGTGCTGGAGGTGCAGCACCCACATGAGGGACTTATACCACATCCTCTGGCGGTGTCCCCTGCTGTCCCTATTTTGGCAGATGGTAGGCCAATTGGCCACCCAAATCCTAGGCTGCACGATTCACCTAGACCTACAGGTTTGGATTCTGGGTCTTCCTCCTCAAGGAACCAGGCTAAAAGACCAACAGCTCTGCTGGCTAGCTCTTCTTGGCATATCAGCTAAGCGCCTTATTTTATGCCGCTGGAGATCTACTGAAATTCCCTCTTTCTCTGAGCTCTATCACGCATTTGTGCTACTAGCCTCACTGGACCACATGTCTCATGTTATAACCAATAAACTGGCTTCATATCTTGCCTGCTGTGCCCCCTTCCTTGCTTACCTGAAGCCATGAACAGGAACTGGGTGAGGCCCAAATGTGGTCATCACTTGTTTTTCCTTCAACTTACTCCCAAAGTAGCTTCTTGCAATAGTCAAGCTCTATCCATGCTATCTAATGATAGCTCTGTACCTATTGTACTATACTTATTAGTTATGTATACCCAGTCCGTATTGTTGTTGTTGACAATAATATTATGGAACAGAGAGTCTACCCGCATTCCCCTTTTCTTGGGCAATGAGCAGTGACCCTTAAGGTAATTTGCTTTGTCTATTCCATGCCTATGCTCACTTGGGGAGCTCCTCCCTTCATAAGCCATGGTTCTTTTTTCTCATTTCATGTGTTTACTGCTTTTTACAGATAAGTGGCTGCATTCTTATAATGATCCTTCTCTGCTGTCATATATGTATGACTGTTTTCCTGTAAGCATGTATGTATGTTATGTGGAAAATGCAATAAAAATTTACTAACTAAAAAAAAACAAAAATATATTTGGGTGTTTGGCTGGACCAGCACCTCAGCTTTTCTATACATGTGGTTGCTATCTTGAAAAAAACTGCCCCCCCCCCAAGCTTGGTGCTCCATTCAGAAAACATAGATGCATACCTCTAACAGTTTGGTGCAAACTTGCACAGAAAATGGTACTCCCCATCTTCAACTACTGTGATGTTTTCTATGATGCCAATCCCAAGTCTTTCCCAACCAGGTTGGATACTCTCTTCAATGCCTTCTGTCGCTTTGCACTGGATCTCCCCCCCATGCACCACTGTAACTTATACCACTCCCTTGCTTTCCCTTCACTGCACAATCACCATCTCTCACACAAGGCAAAAATTTATCTCTAAATTCTGGTTTGGTTCTCTCGCCTCCTACCTCTCTTCCTCCCAATCTACTCCACTTGCCCCCTCCCGTACACTTAGGTCTACTGATTCTCATATCCTTGCTGTCCTGCACAGTACCACCACCATTTGGCAAAACTGCATTCTCCTATCACCTATCAATTGTGGCATTCCCTCCCACCCCAAATCAGACACTCCTCTTCATCCATCTCCTCTTCCTTGCACAACTTCTACTCTACTAATTGCACCTGCACTTAGTCTCACACATGTCCTCCCAATACCACTTAAACCTTGTTAGTTCTTTAGCTACTTCCTTGGACTCCTACTTATCACTACTATCCCCAGCAACATCTACCTCATCTAGCACTTTATTAAGTTCTGTCTACTATTGCCCAATTATTTTCTAAATCCTAATCTGTCTCCCAATCGTTTACTTATTCTGTTCCCCTACTTAATAGGCAGATCAAGTCAACTGCAAACTCTTAAGTGTGTGGTTTATAAGAACTTCATATGTTGTAAGCACATTCTCTGCTTTTTGCTCATTGTATAACTGCATTCTCTCTTTGTACTTTGCTCCAAATGTTTAGCACTTCTCCAGATTTTATACTTATGTATACTGTGTTCTCTTGAATGTATTATAATGTACCATTGTCACACGTACTTTCTTGTTTGTATACTCCATTCCCTTTTCCCCAGAGTGCTCAGGGAGATAAGCAACTTGTTGCTCAGTGTACTTGTCTGGTGAAACTTTTCAATAAATAAATATAAAATACATCAGTTTGATGGCCAGCAGCCAAGGAGGTGAGAGAAGGGCTGTGCCACAGACCATCCAGTGCCATGGCACCATCTGATGGGTACGGGGAAGGGGGTGGTGTTGTCAGTGCAGCAGGGAGTGGGATGGACCACTGAACACCAAAGAGGGGGTGGGGTACCTGGTTTAATTATCAAAATAGTGTGGATTGGGGCACCAGTGCATGTGTGTGTTGGGGAGTGGTTCTTATTCAACACTGGGACCTGGGCACCTGTGTGTGTGTGTGTAAGGGGGTCTGTATTGTGCATCACCAGGTACTGGGGCAGATATGTGTTGGGGTAGAGGCAGTGCTTCTGTGATACAGGGACTGGAGCAATCATCTGGCAGTGATATGATTCTGCATTAAGGGGATGAGGCATGGATGTCTGTGTGGAGAATGTGTTTTTGTGATATGGGGATGGAGCACAGATGTGTCAGTCGGGTTGCTTATGCATTATGGGAACGACCATACATGTGTATGGGGGGGCTGCTTTGACAGTCCAGTGACTGGGCATTCCTATGTGGCAGGGGGTGGGGGGCCTGATTCTGTGGATGGTTAAGGCTGGGGCACTGTTGCGTGTCTGAAGGGGGTCCCTGGCATACGGTGTTGGGGCAGGTTTGCAGTTGGGGCAGGGGGATTGTGCCTGGCAGCCTGGACCAATTGGGGGTCCATGAGTATGCTGCTGTATACAGTAGTTATGGCACAGTCCCCAGTGCCATAATCTACAGACACCTACACCCCCCTGTGGCCTGCACTATGTACCTTTGTGAATGGGGCATAGTGCAGGCCTGCCCCTTGCCCGCATGCAGCACAGTGCTGTCCACGCGGCTGGGGGATCTGCACACATCTGCCTTGCATGTGGATAATGAATGCTGCTAGGGGTCCGTGTGTGACTTTCTGACTTAGAGTTCCCTACACACCTCAGATACAAGGCAATCTTTTTTTTGCATAGGCTCCATTATTCTAGAACTCAATGGGCTGCTACTTAGATGTTCTGCCAGAATTAGAACACTATGGCAGAAAAGCTGATTCTTAACAACAGCCTGATTCTAGCTCAAAAAATGTTTTCAATAAATATCATTTTTATGTTTGCCATGTACGCAAGCACAAAGTGAACATATTGCAGTATTATTGCTTTTTAATTGGTATGGCACTGTTCATCCAATGCAGGGCAGTGTTTTAGGGCTAATTCAGTGTCACCCCAATCATCAGCCAGGCTTATTATGACAGCATTTCAGCTTGGTAGGTGGAGAAGGCACAAATTTTAAATGGAATAGCATATCCAATCAAGAATCAGCTATTCTCTTTGATCTGTGCTGCCCAGCTAGCCATGCTGATCTGTCAAAGTCAGCCTGCAATGCATGGAATATTTTGCTCGCTGCCTGCTTAGTTCTGCTTATGCACAGACACTGTAAACACTTAGTAATTTGCCAGTCTAAATTCTCTTTTTGGGCTGTTTATTACATGTTCTTAATCATCACTAATTTCACTATTTTTACTGCATTAGTAGAAGCTGCTGTTCACAGCTGAAACTGTCACGTAAAGCAGTTCATATAAGGAACATCAGGGATCTTGTACTAACAAACTACGAGGCAATGAATAAGAGTAATCACCCCACTAAAGCCTCACATGAGTTGAGGAGTCTGTGAAGCAGACATAGCAAGACAGTTTGCAAAGTTGTAGCCCAAATTAAACTGTAGAATTTATCACAAGTTTGAAATACAAGATTATCCACAGTATAGAGCAAGAACACTTAACACAGTTTTGCTAAGTGTCTAAATAGCATTAAATTACAGTATGTTGCTTGCCAGCCAGGTTGCCTTTGATATCCCATGTGGGATTTCCACAAACCAGCACTGCCTGGTGCTCTGAAGAGCTATAGAGAGTGAGCGATATCACCTTTTGGGCAGAAGTTGAACATTTTCTCCACCTGTGTTCATGAGGTGGGGTCATAAGAAGACTGTGTTAAAAATGTGGTGTAAAAATATGAAAAAACAACAAAGTTATGAGCCTGCATTGAAATTTGCAAATCCAGGCTCCTAACTTCTGTCATTTTAAATATTCTGACCCCACATTTTCAACATAGCCATTTCTTCACAACACCTTATCAACGTGACAGCTGTCATTTTTCAGATCCTGGCCAAAATGTGTTTTTACTTCCCAAAAGGTAATTTTGCAGTTGCTGAACAAAATCACCTTTCAGCCAGGAGTCGAAAATGTTCTCTGCACTTGCTCATGAGGTGGGGTAATAAGAAGGCTATGTTGAAAATTGGGGGCAAAAATATTAACAAACAACAAAGTTATGAGCCTACATTAAAATTTACAAATGCAGGCTTGTAACTTTGGTAATTTTGAATATGTTGACCTCAGCATTTCAACATAGCCATTTCTTTACAGCACCTCATGAATGTGACAGCTGTCACTTTTCAAATCCCGGCCAAAATGTGTTTTTGCATCTTGAAATGTGATTTTCCAGTTGTTGCGCAAAATCACCTTTTGGCCAGGAGTTGAACATTTTCTCTGCACTTGTTCATGAGGTGGGGTAATAAGAAGGGTATGTTGAAAATCTGGACCACAAATATTAACAAACAAGAAAGTTAAACTGCTCATCATCACATCTACTTTGTATTCTTAAATGTTAATAAAATGATTCCTTCACTGCAGCAATTTTCAATGTCACTTTCACTGGTATTAGCACCACACACACCCTATGACACCAATGCAAATGGTGAACATTTGACATTGACAAATGCTTGTTAAAACAAGAAATCATCAGCCCAGAAAGCCCATCAAACAGTAACAATGTCACAGTACCACATAACCAACAAGCTACCACACAGCAACACGCTAGCTAATCCTGGTGACAAGGACAACCCCACAAAAATTATGAACTGCCTAACTACTGTATATAAACAAAATGAAACCTACACAAGATGTGATTCACCACAGAACATGCTGCCTATTTTGTTCCCAGCAAACATGAAACACACAAATCTCACACCTTCCTGTAGGCAGCAATACCCTCCTTCTCAATCCACAAACTGTACACAAAAATATTTAAAAATGGGAAGAAAATATAGAAAATGTTCACTGAGCTATGGGAGCTCCACACAGACACAGCCACTCTGCTTCTGCTAGCATTCTAGAATGAATTCAATTCCTAAGTGCCACTGTCATAATGAATTACAGTATCAGTCTAACAGGGAAACCTACTTTAAATATAATGCTGCTCAATGACGTTTTGCTTTTATTTCTTTGTAAGCTTTTTGTTTAGATCAAACCAAAGGGTTGATGTCATTATAGATGTAAAAGCATGTGCCAGCCCGGTGGTGCTGAGGGCTGAGGTGCTGGTTGCCTTACCTTGCGGCACGCCGGTGACCTGGGTTCGGGAACAAGCTCGGGTACTCGCAGGTCGGCAGCGGGGGTGGAGGGCGGAGCTGGACTGAGCTGCCGACATGCAGGCTCTCCTCTCTGGGGAGGTGATGCAGCACCCCTCGGCCGATGGTGACCCCTAGTGGAGGCTAGGAGTGGCACGGGCTTAGAGGGGGCCAAGCATTAGGCCATGGGTTGCGGGAAAGGAGTCATAACCAGGGCCATAGGGTGCATACGCCCCTCCATGTGCATGCACTCCTACTCCTGGGGCTCCTGGGTGATAACCAGAGGCAGAAAATGCCGGTGGCAGCAGGATGATGACCAACTCCCCACAGGCTCCGCTTCCGGGCCAGGTATAATAGGTACCGGCTATTCTGGGGGATGGGGCTGGGGTTCAGAATGGGGCAGCCGACCAGAGGCGCAGAAATAGAAATAATAAAAAAAAAAAAAAATAGATGTAAAAGCAAGCATTATTACAAAATTTGGTTTTCTTCTCCCTTGCATTTTTCTGGATCAGAACCTTGTCTTTAAAGTGTAGGAGTCACAGTATAATTGATCTTGGTTTTTCTGCAGCAGCCAGTTATGGATGAAGTTACCTATGTGTTCTCTCCACTTAAGGTTTGGTGCCATTCACAGAGGTCCCCACAATTCCAACAAAAATTTGTTGTACAAAGGCACTCATGTCTGAACCTTCAGCCTTCTCTAGCATGCCAAAAATACTGATTGTTGCAGCACCCATGATTTTCCTGTTCCTTAATGCATTCCTCTAGCTGGGCAACTTTCTGGAGGACAAGTTCTGGCTGTACGATTTTCATTTTGAAATACCCTTAATAAGCAGACCATCACCTCCATGTCACCTGTGCAGTAGTTCAAAGTGTAAAGAGTAGTTTTGAAAGCACAAATATCTATGGTGATGCACATCAGGAATAGAAACATAGACAATGATTGCAGAAAAATACCAAAGGTCTATCTAGTCTGCCTGGAGTTCTGTATCTGCACCAGGACCTATTATCCATATGGGGTGTTATCCTTCCCTGTCCACCACCCTGCCCCCATCCTTACTGATACCAGCCTGAGCAACCACCTCGATCCTTCACTCTGTCCCAATCATGCTTGAAACCATTTACAGTTTTGGCATCCACCACCTACAGCAGGAGACTGTTTCATGGCTCCACCACCCTTTCCAGGAAATAGAAGTTCCTCAAATCCCTTTTAACCCCACCCCACCAGTTTCATCAGGTTATTGACTCTGTTCTCCTGCTAAATGGTTCCCCACAGTTCACCTTGTTGATTTCCTTCAGGAACTTGAAGCTCTGTATCATATCTCCATTCTCTCACCAGGTCTCTAATGAGTACATGTGTCACCCTACAGTGCACTGTCTCCACCCTGTCCCTGTCCCTGTCCTTCCTTAGTAACTCATTCTCTCCTGAAAGCCATTTTAGGTCAGGCTCAGCAATGGATGGTTCCAATGCCATGTGGCGGCTATGGGACCGAAGGAGTTAAGCTGTGAAGGGATTAGCCTTGTTGGCAAGGGAAGTAGGGTATAAACATTGTATAATTACTGGTGGCCCCCTTTAACAACCTGAATTCAGACACTGTGAAAACACTGTAATAACCTGAAATCTAGTTATTACGGCATTTCTCAATCTCAAAGTCACTCTCGAGTGGTATACTGTGCTCAAGACAGCTCGGGCACTAACTCAGATTTTCCCCAGCTAAAGCCTTCTGTTTACCAACTGCTATCATTTGAGCCATTACTTAAAAATCCCTCCCTCTTCTTTTTTTTAAACAAAAAAAAAGCCGTAAAACAAAATACCACAATTTAAAGACACTCCATTTTTTGTCTCTCCTGTAGATCACCACAGCAGCTGGAAAATCTTCGTGGCCACTGCAACACTTCCTGCTTGCTGCACTGTAAACAGCACAATTTAAAACAAGCTTAAAATTTCAGATTTCTCGCATTCTAAAACAGTCTCTTAAATTTTAATTCATCTTTCACTCATCCACCATCTAACTGCGATCACCAGCGGACATCTACAACATACTCCACTGAACTTTTCACGGACATTTGGACTACTGGTATCTTTTTTTTTTCCACTATTAGAAAAACATTGAAAAGACATTGCGCTAGTAAAAAATAAAAGAATGAGCAGAGTATTGTGCCTATGAATATTTTTTCACACCCTCGGTGTGTATGACTCAAAAACCTCTCAGCTTTGCTCTCGAGGTTTATGGGTCATCACACACCTTGGGTGTGAAAAAAACATTCAAAACACATACTTGCCTATCCATTATTCTCTGTGTAATCTGTGACTGACAAGTCCCAGTCATTATTCTCTGTGATCCATATTTCTGTGATTGCTACCAGGTCCAGCACAGTGTCTGCCACCGATGCCTGGAGTGCAATGATTTTATTACAAAAATATGGTTGAGATGAACTTCACTGCAAACAACTTTCTTGACTCAATCTCTGTTTTATTTCTCAACAAAGACTGTAGAGGGGGCAACAGTTTTGTGGCTCCACCACTTCTTTAGACCCCACTGTGTTTCTAATAATAAAGAAAATATATTGTTTACAATGCTGTACTCATTTTTATGTTGATTGCACGAGTGCTCAAGAAACATGTTGCGTCAGCTTTCTCCACAAGCAGGTTGTGGAGGCATGGCACTGTTGTGCCCAATGCCCCCACAGCCTGCAAAGGCTTGTCCCCATCCCCCAATGCCGTGGCACACTGCTGCTGACACTAGTTCAGTCAGCATGCCACAACCTTCTAAAAAAGTAGCCGCTACAATCAGGAGCTGTCTCGTCATTGCAGCGTCAGCCATCCGCTGCAATGAGGGTACCGTCATTGCAGGGTGGGATGTAGAACCCTGATATTGTTTGTGAACATGGTGGCCGGCTTGCACTTGTATTCTAAACAATATACTCCCACACCATGTTTGTTTGCTGGACGGGGCCCTAATCCCCATCGGCTGGGTGCCCCGTTTCTGTTTTTGACCACGGGGGAGCCCACTCCCCGTCGGCATTCCGTAACCCCCCCATTTTGTTCCTGCCAACAGGGGTGCCAAATCCCCCATTGGTTACTGCTGGCCCCCAAACCGAAGCCTCTGCTGGCATGCTGGGACCCCACTCCAGTGTGCCAGATGCCCCTGTGAAGGGAAAAATGTTCCCGCAACGTCTTGTTTTTTTACTCCTGAAAAAAAAGGAAACTGTCCCTCGATGCTCACCCTGCCCCCACCCACAACCTGCACCCACCCACTGTGCACCCTGCCTCCCCACACCCCCATCACCCCATACTTACCTCCAGAACTCGGCACGATGATCTTCGGTGGACCGGGAACACGTCTGCACTCTTCAAAGCTGACCGCGGACTGAGGAAATGCCAATAAGCTGTATAATGTAAAATATAGGTTTTTTTTTCAACTTTAGTGCATATCTCGGGCATTTTTGGGAATTTTTTCACCAAATTTTCAATATGGGGTTTTTGGGACCCCTCCTCATGAATTCTTGAACTGTCATGGCATTAACTGGCCCTGAAAGGTGGTTTTGCGGTCACTGAGCGGAATCACTCTTTGGGGCTGATTAACGAAATGACAGTGACAGTGTTTATGAGGTGGGCCCTCAAAAAGCCTATGTTGCAGATTTGTTGGAAAAAATCCAAAAAATTACTGTTTTACGAGCGTGTGTTGCGCAGTTGCTACGTACACTCATAACTTTGTGAATTTACAATATTTTCACACCATATTTTCAACATTGACATATTGTCACACCTCCTTGTGAGCAGTACAGCTGTCATTGTTCACATCTTGGCCAAAATGTGTTTTCGTACTTCCGGTGCAGAACAGTGCAGTCACTGTGGGAAATCAGTGTTCAGGGCAGATTAAGAAAATGGCATTGACACTGTTCATGAGTAGAGGTCCTAAAATGCCTATGTTGAAAATTTGGTAACGATACTCCATAAAATGACTGTGTTACGAGCATGTGTTGTGCAGTTGGCATGCACGCTCGTAACTTCGCGAATTTATATTTTCACTCCAGATTTTCAGCATTACCATTTTCCCAGACCTACTTATGAACAGTACAGCTGTCATTTTTCCCATCCTGGCTGAAATGTGTTTTTCACCCTTCCGGCACAGAATGGAGTGGTTGCCGTGAGAAATCACTGTTTGGGACAGATTAAGGAAATGACAATGATACTGTTCATGAGCAGAAGTCCTAAAAAGCCTATGCTGAAAATTTGGTGGTGATAGCCCATCAGTTGACTGTGTTACAAGTGTGCGTTGTGCACTTTCCATGCACCCCTGTAATTTTGCAGATTTGTAATATTGTCGCACCAGATTTTCAACAGTGCCATTTTTGCACACCTCCTTATAAGCAGTACAGCTATCATTTTTCACATCCTGACCAAAATGTGTTTTCACAATTCCTGCACGGAATAACGTGATCACTGTGGGAAATTAGTGTTCGGGACAGATTAAGAAAATGACAGTGGCACTGTTCAGGAGCAGAGGTCCTAAAATATGTTTTTGCACTCCTGCCAGACAAAGCGGAGTCACTCTGAGACATCAGTGTTTGGGACAGATTAAGATCGACCGAGTGAGGGGGGAGTGACCGAGCTCAACTGAGTTCTGTTGGAACTGCTGTGGATTTGTTTGTGTTCAGAGAAAGGCCCCAACACAATAGTCCAGTACAAAAGGGCAGCCTGCAGCACTGGGAGAAACAGAACGAGAGAGCGAGTGAGAGATGGTGAGTGAGCAAACTCACGAAGCGCTGTCAGGACTGCTGCGGATTTCTTTGTGGGCAGAGAAAGGCGTCAATACAGGCAGGGACCCAGTACAAAAGGCCAGCCTGCAGCAATGGGAGAAACAGTATGAGCGAGTGAGACAAGGGGACTTAGTGAGCTCAACGGAGCTCTATCAGGACTGCTGGGATTCTTTGTGGGCAGAAAAAGGCACCAATGCAGGCAGGAGCCCAGTACAAAAGGGCAGCTTACAGCACCAGGGCAAACAGAATGAGCGATGAGAGAGGGAGACTGAGCGACCTCAACGGAGCTCTGTCGGGACAGCTGTGGATTTCTTTGTGGACAGACAAAGGTGCCAACGCAGCCAGGAGCCCCATACAAAAGTGCAGACTGCGGCCCCAAGAGAAACAGAACGAGCGAGTGATAGAGCGGTAGTGAGCGAGCTCAACAGAGCTGTAGTGTGACTGCTGCAGATTTCTTTGTGGGCAGAAAATGTGGCAACACAGGCAGGAGCCCAGTACAAAAGGCCAGCTTGCAGCACTGGCACAAATGGAGTGTGAGAGTGACAGAGGGGGAGTGAGCGAACGAGCTCAGTGGAGCTCTGTCAGGACTGCTTCAGATTTCTTTCTGGCCAGAAAAAGCCACCAATGCAGGCAGGAGCCCAGTACAAAAGGGCAGCCTGCAGCACCAGGAGACACAGAACAAGTGAATGAGGGAGGGGGAGTCAGTGAGCTCAATGGGGCTTTGTTGGAACTGCTGCAGATTTGTTTGTGGGCAGAAGAAGGTAGCAATGCATGCAGGGACCCAGTACAAAAGGGCAGCCTACAGTGGCAGGAAAACCAGAATGAGTGAGTGGGTGAGCTCAACAGAGTTGTATTGTAACTGCTGCAAATTTCTTTGTGGACATAAGAAGGCAGCGAAGCAGGCAGGAGCCCAGTTCAAAAGGCAGCCTGAAGTGCCAGCAGAACAGAATGAGTGAGTGAGGGAAGGGGAGTGAGCGAGCTCAACGGAGCTTTGTCGGGACTGCTGCAGATTTCTTTGTGGGCAGAAAAAGGTGCCAACAGAGGCAGGAGCCCAGTACAAAAGGGCAGCCTGCAGTGCGAGGAGAAACAGAATGAGTGAGTGAGAGAGGGGGAGTGAGCCACCTCAAAAGAGCTCTACTGGGACAGCTGCGGATTTCTTCCTCAGCAGAACAAGGTGCCAACACAGGAAGCAGCCCAGCACAAAAGAGCAGCCTGCAGCACTGGGACAAACAGACTGAGCCAGTGACAGAGGGCCACTGAGTGAGCTCAACAGACCAATGCAATCAACATTTGGCATTGACAAGTGCTTGTTTTAAATTAGTTTCACTTCTACAACACTGTGTAAACCACCACCCATACCACACAATTTGTCATTACCTGACACCATGTGTACAATTTCCATGCTCTATAGCTTCAACAATTACACAAATCACCTTTATATTAACTCAGCATCTACCCTATAACAGTTTCTGTTCTCCTGTCCAATAAATGAGTCTTACTTAATTGCTGTTGTGCTCAACATTTATTCTATTTTATATCTGGATTAAATCAAAAAAATATAATAAAAACTTTCCATTTTATTTAAACAATTTCTAGTTGTTACTTATCTTGAGTTATCTCTGTATATTATAGTTATAGTCATGCTTACCGGTTATAACAAACTATTGGGTTCGTTTTCTGTCTATCAGCATTCTCCTGTACATCTTTCAGTAGTATCAGTGATACAAAATAGCATATTTTATTTTCCTGCTTGTATACTAAAAAACAAAATAGCTAAAAATAAAGAGCAGGATTTACTATGTTATCCTTTTAAAAGGCTTCATATAGATTTGTGTACTCCCCTTTAAAAGGAGGCTGTATTTAAGCTGTTTGTTTATTAGATAAAGTTTGTCCACCTTTAGTCCATGCTTCTCAGATGGTTGGAGTCTGAAAATGATTTGAAAAAAGAAGGGATTTTAGTTCAGCTTCCTTCATCATTTAAGGGCATTTTTGGACAGGTATTTTGAGAAAAAAAACCTTACTTTATCAGTTGCTGGGGCTTTTAAATGGGTTCTTAATGAACCTCCTTGTTTACCTGCCCGAGTTTATTTGCTGTTCAGCAAATGTACCAAATCATGTTAGTTTAAAAGGTTTTGCCACATTTTCAGCACTTACTTGCTTTAAAGTTTTCCTGCAAAAACAAGTCAGAGCACACCTTGCCTCCCCCAGAGGTAAATGTAACAATAAACATATTTTTTCAGCCTGGAATGGCAACTTACTAATTAGATTTCAAAAGGATTGGGGGTCTCTTGGTATTCACTTCAGGGCCCTGCTGTGAAGCCACCCAGCTATTAACATTGAGGTAGACCACTCATCAGCTGGGCCCCTACTCTAAACTGCATCTGCCTCAAATCACTTATCTTTATATGGTGCATCAGTCTAAAACGGGTTTAATTAAGGAGTCGTCCCCAGCCAATGTGCAGGTAACTGGTGGGGAGCTAGTTAAATGAGAAAGCCATACTTTTCCATTTACAAACTTTATCCAGTGTTAACTGTTCACCCTTGCTCATTCACAGACTATAAATGGAATTCTAAATGAGAGGAGCTTTATTTACATTAATGTAACTGCACCAGAGCGTCCATCTCCTAGGGTCTCGGAAGTGGGTGCTACTGTATATGGCATACATCAGCACAAACAAGACAGAGCACACCATGACCCCGAGGTAAATGTAACAATAAACATATTTTTTCAGCCTGGATTGGCAAATAAAATTGGGCAGGTAAACATGGAGGTTCATGAAGAACCCATTTAAAAGCCCCAGCAACTGATAAAGTAAGTTTTTTTTTTCAAAATACTTGTCCAAAATGCCGTTAAACAATGAGGGAAGCTGAAATAAAATCCCTTCTTTATTCAAATAATTTTCAGATCCCAACAATCCGAGAAGCATGGTCTAAAGGTGGCCAAACTTTATCTAATAAACAAATACCTTAAAGAAAGCATCCTTTTAAAGGGGAGTACACAAATCTATATGAAGCCTTTTAAAAAGATAACATAGTAAATCCTGCTCTTTATTTTTAGCTGTTTTGTTTTTTGGTATACAAGCAGGAAAATAAAATATGCCATTTTGTATCACAGATACTACTGCAAGATGTGCAGTATAGGAGAATGTTGATATTCAGAAAATGAACCCACTAGCCTATTATGTGTGGTTCATAGCTCAGTGCTTATGTAACATGTAGATGGTTGATGGATACAGAGGCCAGCATTAAGAGGACAATGTTCGTTAGGTAGTAATATAGAATGTTTGTGCTTAGGTACTTGGATGCTTGAATTGAGCTGTTTGATAATATTTGATGGTTTTGGCCTTTCTCTGTATCCCACCTGTAGGAAGGAAGCCTGGTTTAGAATTATGAAAGCCCCAAAAAGAATATATATATCAATGATTGTTCTTTAACTGAATGCTGAAGAGTCATGCATGGCAACACCTAATAATGCAAGGAATAGACGATCACCTCCTCCAACTCCGGAGAGTGTGACCAGTAGCACTCAGGAGAGGAAAAACCCCCTTGGGGGGAAACCTCTGAGGACCCATGGCTACTGACCTGCCAGTCCTTCTGGGCATACTAAAGGAGAGAGATCCTAATTAAACTAAATTAATCAACTAAATCTGAATTCTAATTTGTAGAATTTAATCCAGATAAATGGAGCTTAAGAGAAACTGAATTGTAAATGTCCAGTGAAGTAATTTCCTTAATAAAGTCCGAGTCCGAGAATCCATGTACAATTCGGAATGATGAAGAGTGAATATGAATAACCTTCTTCTGGACTTCAGACTATAGAGGGCAAAATCCAGGAAATGTATACCAGTGGAGATGAAGTTGATGACTGATTAATTCAATACAGGAGAACATACGCAGATTCTTAGTTGCATCCAAACTTGACGTCAACGAAGCAGGATGAACAGAAGTAGTATGACTTCCTGATTTCTACTAGAGGGCTTGTATAGTATGTGAAATGAGAGAAGGCTTGTAGCCAGCTACCGACTGATGAATCCAGTTCTGATAAGTGAAGTATAGTCTTAAGAGTTGATATGAAGGCAACGGCTGTAGAGGTGAACTGGAATGACAAGCTGTAGAGGATAATCTGAGACACTGGTGCGAGGTATGAAGCAACCAAGAGTAGAATATGGTGAGCCCAAAAAGCAAAGCAGCTAGACTGCTAATCCAAGGTGAGAAGCAGTAGGAGCAGAGATTGAACCCAAGAAGGTAGATGAGAAGGAACAGGACGTGGCAATCAGCCCCTGAAGAAAGCACAGCCGAACTGACAGCTGGTGAGGTATGAGAGAGGCAGCTGATTCCAGTATGTAAAGCGCGTCCAGACCCAGGAATATCCGCTGGCAGAATTTGAGTGTGGTAGAAAGACCTTTGATGAAGTACAGCAATCCATCAGCTGGAGAGGTATGAGAAGGGTGAGCAGCTCCAGGTAACATGAATGTAGCTATATCTATGAATGTCAGCTAAGAGAACAAGAGCAGCATAGAGCTTCCATGAGACACATCCTGAAGCATCCTTGAGCATGATAGTATTGCAGCTGGAAGGCAGACCTAGAAATGTAATGACGCTGAGAACCGATGTATCCAGAGCAAGGAAGGCAGGGATCGCATGGAAGAGACTGAGGCAGAAACATGGCAACTGGACGAGAGGAACAACATCTGAACTGCAGGTGATCAATGTTTGAGGCAGCAATAACGTGATGAAACCTGAAAAGTCGAGCAGAAGTAAATCTCCAGGCCGGAGCTGATGAGGCAGAAGATGATCGGAAGGAGGGAACCTCCCAGCCCAATGGGCGAAGGCAGATCATAGAAGCAGAAGAGTAGTAGGGAACCTCCCAGCCTGATGGGTGGAGGCAGGGTGAGCAGGTGATTATGGCACAAGAAATGTATAGGAACCAAGGATTTCCGGCCCATAGGGGCACCAGTACGATCACCTGCGACATCGAACTTCTGGCCCGCGTGGTGAGGCAGGGTGTAGAGTAGTGGTAGAGAATGTAATGGAAATTATGAACTGTATGCAATGCAGAAGCAGCAAAGTAGTGAGAAAGAATTGTAAATGGCACAGTAATGGTGGCATATCCCAGTCAGGTCAGTGCGGAGTAGTACTGCAGCGGTCAGGCAAACTGAGGAGAGCAGAATGGATCTGTAGACTGTCATTGGCGGCATAACCTGAGTAAGTTTAGTGCGGAGTACTACTGTAGCATTAAGGCAGACTTATGAGAGCAGAATGGTGCTGTGGACTATAGTATCCTGGAGATCGAGGATGGTAAGGATTGCAATGAAGAGACCTTGGCAGAAGGGCTGGCAACTCGATGAGAGAAAATAAGCATCAGGAAACTGTAGCAACTCAACACGTTGGGCAGCAGTTCAACCAAGAAAGACAGACAGATGGAATAAAGGTCAGCAGGAAGTCCTGGCTGAGACAGGAGCAGCAACTCCGGGAAGTTGAAGTGCATGACGAGAAGCATCCAAGAGAATTGAGGTGAATATCATGATGTAATCCAGAATAATCCAATGGAGGCAGAACATTAGGAAGCAGATTTGGAGAGGTAGGTCCGAATGAGAAGCAGCACTGTAGGAAGCATCCATGAGAACGATATAAAGCAGGGCGGCCAGACCACATGTATGTCAGCCGATGAACTGCAGATAGTACAAATGAATGAGTATGGCAATCGGTGAGTAAATATATAAGTGGTAGCAAAACACAAGAAGGCCAGTATGAGCTAGACCATGAGAGATGAGCCAGTAAAGTATGTAAGATCAGCTGCTAGCTCCACTTAAGCCAGCATGGCAGTTGGACCACACAGGTCAGCCGGTAAAACAAGTGGTTAAGTGGCAGCTAAACCCCAATGAAGGACAGCAGGCTATATAAGGCATACAGTAGAGAGCAGTGAGGAACTGGAAGGTATGTAACTCGTAGAGGTCCAAGTGATTGAGAGCATAGGCTATTGGTTGGAACGAGCCTGGGTTGCTGATATCCTGCTGAATAGACAGTGCAGAGAACTTAGGAGAAGAATGCAAATGGAGTGCATTAGAATCTAAGAGGCAAAGCTAAGGAGCAGTATGAAATGGCAGGAGTTTGAGTTTGTCGCAGAGCAATGAGTAGGTGTGTAAGTGGGCTGGCAGTCAATAAACAGCATAGTAAGGTATGGGACAGCAAGTGGGGAGCTTGCCACACGCTCAAGACAAGGTCTCCCAGTGAAAAAATCAAGAAGCCAATGTAAGCTTCCTGCAGCAATAACTAGTCCTAAGAGTGTGCGACTGGCTAAGTCCAAAATGCTGATGAGGTCAGGCACAATGGCTGGAATATGATTCAGTATGCTAAGGCGTAAGATGTGGCATGTGGACATAAATGCAGGATGCCAGGGACGGTAGGGGTAGGACAGAATGATGGCAAATGATGGAGGTACTAGAGGGTTGTCCCACAATGAAGCAGGGAGTGAGGAAGCGATACAGCAGGAGCAGGGAGCAAGTAGACTCAGTTGGAATCCAAATAGAACTGGCTGGGATTCAGTAGTGTGACAGAACTGGATAGAAGGCAATGCAGACAGTCACCCAGTGGCTGAAAATGGTATTACTATGGAAGGGTTCCGCACTGAATTCATAGACTCTGTGAAATAAAGTAGAATCGGTGCTGTAGTAGTAGTAGTATCGCTGAATTGCCACGGCTGCCTGATAAAATGCAGTAAGCACATACAGCGCCAAGGCCAGCTGCTCGGGAATTGCCGTTGGTCATATACCGACTTTGGAGCATTCTGGCCATACAAGATGACAAAGCAGCAGCCGCTGCATAAGTGAAAAATGCTTCTGTATTCAGCTGAAGCACAGGTTTGCAATGGAGGGAGTAAGGAGACAGCCTGTAGCAGTCGGTATGGAAGCTGTGGTCTGAACCCGAACAATCGAGGCAGCAATCCGTGGACGAGCGGTCTGGACGGCGAACATTACGGCAGCATGGAGCAGTGGTTGCCATAGACAGACATGAAGGAACAGGAAGGTAAGACAGCTAGCAGGAGTGGTAGCAAGCAGAAACAGCTGCTGAAGCAGCAGCCACGGAAGCAGGGAATTAGGAGGAATGTGAGCACAGAATGCGACAGACCCCCCCCTCCAAAAGCACGAAAGAGAAGCAAACAACACAACACCAGACGACAAGCGGAGACGGGAGGGAGACAAACGAACAGAAATGAAAGAAAAACAAAATGAGAAAGGGGAAGAATGAGGAGGGGGTGCACAAGCAGAGGAGAACAGAAGCAGCCACTACCCAGCACGCCAGTGAGCACAGCGAGTGCGACTCGCTCTAAGCAGAGCAGGAGCCAGCTGCTTACATTAAGTAGGCTGTGGGGGAGGAGCTCTTCCCCCACATAATCCCGGCTACTCCTGCAATTATAACTGGTGAGCACAACTATAACTATAATATAGACAATGTCGGTAGATAAGGGCCTACGGCCCACCCAGTCTGCCCTTTTGAGCTTGTAAGTTCACTTTATGTTTCCCTAGAAGTCTGTTGCCCCTTAACCCTGACCTCCAGAATTCTTTTATGTCTATCCCAAGCATTCTTAAATCCCGTGATTGTTTCAGCCCCCACCACTTCCTCTAGCAGGGTGTTCCACTTGTCCACCGCCCATTTTGTGAATAAATTCTTCCTCTCGTTTCCTCTGAATCATCCTACCTCCAACTTCATCCTATGCCCTCTAGTCCTGAAACATCCTTTTTTTTTTAGTTGTTTTACCAGGAATAGCACACTAAGCTGAAAGCTTTTTTACAAGAGCAACGTGGGAACACAAGGAAGTTAAGTGACTTGCTCAGGGTCACACAGTATGTAAGTGGAAGCTGTGGGATTCAAACCCAGGTCTGGTCTGCTGGATGTCACCAGATTTGCAGCTCATAGCCTTAGACCACTGCACTATACTGCCTCCTTTTCACTTAAATATAGTGTATTACTGCACTCTGTTCCTCCCTGTAAGATAATTGTATGTCTCTATCATATCCCCTCTCTCCCTCCTCCAGGGAGTACATATTCAATTCCTTCAATCTGTCCTCATAGGACTTGTGATGTAATCCATGTACCCTCTTTGTTGCCCTCCTCTGAACCTTCTCTACCCTGTCTATATCCTTATGTAAGTAAGGTCTTCAGACCTGTACACTGCACTCCAGATGGGGCCTCACTAGTGTCTTGTATAGTGGAATTATGACCTCCCTTTTCCTGCTGGTGATGCCCCTGCCTATGCATCCCAGCATCCTATTTGCTTTACCTACTGCCTTGTCACATTGTTTCCCTACCTTGAGGTCATCAGAGATGATAACGCCAAGATCCCTTTTCTGCTTGATGCATGCTATATCCTCACCACCCAACTGATATACTGTGCCAGGGTTTTTGTGCCCCATATGCATTACCTTGCACTTCTTTTAATTGAATTTCAACTGCCAAATTCCTGACCATTCTTCAAGTTTCTGCAGGTCCCTTCCCATTCTGTCTACACCCTCTGGTGTGTCTACTCTGTTACAGAGTTTTGTGTCATCAGCGAACAGGGAAATTCTGCCTTCTAGGTCCTGCGCAATGTCACTGATGAAGATGTTGAATAGGACCAATCTCAGCACTGATCCCTGTGGTACCCCACTGGCCACTCTTCCCTCTGTGGAGTGACAGCCATTTACCACCCCCATTCGTGTCCTGCCACCCAGCCAGTTACCTACCCACCACACTACTGTCCTGCCCACACACATATTCCCCAGTTTGTGTAATAGTCTTCTATGTGGCACCGTGTCAAAGACCTTGCTGAAGTCCAGATAGGCCATGTCCACTGCTCTCCTCTGATCCACCTCCCTAGTCACCCAGTCGAAAAATTCAATGAGGTTGGTCTGACATGACCTCCCCCTGGTGAAACCATACTGCCTTGGGTCCTATAGTCCATTGACAACCAGATGTTCCACCAATCTTTCTTTCAGTAGTGCATCCATGATCTTCCCCACTACCGAGGTGAGGCTGACTGGTCTATAGTTCCCCGCTTCCTCTTTGTTCCCACTTTTGCATAAGGGGACTACATTTGCTGACCTCCAGTCTTTGGGTACCTCCCCTGTTTCCAGTGACTGGCTAAACAGGATTGCAAGAGGTTCAGCCACCACCTCTCTTAGTTCTTTAAGGACCCTGGGATGCACCCCATCTGGCCCCATTGTTTTATCAACTCATTACTTCCAGTTCCTTCAGGATCCTTTCTTGAGTAAAGGGAGTTGTGTCCATTTCTGCACCATTCCAACCCCTTGTACTTCCTTCAGACCCATTACCTTTCTCTTCCTCAGTAAAGACTGAGCAGAAATACCTATTCAATATGTCAGCTTTACTGTTGTCATCCTCCACGTGGCCCCCATCCTCCCCCATCAGTCTCACTATCCCTCCCTTTGCCTTTCTTTTTTGCTTATGTACCTGTAAAGGTGTTGTCCCCTCTACACACTGATTTTGCAATGTGCTCTTCTGTCTGAGCTTTGGCTTCCCTTACTGACCTCCCTGCCTCCCTTTGCTTCTCCTGGTACTTCTCCCTATTCCCTTCTGTCTGTCTTTTTGTAGTGCCTGAATGCAATCTTTTTGGCTTTCACTTTCTCTGCTACCTCCTTGGAAAACCATAATGGCCTCCTCTTCCTTTTCCCTTTGCTAACCTGCTTAATGCATAATTCTGTTGCTCTTGTAATCCCCGTTTTAAATACTGCCCACTGTTCCTCAACCCCTGAGTCATGCCCCATTCCCATTAATGCCTCTTTCAATCATCTCTTAATTTTTCCAAAGTCTGCCCCCCTAAAATCCAGGATACATGTTTTTGTGTGGTTTGATTCTGCTCCTTCTGTGATTACAAACCACAATGACTGGTGGTCACTGTTCCCCAGGTGCTCCCCCACTGTTACCCCATCACACTGTCCCTATTTGTGAGAACAAGGTCCAGTATTGCCTTCTGCCTAGTTGGTTCCATGACCAGTTGCTTGAGGCAGGCACCCTGAAGGGAGTCCAGGATAAATCTGCTCCTAGTTAATGCTGCTGCTGGGATGCTCCAGTCCACATCTGGAATATTGAGGTCGCCAACCAGCACTACCTCAACCTTGTCTGCCATCCTTTGGATGGCTAGCATCAGATCCCTATCTGTTTCTTCCTCCTGGGCTGGTGGTCTATAGACCACACCTGTGCAGATGGCTGGCCCCATTTTTCTTTCCAGCTTTACCCACAGTATCTCTCCCCCATTTTGTTTCTCCTGGATCTCTGTGGCCCTTATGTCATTTTTCACATACAGTGCCACTCTTCCTTCCTTCCTACCTGCCCTGTCTCTTCTGAATATGTTGTAGTCAGGTATGGCCATCTCCCAGTCATGGTTATCATTACACCAGGTTTCTGTGATGGCCACAATGTCCAGGTCTGACTGAACCATTACAGCCTCCAGATCCTCCACCTTGTTGCTAAGGCTCCTGGCATTGGCACACATGGCTTTCCGTGATTTGACCTCCTTAGACTGTTTAGCTGTTCTACTCCAGCACCTTCCCTGGTTGTCCTTTATCCCTGGTTCTCCTTGCTTTCTGCCCTTCTGTTGAATTTTGCCCCTTTTCTGCCTATCCACCTCTTGGGCACTTATCTCCATCTTTTGCACACTGCTTTGTAGAGATATCCACTCCTCCAGTTCACTGGTTCCACTGTTAGCTGTGGGGTGTGGGCAATTAGGTACCCTCCTTGCTGGTCTGCCACCCCCCCTTGGCTAGTTTAAATGCTTGTCAATGTAGCATTTAAACTTATCATTGAGTGCTTGGATTCTTCTTCAGGATGGATGCATGCCGTCAAGTTTGAAGAAGCCTCCATCCCTCCAGGTGAGTCCCCAGTCACCAATTAATCTAAACCCTTCCTCACAGCACCAGTTCTTCAACCATGAGTTAAAGTTCCTGGTGCATGCACCTCTATGCTCTCCCATGCCTCTTGCAGGTAATACTTCTGAGAAGGTGACAGAAGTAGCTACTTGCTTGAGACCCCTCCCCCAATTTCCTAAACTCTTCCTGAACTTCCTTTGGCTCCTCATTTGTCAGGTCATTAGTACCTAGGTGGATAATGACATCCAGCTCACCCTCCCATCTTGCCTTCCCAGTGAACCCCAGGATCTTCCTTCCATCCCTCCATGACGTGGCACCTCACCTCCCTGTTCTCCCCTCCTGTGCTCCTAGCTGGATCCCTCTTATGATGGAGTCCCCCACCAGGATTCATTTCTTCCTCCTCTGGGGTCCACTGCTCTCCCCACTGAGGTTACCTCCTTGGCTAACCTCCACGTCCTTTCCTTCCACTTCTCTTGGTTCCTCTATTTGGTTGTCCCCATTTCCCAGTGTGGCATATGAGTTCTTGAGTGGAATAGGATCTGGGATGTGCCTCTGCCTGACCACCCTAACCCTCCCTGAGCCCACTGTCATCCAGATGCTCCTCATTCTCAGCATCCTTTGAGGCAGTGGCATTGGACTGGGTGGTCTCTAGATGGGTGATGGTACTCCTGACCCAGTTTGCTTCTGCTCTGAGTCTGGCTACCTTATACTGCAGTCCAGAGAGATGCATGCAGATAGGGCAGCACCTCAGCATCCAGAAGGTCTGCCTGAATGTGACTTCCCCGCAGCCACTGCATTGCACTACTCCCCACATTGTACTGCACTTATACTGCTATTCCAGTATTTGTCTGTTACTGAAGCTCTCCTAGTTCCCTTTTTATTAATTTACTGGCCTAGAAATCCTGTCACTGATCCTCAGATACTTTTCTTTAAAAAAGAAAAGAAACAAAAAAAACAAAATGAGTCAAAACACTTGTCGTGCAGAAGGTGGGCTTCCTCACCCTTACAAACAAAAATAGCAATGAATAGTTACTGTAAAGCACTGCAATGAATCTGTTTCCTTCCCCTTCTGGCTTCTTCTGATAATATACATAGATAACTCAAGATAAGTAACAACTAGAAATTGTTGAAATAAAATGGAAAGTTTTTATTATATTGTTTTTGATTTAATCCAGATATAAAACAGAATAGATGTTGACCACAACAGTTAAGTAAGACTAACTTATGGGACAGCAGAATCGAAGCTGATGTTATAGGGTAGATGCTGAGTTAATATAAAGGTGATTTGTGTAATTGCTGAAGCTATAGAGCATGAAAAGTATACACATGGTGTCAGGTAATGACAAATTGTGTGGCATGGGAGGTGGTTTGCACAATATTGTACAAATTAAACTATTTTTTTTAAATGAGTACAGAATTGTAAACAATATATTTTTCTTTATTGTTAGAAACACATTAGGGCCTGATGAAGTGGCACAGCCATGAAACTGTTGCCCCCTACACTCTGTGTTGAGAATTAAAAAGAAGATTGACACAAGAAAGTTATTTGCAGTAGAGTTTGTCACATCTATATTTTTGTTTCAAATTTTTGGTGCCAGTGAATGACCCAGTACAATATATTTTTAAATAATAGGGCAACCTGTATACATTTTTGTGAATCATTGATTTTATTACCCAGACTCCTGGAATTAAGACAGCCCCCCTTCCAACCAAGGCCCTCATTTTTATGCAGCACTTTGGGATGAAATTCTATGGCATTGGTGTATAATTTCGGTGGCAGTTCTGCAGCAACAATGTACTGTCACATTACAGCTTTCACAGCTTCCAGACACGACACCCACAGCAACTGGGATGGGGACATGCAAAATAACAAGTTAAAATAAATAGACCCGCAAACTTTTATAAATAATATACTTTTTTTAGAAAAAGGCTTAAACAATTTATCATTCAAGGTCCTATTCAACTGCATAAATGAAAAATGCAAAGGGGACATTGTGAAATTAAACACTAAAGCATGACAGGGTGTGTGTTATTGTGTAATAATGTCATGCCTCGGGTGGTTGAATCACATGGCTGCAGGAGGAGTGCATTAAACACCTGAGAAGTGATGTTATTACACAATAACACACACCCTGGAGTGCCTTATTGCTATCATACAATGGCTAATTTTTTAAATAGAAGAAGAAAAATATGTTTGAAACAGTTTTTTTTAATTAATTTTTGTTTGTGGAAGTGTATTTATATAAAAAGAAGTTCCTTTTTTCTGTTTATCCTGTTGATGGAGCTGTCTGGACAACAGGTAGATTTCTGTATTGTGAATCTTCTTCTCCATCACACATGTGCTTTTGTATGCTTCGCTGTGGTGCCACCCCCCACACTGTGTCTTGCTGCCAGTACAGTTTATTTTTGTTTTTAGCATTGTCCTGAGAGATTATCATACTGCTGTAACATTTCTTTTTTTTTAATTTAAAGTTTATTCGCACATTTTCCACCATAAAAGGCAGCATACAAAGAAACTTGTACAGACTCATTGATACATAGTAAAAAGATGCGGCCCCCCCACCTCCCCTTACTGCAGTAACCCATCTCAGTGCTCATAAATGCCGATCCTCTAATCAAAAGACCGTATAGAAGCATCAAGCCTTGTATAGCTTTAGTTTGGAACCAGAGAGATTAGTGAGTGAAAGGGATCCCAAATTCTAGCATAAACTGTCAGTCTGTTATGTAGGCTGGCTATTGCTTTTTCTGTGTGCAAATTGGATAATACTTCTCTTACCCATTCCTGGAAAGAAGTGGAGGACCTGTCTTTCCAATGGCGGAGAATTATTTTCTTAGCCGACAAGGCGACCATGGATATGTGAAATTTACACACCTTGACGTTAATGGAAGACAGGTCCCCAACACACATACCTCAGGGATAAAGTATTCTTGAAGGCCCAACAAGGGGTCTAAGGAAGTTTGGATTGAAACCCAAAAGGTGGAGATACTTGGACAAGACCAAAGCATATGAAAAAGTGTGTCCTCATCTTTCAAACATTTATTGCACTTATTAGAGTCTAAGTAGCCCCACTTGTGAAGCTTAACCGGGGAGTAATATAAGTTGTGTAATACATGATATTGCATGAGACGCAGTCTATCCTGAGAGATAAATTTGTGACATGACTTCCAGAGAGAATACCAATCTAGCTGCAGATGGGGGAGAAAGTTACTCCAAAATCTTGATGGCCCAAATGGGCCCCAAAATTTTTTGTGAAACAAAACCTGATATAGTTTAGAGATTACACCAGGAGACCCAGAAAGTGGGGATACCTCGGGTATCAGAAAGGAGATGCTCTGAGAGGGAGGAGTACTCCCCAGGGTGATTACCGGTAAATGTCTCAATTGCAAGACTTTGAAGTAAGAAGAAGTCGGGATGCAAAATTTCCTAACCATATCCTCCACTGATAACCAATGCCCCTCACCATCAGTAGAGGTCAAGAGCTTCCCCTCTTCGAGTTGAGGCAACCAAAGATGGGAGATTTGATTCTTGTTAATAGTAAATGATGGAGAGTTCCATATAGACTGGGCCAGGTCCAGATGGGGAGAGTACTGCAAAAAAGAACATATCTGTAAGTAGACCTTTAAGGAGGTCCTTATTAAGGGACAGTCTACAGCCATACTTACTTGGGATAGCTTAAGGAAAAATAACGCGAGAGGGTCCAGACTTTTAGCCTTAATTGCATCCAATTCTATTTTGAGCCAAATGGGTTGCGCTTCCTCTGGGCTGGGAGATACCCACTGCGAACATTTCTCAAGGTGACTAGCCCAATGATATATAGCCAGATGGGGGATTAGCAACCCCCCTTTCAGTTTTGGAGCCACCAACTTATGGTAAGCCAAGCTGGGATACCTGTCTGCCCAGATGAATTTAGTAAAAATACCATGAACCTTTTTGAACCAGAGTAAAGGAACAAAGGCACTGAGAAGGGACAATGGATAAAAAATCCTAGGAAATACATTCATTTTAATTATATTAATTCGGCTCCACAGAAAGATAGGGAGTTTAGACCACCTCTCTAGGTCATGTGTAATTCCCTGCAATAAAGAATCTAGGTTTTCCTTGAACCATACTAGGGGGTTACTTGAAAGTTAGATACCCAGATACTTGAAAGACCTGGGTGTCCAGCATAGCCCCAGGGGGCTCATATCAGTCTTAAAAACTTTGTGATTTAATGGAAAAAATAGGGACTTACTGGCATTAAATTTGTAGTTAGACAGAGCACTAAACCTTGTCACTTCACTTAATAAGGCTGGGACGGAGGATACCGGATGGGACAGATGTATTAACAGGTTATCAGCATATGCGGTGACTTCCACTTCATGCCGCCCCATTCTCACTCCTTGTATGGAATCATTGTTAAGAATGTTTTGGATAAGAGGTTCCAGATATAAGTTAAATAATAAAGGGGAGAGGGGGCACCCCGTCTAGTACCTGAGTGAAGCAAGAAAAAATGGGAGAAGGCCCCATTCACGGAAATTCTTGCCGAGGGTTTTTTATAAAGGGCGTCAATCCAGGAGATAAACAGAGAAGGGATGTGGAAGGCTTCCAAAGTGTGGAACAAAAAATTCCAGTTCACACGGTCAAATGCCTTCTCGGCATCCAAGGAGACCAAGCCTGCAGGGAACTCCGCATCCCTGGTAGCCGAGAAAACATGCGACAAAGTGCGTAAATGATTGGAAGATGAGCACCCTTTCATGAATCCAACCTGATTTGTACATATTAACCCAGGAAGAACCAGTGCCAACCTGTTGGCCAGTATTTTGGAGAGAATCTTAACATCCTGGCTTAAAAGAGAGATGGGTCTATAACTTTGAACCTTATCGAGATCTTTATCAGGTTTGGGAAGCAGAACAATCAGGGCCTCATAGAGATATGGATCTGTCTCCTCCCCAGATAGAATTTGTTGAAATAAACGACCTAGTATTGGTAAAAGAAGGTCTCGAAAGACCTTGTAAAATAAAACAGAAAATCCATCTGGACCAGGGACCTTATCGGCAGGCAATTCACTAATAACCTTAGCAATCTCCTCCTGAGAAATAGAGACAACCAGAGTTTCACCGCACCTGTCAGGAAGAAGGGGCAAGTGGGACTCTCTTAAATAACCTTGTATATCTTCTGGACAGGGAGGGTGCTCCATGTTGCTATACAGTTTAGAATAGTAAGCAGCAAATTCTTGAGCTATTTCATTAGAAGACACCTTAAGAGCTCCGTCTGCTGATGACCTGATAGGTAGGATAAATCTCATTGATTCCTGTTGTTTACTACGCAATGCCAGTAAGCGTCCCGCTTTTTCCCCCCTGATCGGTGTATTTAGCTCTGGTATGAATAATAGCTAGTTCTGCTATCTCTTGAAGTAACCCCAGATATTTATCCTTTAATTTCAGGAGTTTCTGAGTATCCTCATCTAGGGGATTTGCCGGAAGGTTAGCTTCCAGAAATCTGATTTGAGATAATAAGGATTTAAGGTCTTCCTCCCGCTCCCTTTTCCTACCAACTGTCATGCTAATCAGTATCCCTGTCATGAAGGCTTTAAAGGCTCCCCACAAGATATCAGGTTTTACACCATCTAAAGGGTTTAGTGAAAAAAAATATTCTATTTTTTCCCTAATAAGTTTGCAATATTTAACATCTTTAAGGAGTCGCTCATTGAGCTTCCATCTAGTTTCCCCACTAAATGAATTGAGCAGTACCTACCAAATTGCATACCACTAGTGAGTGGTCAGAAATTGGGCCAGGTTGAATCGAGGAGGTCTTCACCCCAGGCAGGAGGCACTGAGAAATAAGTAAATAGTCGATGCGGGACTGCGAGCCATGCGCCATGGACCTATAGGTAAACTCCCTAGAATCAGGATGCAATACACGCCAGACATCACAGAGCCCACATTGATCTAATAAATCCCTGAATGCCTTCTGCCCAGGGGTAGCCCCACCTAAGCCACTGCCCAGTCTGTCTAAATGAGAATCAAGTACTTGATTGAATTCTCCCCCTAAAATAATTTTAATGGGAATCATTGGGAGAATGATAGATATAAGCCTCATAAAAAATCCGGGGTCATCCAGATTAGGGCCATAAACACATCCCAATAGTATTGGGACAGACCAGAGGGTACATCTAACCAGAATAAACCTACCCATGGTATCTTTGATCACTTGTTTAGGAGAGAAAGGGATACTCCTGTTAATCATGAGCATGACCCCACAACTATTTGTGGTGCCCTGGGCACTGTAAATTGATCCCACTTGTTGCTTCCTTAATTGCAAAGCTTACCCTTCTAATAAATGGGTTTCTTGCCAAAAAGTTATCTGTGAACTGAACAAACTTAAATGTTTAAGAACCTGAAATTGCTTATGTTGCTTTCTGATCCCCTTAACATTCCATGATGCAAATGTTAACTCATTCACCATCCAGAAGAGATATCAAGCTGAAATAATTATACTAAGCACACGAGATGCAAATCCCCTTTACAAATATCCCCAGGGTTACTGCAGTAAAACCCACCCTCTTCCCTAGCCAGCCCAGAAGTAGATACCACCCATTCCCTCTAGCCCCCACCCTCCAACCATGCCCCAGCCCCCCACACTCCCCCAAACTTGCACCAAGCAACGCTCAGCACAGTATGGTTCTAATCCTCTACTCCCACCCCCGATAATGAACCTTGATATTTAGCACTGTTGCACACAAATCACAGCTTTCACAGATCAAGCCCTGTCAGTTATACCCCCAACGAAGGAGAATGGTCCTGGGCCTTCACCTCAGTCCAGCCAAAGCATGGATATAAGAAAAATTAACATGGGGGGATATGATAAGGCCATCTCATCACCCACTCATTTGTGGTAACCCAGATTAAAATCGGAGGCGCCGGGTGAGCCACCAGAAACTGGGACCAGATCAGCAACACCTGGAGGGAGAAATGCCCCAGCTTGTGTTAAGAGCAAGAATTAAAATGGGAAAAACTGAAGTCGTTTGACCAGAGGAGAAGGCATAAAAGCTACCTTTACCCACTACCAGCCAGTATCCGGTAAACAGAGCCTCCCTGAAAGATTGAGAGTGCTGCATCCCAACTAAGCAGTGCCCCTGCTAAATCCTTCTCGAGTAGAGTTTCCCCGCAAGTCCCCAGAGGTTGAAACACCCTCTAGTGGTCAATTCCCTGGCCCAACCCAAATGAAGAGCGAGATGGAGAAAGCTCAGGACCATCCCAGTAACAGACCAGAAGGGAAAAACAAGAAACTAGCCCACAATCAAACTGGGCTCTTTCAATCCCCAACAAAAATAGTCGCCAATAACCTGGCTCACAAACCCCCCCCCAAGAAGGCCCAAAGCCCCAGTGTCCATTGCATCAGACCATCATGGACCCATTATGAGATGGAAAGAAAAGAAAAATTGGGGCTGTCTGCAGTGATCACCCAAGTCCACTGCAACATATGCAGTTGCCCAGGTCTTCACATTCCTAAAATTTCTCTAAGGAAAGAAAAACAAAAGTTTGAGTTCTTAACTCCGTGTGATACTTGGTACTATGCCACTACCATTCAAGGGTCCTTAAAGAGATCTGGCATCATGGACTTAAGGCTCCTCAGAGTTTCTTTGGGGTCTTTATAGCTTTTTCAGGATCCGTTAGTTGAAATCTGTAGTCTAGCCGGATAACTCATTCTGAACTTCAGGCCTGCAGCAATTAGCTTAGAAACAATAGGATGAAACGCCTTGCATTTCATGTGGACTGAGATGGGTAGATCTTGTGAGATTCTCAGCTTTATATGTTCCCAGTGAACCTCTTGCAAAGCACACACTTTTTGTAGAAAATGCTGTTTCTCTAAATAATTCAGGAACCGGCACACGATAGGGCGGGGGGGTTCCTCAGGGGGTGGCTTAGGCCGTAAAGCCCTGTGGGCATGCTCTATAATGTAGCCAGAGCCAAATGGAGAAGGGCCTGCCACCCGCTCAACCAATTTCTGAATAAATGCCACAACATTTTGGCCTTTCTCTCCCTTCGGTAAACCAAGAACCACTACTTTATTTCTTCGGCTCCGACCCTCTAGGTCCTCGAGTTTGGCTTCAAAATGAGACAATTTCTGGTGCATCAAAACCAGTTCAGGGTTGATACTACCAGTTCTTTTCTCTATAGAAGCAATTTGGGCTTAGTTATTGGAAACAGACAATGAGAGTTCATCTAGTTTTCGGGATAATGACTTAAAATCCATTGCCATATCCTTCATTTCCTCTCGAAAGGATTTGAATTCCTCAAGAAATCTGGACAGCATTACGGGCTCCTGATCACCACTTTGGCTTTGGAGATCAGAGCCAGAACCACCCAAGGCCCTGGATTTCTTAGGGGCCTTCTCAGGAGTTGCTGGAGGGGTATGCTTCTGTGGGGCTTTCTTCATATAAGCATCCATCCACTCGAGATATAACCAGACCAGAGTGCAGCAGCTATTGTACAGCATAGAATCTCAGAAACAAGAGAAAATAGTAGATTAAAACACTAAAACAAGCTCAAATAAGAGACGGGAGGCAGGAGCTTCTTGAGGGAGCTGCTACTCAGCACTCTGCATCAAGTGCTCTCCCTCTGCTGTGACATTTCTGAGTTAGCGAGCTCTGTTAGGAGCTCCTACCCTGTCACCACTCTTGCTGTGTGGCCATTTGCCACTGTCAAGTGCATCTCTGGGAGACTACAGGAAAGGAGCTATGGAGGTGGTGGGAAGAATATTTTGCTTTTTGTGTATACATGTCAAATAAAAGAGAAAGTAAAGTGAGCTGTTGTAAAGAATATGGACAAAATGTTGACAGCAAAGTGGGGCAGTGAGAGCTTACCTTACACAGCTGTGTTTCAAGCCACATCTGAGAAATGGCTCCTAACTGTAGATTAATGAGGGGAAACAAAAGAAAAAAAAAACATTCACGGTATCGTGGCATTTTGTTGTAGTGACTTGGGGTCTACAGACTCCTGCAACACATTCAGGGTACAAATTCATGGTACAGAAGGAGGAATAGGCAGCTCAGCAAGGCAACAGAAACAGTGGGGAAAGAGAGATAAACACCAGTCCATTTACAGCAGAGAGGATCCTGGGGGAATTCACAAAATTGAGGTTGGACAAAGTGTTGGGGCCAGATGATATACACCCCATGATATTAAATGAAATATGAATGGTGCTAGCAGCGCTGCTGGCAGCCATGTTTAGTGAGTCTCTCTATACAGGAGTGGTTCCAGAGGACTGGAAGGGGGCAAATGTAGTCACTCTTCACAAGAGTGGGAGCAAAGAGGAGGCATGAAACTATAGGCCAGTCAGCCTCACCTTAGCAGGGGGTAAGACTATGGAGGCACTGCTTATGGAAAGGATTGTGGAACACTTGGAAAACATGGGAGCACAGGATACAAGGCAGCAGGTTTAACAGCAGGTCATATGCAGGCTCATAATTTTTGTAATTTTCAATATTTTTCTCCCAAATTCACAACATAACCATATCTTTACAGCAACATATGAGTGTGACAGCTGTCATTTTTCATATTCTGGCAAAAATGTTTTATTTTTTTTACATAACAAAAGGTGATTTGGCAGTCCCTGCACAAAATCTCCTGTCAGCCAGGAGCTGAAAATGTTAGTTGCCCTTGTTCATCAGGTGGGGTCATAAGAAGGTTATGTTGAAAATTTGGTGTAAAAATACTACAAAAACGATAACGTTATGAGTCTATCTTGAATTTCGGTAATGCAGGCTCATAACGTTGGTAATTTTCAATATTTTTACCCTAATTTTACAACATAGCCATATCTTTACAGCACCCCCTGAATGTGACAGCTATCATTTTTCAAATCCTGGCCAAATTTTATATATTTTTTTACATTGCAAATGGTGACTTTGTGGTCCCTGCACAAAATCACCTTTGGACAGGAGTTTAAAAATTTCTCTGACCTTATTCATGAGGCATGGTAATAAGAAGGCTATGATGTAAATTTGGTATAAAAATATGTAAAAAAAAAAACAAAGTTATGAGGCTATGTTAAATTTTGCAAGCACAGGCTCATAGCTATGGTAATATTCAAAAAATGTTCCCCAGATTTTCAACAAAGCCATTTCTTTACAGCACCTCATGAATGTGCCGGCTGTCATTTTTCACCTCCTGCCCAAAATGTGTTTTTGCATCCCAAAATTTGATTTTGCAGTCCATGCATGAATTACCTTTAGGCCAGGAGTTGAACATTTTCTCTGCCCTTCTTCATGAGGCATGGTCATAATAAGACTAAGTTGAAAATTTGGTGTAAAAATATAAAAAAACAAATTGTCAGTATTTTTACCCCAAATTCCTTGGCTGCAGCCCTATGAGCTCTGACCAGACTTTGTTTATTTTACTCACTGTAGCAGGAGCAGGGCAGAATGTGTTTAGCAGACTGGGCAAGGTGAAGGAGGAGTTCTGAAGAATTTATTTGGAAAATATTGTTTTTACTGTCTGCTGGGGGTGCCAGTAGAGCAAAGACATCATACTTTTTAATAATTGAAGTAGGCTGCGGCAGTGAGACAAAGGATTTCTCAGTGAGGATAAGAAGGATGATGTGTCAGTGAGAGACAGAAATGTGCTTGCATCTGCCATTGTATCATGTAGAACCATTAGGAAAAAAATGTTATTAATGGTTATCAGTTTGGTATGGGACCAGTGACTAGTGGAGTACCACAGGTCTCTGTTTTGGGACCAGTGTTATTCTCCATCTTTATCTCAGACATGACTGACAAACTCATTAATTTTTCAATCAATATTGCAGATGACACCAAAACAGCTGCAAACGTTGGCAGCACCCTTGAAGTACAATCTTTGAAAAAAGATTTACTACTCTTGGAAGACTTGGCAAACTCTTATGGCATGACTTTCAATACCGACAAATGTGTCATCATGCAACCAGGAGATTCAAATATTCAAAATACTTACTCACTGAATTGCAGACTCTTAAAATCAGTTGACACTGAAAAAGATTTGGAGATCATTATCTCAAGTGACCTCAATTTTAGAAAACAGTGCAGTGAGGAGATCAGTAAAACTAATAAAATCATAGGGTGCATTAAAAAGGTATTCTTATCCAGAAACAGCGCATGTATCCTGCCACTTTATAGGGCATATGTAAGGCCACATTTGGACTACTGCTCACCTCTATGGAACCCTTACCTTCCAAGGGATATTATCAGATTACAGGGTGCCAGAGAAGAGTCACCAGACTTATAGATGGCATGCACAAAAAGAATGATGAGCAAAGGTTGACTGAATTTAATTTGTATCCACTGGAACTTAGAAGAACTAGGAAGCTAGGGAGAACTTGCTGCAAATGTTTCACATATCCTGTGATGAACAACTTATGACTGATCTGGGTCTGGTAAAGAACATAAGGGAGTGTTGCTTAAGAAGTCATAGCTATCAATTAATGCTAACATATCCTAAGAGAAACAGTAGAAGATTTTTTTACACAAAAAAATTAATATCTGTATGGAACTGCCTCCCAAAACATGTGGTTGATGTAAATTCCTTTAATAGTTTCAAATCTAATCTTGATAAATACTCCAGGATACAGGCAAATAGTTCCCAGCCTTGCTGGTGATGTACATTTATGGGCCAAAAGCTTACTGTACATCTAATAAACTCCTAGTATAACTGTGAATATAACTAGAGGAGAAAGGGATGCAGTGGAGAGATGGAGAGAAATCTGGACAGGGATAGGGAGTGGTAGTAGTGGGGCTTCACATTCAGCAATTTTATTGTGACAGCAAAATGCTTTCCCAGCTGTCTATCCAATTTATCTGGGGAAGAAACCACCCTTAGCAATCTTAAAGAGCAGTGGTCCCTCTCTTGTTCCTTATAGTGCTTCCAGTTCCCTTATCTGGGATACCTGGGATATAATAAATCCATCCAGATTTGTTAAAGCAAGTGCAACCCTGTCTGTCTCATATAAACAACATGACAATGGCTCCCACCAAAACCACCTCTGAATATACATGGGCTATGGGCATTGACAATTGCCAATTCACCTTGAAGCACATCATGGTAACCGTTGACCATAAAACATGTATCTGCAGCAGTACCAGTACCACCCAACCCAGCGATGCTTCTCAGCCACTGTTTAAAGGTAACAGGAACATCTGAGGAAATGATCTGTGAACCTCAAAGTGCTAGGATTTAGCATGGGGTGTTGTGTTCAGTCTGTTTTTGCACTCTATTGGAATTAGTGAACTACTGTATATGCTACTATATTAAAGTTCAGACATTTTTGTTAATTTGACAGTGTTTAAAATGCTTTTCTTTTGTTGTTTTCTCTATTACTGTACCAACCACTGCTGTCCTGCCTGACCATTCCATAGCCACATTATACTGCACTGGCAGAAGAAAAACATCCTTTTACAGTTCTTGTCCAATTCTTTGCAAAGCCCCTCCCAGCAGCACACTCAAGTAACAAAAATGCCAAAGAGATTTTCTGCAATAAACACAAAATGCACATAAAATGTGTCTCTCTGTTGTCATAACACAGGCAGCTGTGGTTAACACAAATTTGCTGTATGGTTGTAATATTTATTACTGACATCACCATCGAATGACATATTTTGTCATTCTTAGTTAAAACCAATATTTTAGATCAATGGGAGATTCCCTTGCAACACTACTGTATGTGCTGAATCAGTTGATGAATCCATCAAGCAAACTAAAAGAGTGCAGTGCAAAGGCAGGTAAGTGTGCTGTTCCAAAAAGCAGATTCTGTTGGTAGCACTACAATAATCAATAGCAGTACAGTACAGCAGACCAGTGATCCAAAAATGTTGTTCATGGTTCTAAAATAGGCTTTTGATACAGTTGACCACACATTTTTAATGCAAAAGATGATTAGGAATTACAGTATTAGTGAAGCCCTGTGTGGTTTCAATCTTACATATATAATCGTATGCAGGTGATTATGGTGGAGAGGTTACTTTCTGAACCAAGAGCCATTACTTGGAGAGTACCATTGGGTCAGTTTTGGAGCCCTTATTATTTGAATTATTTTTCAGTGGCCTACCTCAAACTGCTATCTGTCCACCATAAATATATATGCTGATAATACCGTCCTGTTCTTCTTAGACAGTGACCCATTGATTGTTTGCTCTGAGATATAGTTTGATTTCTCTAACTTTCAAAACTGACTCATCCAAAACAAACTTACCATCAATACTAAGACAAATAACGCAATGTTGTTCGTGAACAGGTGGGCATGTTCCTATTCAGATGTATTTAGAATTATTGTCATTAATGGGTCAATCTTCTAGTGAGTCATTACTTATAAGTATCTGGGTTGTGGCAGGACCCTGAACTCAGGTTTGGCAATCAGATTGACAATATGTGTGTAACCCAGGGTGGTGTCTGTCCCCCTTCAGGTTAATTTGCCTGTAATGAATTATATTGAACCTGTTTGGGTACCTCTGTGTCAGCAGGATTGGCTGGGAGCTCATAGGGGATGGCCAGCAGCTGGAGACAATGAATCATAACAAGTTCCTTACTCCAGTTTAGCTGTAGAAGCTGAACAAGCTGCAAGCAGACACACTAAGGAGCTATGAGACCTAGTTTGGAGTTAGACCCATCATCAGACAGTAGGATCTTGTTGGCATCCATCTCATCATGCCTCCCTGTAGGGTAGACACTCAAAAGGAACTGTCAGATCCACCAAGAATCATGTATGATCAAAGGAAATGAGCTGAGCAAGCAGCCTCTGGGGTAAATGTAAACTATTGAATCCCACATGATCATAGTGAAACTACCATGCTGACAAAGGCTGGGGAATTGGCTAGTCTGTTGGATTGAATCCTAACATATAGGATGGATAAAATCTCCCATTCTGGCATTCTCCCTGATTTGATTAGTGACCATTCCCCCACCTATTGTCTGTGAAGGGCTAAAATTTTGACTCTCCCACCAAGAATGATTTGTTTCTGAGACTTCTCCAAATTTGGCCACATAGTCTTTAAGGCTGACCTTGCAAACATGGACTGGCCTTATCTTTGGGCTACTAATAATGTTAATGATGTAGTCTCATTCACTGTTTTAGTAAGGTGTTTAAGGCACTACATGATAAACATGTACCTATCACTACTAGATGAATTAGGGGCCCTGCTAACAAGTGGCTTGCCAGAAGTTGCTGGCAGTATTAAAAGACCAAAACAAATACTGGGGATGGTATAAGGCATCCAGAAATGTCTATGACTGGGAAAAATATGGGCAACTTTGATCGTAGTGTAAAAAATCCATAAAGCATAATAACAGTATCTACTTTAAAAATCTCCTCTCTGCCATCGTGGGTACCCCTCGACATTACTGGAAACATATAAAACAAAATTTGGGCGAGAACAATAACTTTGTGCCTCCTGTTATAGTCATAAATGGTATAAAATGTAATAATCCTTCCACCATAACCAATGCATTCAATGTGCCTTTCAGTGATCTTTCTATGTACATGGGTGATTTTCCTTTAATGAAATCCTCCTTTAGTAAAACTGATGCTTATCCAATAGATAAGCAGGATGACCTCCCTCCCTTCTATCTAAGAGTGATCAAGGTGTATGAAGTGTGTAACTTACTTAAAAGGATTCCTATATCTAAATCTGCAGGAACGGATGGGCTTGAGCCTAAACTTCTCCGGCTTGCTGCAGTGGAAATTGCACCTGTGATAACCAGATTATTTAATTTGTCTTTAATGAATGGTGTTGTTCCTTCTGCGTGGAAGCTGCACCAAATATTCCCTATATGCAAAAAAGGGGATCCAAAAAACTTAACAAGTACAGGCCTGTTTCCAACCTTCCTGTGGTGAATAAAATCCTCAAAAAATTGGTTGCTGCTCCGCTCACGACTTGACAAATCATAATCTTCTATGTAAACATCAACATGGCTTTAGGAATGGTCTAGTACCTCCACTGCATTACTAACACTTACCAACCATATAGATACTGCTATGAATAGAGGTGATTACTCTGCTACAGTATTCATAACCCTCACTAAGGCTTTTGGCCTTGTTGATCACTAGTTACTTAATATCTGGCATAAAGATCTTGGTCTGTCACCATCTGCACTTAACTGGTTTAATAATTATCTCCAGCATAGAGAGCAGTTGCTCAAGTTTGGCATGTTCTTCTCTGAGCCCGTGTCCTCCATTGCTGGGTTCCTCCAAGGCTCAATACTGGGGTTGCCTCTTTTCTCAATACATATTAACATACTGCATGAATGCCTGAAGTACAGCACCCCAATACTGTATGCCGATGACCTTGTACTTGCTGCTAATTTTAATGACATCTGAAAAATCAATAGTATGCTTTCTCTTGACCTACAGACAGTGCAAAACTGGTTAATTCAAAAGGAACTGTCTTAAATATATCTAAAACACAAGCTATGCTTTTTGGCTCCCCTCCTAAATTAAGAAATTGCCAAACTTCAATTCACATTTCCTGTAATGACACTACGTTGCTTGAGTTTTTGCAGTCCTTTAATAATCTAGGTACTAAGCTTGGTACATCCAGCAGACCTGGTTTGATTCCTAGAACCTCTACTTGCATACTGTGTGACTCTGATCAAGTCACTTAACCTCCCCAGTGCTCCTGGGTCACCTCTGAAGACAGGCACTTGTACCTACTGGGTCTTACCCAGTTACCAAAGAATAAAATAAGATGTTACCCTAAATCAGTCCCTTGATTTTCACCTTCATGTATTGAAGACCTGTAAATCTGTAATATCTAGGCTTGGCTTGTCCTATAGAATCAAGCATAATCTCAACTCAAGTGTCTGTTTATCAGATTGTGAGGGGCATACTACATCCTAAGTTAATGTACAATGTAGCTGTTTCTGCATCTTCAGCTTCAATGTTGGCATTAAGGAAATGGGACATCACCTACAATAACATATGCTGTTTTGCACTTGCAACAATAGGCTTGACCATCATTGTAGCTTGTATGAGAGACTGGAGTAGCTTTCTCCCAGTGCAATGGATGGTTTTGCCACATGAGCTACTGTCTATAACATTCTGAACAGTTGATGGTCTCAATATCTTGCTGCCTTTCTTCACATGCAGAATAATCCTTATCCTTTAAGGTCTACAGATCTTGGCCTGCTTGTCATTCTCAAATTAAGGACAAACTTTGGAGCAGCTGCATTTCTGAACTTTGCCCCAAAGGCATGGGACAACATCCCCCTGAGACTTACAGATGTGCAACTCCTTGGGGCTTTTGAAATGCATTTCATAAGCATCTGCTAAGTACTTATACTTACAATTGCTTTTCCAAGTTATAAGCTGATGTTTGTGGATTTAATATTGCTCACAGGAAGTGGCTCTTATAATATATGACTCCTGTCTTTCTTGCTGTATTCTTTGTCTGATGATGCTTTGTTCTAACTGTTGCAATTTTACTCCTGTAAACATTGCATTTCAGTGAATTTTGTGATACATGTGCTCATTCCATTCTTTTTGTAATCTCCCAGGTCATACCTGAAAAAAGTAGTTCCTGTCTAGTGCACTTACCCAGTTAACAAAAACAAACTAACTAATTAACTAACTGATTAAATTAAACTGAGAATGTAACTAAATTAAACTGAGAATGTAATAGAAACCTCAGTACCCCCTCCTGCTCAGTAGCAGAAGGAAGTCTGTAATGGGGTGTTCTAGATCTGGCCAGGGACCCTCTGCTCCATGAGGGCTGATAAGGTGCTGAATGAAGTGGCAGGATTCTCAGAAGCTGCTGTCCCGTGGCAAGTTGTACCCTTCCTGCCCTTCTAAACTGTGTGGTGAGTCACATGGGTCCTATGGTAGCTGGGACTGAAGCCAGACAATGGTATTGTGCTGCATGCTTATGTACTCCTGACTTAGATGTATAATTCTACAGGGTAATGGACATATGGAACCTAATTTAGCTTTGGTAGACCTTCCCATGGTGGCAGCGGTGAGGTGGGAAAAGTGGCATAGAGGTCAGTAGGCATTTCTGGAAGGACACCCCAGACTGCATTACATACATTGTAGGCTCCTACCCCATATCCATTTTTCTGTGCTGGTGTGTAATTAAAAAAAAATCAGATACTGCCTCTGTATAGATTTACCCCAAGCTGGAATTGTGATTAAATGTGTACTGCTATCTGGAACCAAATTTTGCACCGAGATGGGCGTAACTCAATGAAAATGGGACTCTGATTCAATGATGCTTGTATTATGATGTTGGGCTCTCCCCCCACGGGCTCAGAAACTACAGATTTTCACTAGCTAGGACATTAATTTTGCATCAGTCATCATATGCTAATGACATTTTATTTTATTAAATGGAGATTGCTTGTATTATATATTGGACTGAACCATTCCTTAATATTATTCAGGTGTTTTGCATGCTACTCCCCCCTTGATCTTCAGCCTGCAATGGTCCAGAGGACATGTGAGCACCTGGATGGTCAACCCAAATCAGGAGATTAAGTAGATGAACAGTATTTAATTTCATGTATGTCTCCTTCCCTGAAAAATGCATGGTGCCTTTAAACCCATTGTCCAGGGAGGGGATTACATGTGTGTTATGATGTCACAAAACTTGGTGCCATGAGAAGACATAAACATTTCCTGTTTCCAGAAACAAAAAATAAAATTGACAGTATAATTATTCATCTCCAATTTAACTGTGGCACTTTGATTTGTTGAGTAGTCAATAAGACAGAGTTGAGGAAGTTGGATCATATGCATTATAGAGTGGTTAGAGTTGCTCTCAGCATTACAGATCCATCTAGTCTTTACCACCATTGTTCTTTGTAATGGGAATTAAACTGGTCATCCTGGAAATAAGGACAGAGGTTTTACTTCTTTTTTGAAGTGTATGAAGTACCTGCCTCCTAGGTACTTGATGAATAATTGAATTTTCCTAAGTACCAAACACTTGTTAGTATGGTTTAGTTGGTATCACATCTTTTTCTGGACCAGAAGGTCATGGGTTCTAGCCCCACTCCAGGATTGGGCTCATACCTAAACATTGGCACCCAAGTGCAGTACTAGGGGAGGTGCTGTACTGTCGGGTTGTGCTGTCTCTCAGATGTGGAGTTAAAATGAGGTCTCTTCTACCCATCTCTGGTGCTGTCCAGGTGAAAGAATAAGAACCCAAGGCACTTTTGACAAAAGTAGGGGAATTTTTATTAAGATGAAATCAAATCATACAATCACAACAAAAAGAATATTGACATTTCAAAGAAAATCAAGAATCATTTTTAAAAGAACAGAAAGAGTTCTTTAAATAGCAATATATACTGTAAATCAAAAACCAAAAAAAATACGTATTACTTCAAAGCATTTCATTTTACATATAAGATTGTTTATATTAAGAAGTTCTCCAGATTTTTTCACCACAGTTGTTTCTGTTTTGATTCTGCAAACATAGTACAGTCTCAGGTATATAGTATATGGTTCTAAGCGTCCTTCCCAAATTTTTTTTAAGATTTCTTGATAAAAAAAAAAACATGTTTACTGTATAACCCAAGAACATCTTGCTTGCCTAATGTAATACAGTAATAATGTTTCTAAAAGTTGCAAAGTGCCCAAGTTATATTTATTCCATTTAACTGAAAAAAAAATACCTATTATCAGTTCCGGGTATGTTAAATTTTTAAACAAATGCTCTTAAGCCCAAACATTTGTAATATATGGGCATTGGAAATACAAATGCTTCTGTGTCTCTAGTGTGGTCTCACATCCTTCTCTAGTGCCATATCTTTCGCTGATCTGTTCATGTTTGTAGAAGTTTCTTACTCCCAATTTTCCATGGATATTGAGCCACAGTACATCCCAGACAAAAGCTGGAATCCTGGCATTATTTAGATGTCTTAACGTCATATTCTGTTTAATAGTCTGGCACTATGGAAATGTTATTTCACTGTCAAAATCTGTTGTCACAATGTTTGTATACAATTGTTTTCTTGTATTAGTAAGCATTGTATTGTAAGGTATTTTCCAGGTTTTGATTTTTTGAAAAGCACTGATAATATAATTAGGTATAAAAAAGGATTTCCTAATGTTCTTAATTTCTGAGATTTCCAATCTGGGATGTAATGTGTAACCCATTCCTCTAGTGCCTCAGACCACAAGGTTCTTTTTTTCCTAATATTTTCACATATGTTTGTAGAAAATAAAAATTAAAAAAACAATAATGACAAAAAAAACAAAAAAACAACAAAAAAAAAAAACAGGGTTAATCATTCCCAGTCCATCATGTTTTTTCAATTTGTAAGTTATGTTTCATTTAATTGGGTTTAAGTGACTGCCCCAGAGGGCTTGAAAGAAAACATTATATAATCTTATCTCTAAGCTTTGTGGAGGTGGAAAAATATCACTCACATATAAAAATCTTGGCAGTATTAAGGTCTTAGTCAATAAAATCCTTTTAATTTAGAAATTCTCTTGCCTTTCCAATTATTTACTTTACCTTCTGCAGTTGTAATGGTATCCCGTCAAAAGAGCGACTGAGATTGAACGACTCAAATATGAGTGACTCAATCTCAGAACCTCTGTTGTAGGCCACCCTGCAAGGGTAGCGACAGGAAATGGCAGGGTGAGAGGACAGCGACAGGATACCAGAAGGTATCCGGTGAGGTATGTGGGGGGGTGAGAGGGGCAGCCATCAAGCTAGCCTAGTGGTGCAGTGGATAGGGAGGCTGGCTTCAGTGAGGAGGGTGCAGGGCTAAGGGAGAACACAATATTTTTGTGCTTTGTGATGCTGGGTTTTCTTTTCCTCGTTGTTCCAGTTCTGCCCCCTCCTCGACATGCACCCTCCCCACGGAGTTAGTTATTTTAGTTAGGGTGGGTGCTGGAGGTGAGGACCCCCACATAAAAAACTGAAGTAATTTCTGGCACTGGTAATGTACATTGCCATTGTTGTTTTCGGCGATGTACATTTGCCATAGTGATGATCGCCCTTTTGCAATCACCGTAATCACATAGAACCAGTTGTATTACACACATTCCAATTAGTTTCTGCCATGTTTTGGGTTCTGAATGTAATGCCCAAAACTGTTATATTATTTTGTCACATTTTTATAGAAGCTATAGACTGGATGTAATTCTGAGCAGTAATCCCTAAGGGAACTCCTCAACTGTTTTCCTAGTTTGCCTTAAATGCTGATACTATAGCAAACTTATCTAAGGTGTGTTTTTAAATTCCTGGCCAGATATTTCATTTGCCAGCATTAATGCAATGTTGTCCACATAAGCCATAATTTTCATAGGTGTAGAACTTGGTGTTAAAGGGATATAATTTTAGGGTTTTAGTGAATGTTCCATAACAGAGGGTCCAGTCCAAATATGTATAATAAAGAGCTGAGTGGGCAACCCTGTGTAACTCCTCTTTGTATGTGATTGGGGGTTTCCCAGCCAAACATTTAAAAGTGGGATAACTGCAGCATTAGTATATAGGCACCTTATCCACTGAACAAATAAGGGAAGTAATCCATATGTCTCCAATGCTGTAACTAGGTAGTCATGTGAGATCCTGTCAAATGACTTCTCTTGGTTTATACTTAAAATAAATCTCTTTATGGAAGCATTATTTCCCCTTTAAAATAACTCTAAAAGAAGTAACAAACTGTCTTGAATCCGTCTGGTACAGAGTGCGTAAGTTTGGAAAAGGCTGATTAAAAGTTTTGCAATTGCAGCTAATCTGTCAGTTAATAGTTTTGTAAGAATTTTGTAGTCAGTGTTTACTAGGCTGAATGGCCTCCAATTACTTAACTTTGTTTTATCTCCTTTTTGTAAATAAAAATTAGTAGGCTTGTGTCAAGGATATTGACAAATTTGGATTTTTCACACACTGGTTATAAACTTCTGCTATGGGAGAAGCTAATTGCATTTTAAAAGTCTGATAAAATTCTGCACTTAAACCATCAGAACTGGGTGCCAAATTTTTATTTAATGTACCTGTGCTGTGTTCTACTTCACATGCTGTGATAGGTGTTATCAACTTTTTATGGTCTGTTTCTGTCAAAGTGGGTAAGTTTAAATGTTGAAAGAAAATATTGTCTAGCTTTTTATTTGTGGCTGTGTCAAAAGTAATGGTTGCATGCCTAGCTACTTCCTGCATTAGTTCTGTTTTAGTTTGGAAAATATGCCCTTGATTATTACTTAAGCTACCGAAAGTTCTGTGGTCTACCCTGTTTTTGTAGTCTATATGGATAAGGGCAGCATGTGGCAGTGCTTGAAGATGCACACAAACACACGTGTGTCTGGTGCGTATTTGCATGTTCACGTGTGCTGCGTGAGAACAGAAGTGCAAGAACAACTGAATGAGATAGCATAATCTCACATTCGCAGAGAGCAACCTGTGAGTTAATAGGTTTGTATAAACATTGCCATACACAGAATGAGGGGGTGTTTAATAACCTAACACTATCATCTCTGCGTTGACAGTGTTCCCAGAGTATAATGGACTCTGTAATGACCCTTGAAGGTGACCTTGGTGCAAAATGTACAGCTTGTAAAATGTTTCTTATTATGGAAACAGTTCCCAAAGGAGAATACAAGTGCCCTAAATGCTTGCAAAATGAGGATCTTCTCAGAGAAGTTAGTTTATTTAATGAAAGATTAGAACTGCTCAAAACAAGTCAAAAACAAATGGCCTCAAGGGTAAATTCATGCCAAACTTAATAAGCATTGAATCCTGCCCCTCAGAAGTGCCCTTAGCCCCTTCAAGTAATGCTGGCAAGCCATAAAAACTACCAAAGATACATCTGCAACCTCCCAACCTTCCAGGTGGATAATAAAAAAATAAAAAAGGGCAAGAGATGAAGATAGCACTCTGCTTTCTAATAGCACTCTGATATTGCCTATGAGGGGTTCTCTGAAGAACAAAGCAACACCACCTCCTTTTTTCTTGCCCGGCCTGTCAAGATGTAGTAGGGAGTAGCCAGGTAGTTGATAGTTGTTTGCGTTATGGTGCGACTTTAGCCAGGTTTTAGTAATTCCCAGCACATGGGGATTGTGTAATGCAACCCATGCCTCCAGCTCAGGGAACTTAGATGGAAGGCTACAGATGTTGATGTGTACAATTTTTAGACATGGGGCATTTGTCCAGATGCTTGAGCAGGGGGTAAAATGGGAGTTTGGTGGCCCAGGGTTACACACGACAACTCCAGATAGGAGGAGGAGGAATAGTAGGAGAAGATAAGGGTGGGAGGGAACAGTGGGAGACCAGGAGATGGAATTCAGGTAGTAGCCAAGAAGGCAGCATTCCAGATTGGAGAGGAATAAGAGTGAGATGGGTCCAAGAGGGGACATATCCCATGATGACATTGGAGAGGGATGTTGTAGGGGGGGGCGTTGGGTGGCAGATAGGAAGGCAAGGTGCTCCTAGTCATGGACAAGCACAGCTGCACAGAAATCAGACAGTGCCAGAAGAGATGGTAGACAGACAGCCTGCATTGAGAACAGTAGCAAATTCATTTTAGCAGGAGAGTGGCGACAAAGGAGAAAGTTAGGGGTAGGGATTATTGACAGCTGCTGTAATATAAACATCTTGTAAAGAAGCCTGGTTTACTGTTGTGTATAAACAATTAGAGTCACAAAACATTTTATTTGTCTTCACTCCCCTATCAACTTTTTCCATCCCACAGTTAAAGTCACCTCCCCAGATAACTACAGTAACCTAGATGTATGGAGGTAAGGTTGTATTTTCTGAAATAACTCTACCCTTGCTGCTTTAGTCTGTGGGACATAGTTAATCACAATACATAGCCTTTCTCTGTTATAAGATAAATCGAGGATCATGGACCTCCCAATTTGAACATCTATTAATGTTGTCACCCTGAATTCTGTTCTAGCCAACAGTATCCTTACCCCATCACACCTGACAGGACCTATAGCCCAAATTGCAGGCGCTTTAGTCCATAACTTATTTGCTTGTGAGATTTCAAATTGTGTCTTTAATCTGGTATCTTGTAGTAATATGATTTTTGTCTTACATTCCAGGTTTTATGATTTTTAACACTATTAGCATTAAGGGCCCAAGTCCAAAATGACTTATGCATGGCGCGAGGTGCTTTACGCCACAGCCTATGGCGTAAATTGCACCTTGCATCATGCGTTGTCCAAGCTGGAATTCCAAGTTGTGGCTTGTGCCATGCTGTATGTGGGTTGTGCTAAAGGTGGCCTACACCACCCACTATGCCCGCAACACACTGCGGCATGGTGCAAGGGTGGGTTACGGCAGCAACTGCACCCTATTCCAGAACGGTAGCTGCTGTAACCCACTAACACCATTCCAAGACCCGCTATGGCCCTGCAGACAGATCAGAATGGGTGTGGTCTAATGGACATCTGCCCTTTCAAACTGATGGAAGACCACTCTGCAGCACCACAGGATGCACATATCCATACTCTATGCATGCACCCCCCAGCAAGGTCATGCCCCCAGCCCCTGAATGTCGGGGACCCCCCGGGTCCATTTCCCTCACTGACTCCCAAACACCTGTGCCACTCGACCAGCCCCCCACAATGCCCCCAGGTGGTTGTGGGTGCATTTTGGGGTAGAGGGCAGTAAATCATGGGCCACGACTTGCAGCACCCAGGTCCATTGAGCCATTCCTGTGGCACTAGCCTGCAGCTGCCGCAAGTCATGAGTCATAGGTGCCGGGGACTGTGCCTGTCTCAGAATACAGTGCAGGGTCCCCTATGCAGCACTGCATAGCGCAACTCACATACACTCATGAGTTGCACCTTGTAACTTGGAATCGGGCCCCAAGTGTGATGGCAGTTAGAGATACCATGGTTGTAAGGGTTGGTTTGAGAGACAAAAATCATTTATTTATCCTTAACATTTGACCTTGTCAGTCTATTTCTTTTTGGCTCTGCAGTCTTAGAATTGTGTCATTCTAAATCCAAGGAAAGGTCATGAATTGAGGATGAGACAGAAGAGGTCTCAGAGGTTCCATCTTCCTCTTATGTTTCTGCCCAATCTTTCCCCTTGACTCAAGACACTATACTTGTTTTGTTAAGTCATGTCACCTATTTTTCCTTTAGACTTACTGGTAACTTTTGATTTGGGTATCTTCTTTTTTCCTTTTACCCAAATTGCTTCAATGTCATCAGGTGTGGTGGTGGTGGGGAAGGGGGTGCATATGCACCAATGGAATAAAAGTTTGCAAAAAAAAAAAGTTTGTAAGGAAAAATCCTCAAGGGGTCTCGAGGCTCCTTCGGGGTGGGGCTTTACTAACCAGATTGCTCTTGCGTCATGGTATGGATATTCTCCATACACCTTTCAGAGGCCCTTACAGCACCTTGGTGTTGTACTTTGTTTACCAGGTCTTCTTGAGAAAAAACGCCCCCCAGTTGTGAGAGGCCCACAGACATTTTGAGAAAGAGTGACCTCTTTTGTTTCACAGAGGTTGCATCTCATAGCATTTTTGCAGTCTTTTGTTAGATGACCATACTCTAAACAATGTGTGCAATATGCACTATTACATGCATTACTCATGTGAGTTATTGAGCCACATATGAAACATGATTTTAGTTGCCTTGCGTAAAATAACATGCCCTTGAGCTGGCCCACCAGCACAGCAGCAAGGCATCTGTCTGCGGCACCAACATTCCCAGTTCAGGGATGGACTCAGGAGCAAGAGGGCCAGCCTGGGGGAGAAGGATTGAGCCTCCCAGGAACTGCTCTCTTTTTCCAGAGGGAGGTGGAGGAGTTTTTGGTGCAATGGGGACCTCTGGCAGAGGCTGGGAGTACCACCACGGCCAGAACCACATGTCAGGAGGGGATGGAGGATGCTGGCATCATTACACATCCCCACCCCCAGGGAAAATACCTACTAAAAATGCCAGCCACTAATGATGGCCCCTGCTTCTGTCGCCACTCCCACTCAAACAATGGTCTGCCGGCAGGTGGTCCTGCTCCCATGACCCCACCGTGGGGGTCAAGCCAGGGCTTAGAGACCCTTGTTTCCTAGGAGGGAGCACCTGCCTGGCATCTCCACCGGGGGGTAAGTCTGGGGATGGGGGGCTGGAGAGCGGAGTGGGGGACCAGACCCATTGGGGAATGGCTGGACAAAAAATAGCATGCCCTTATATCACCCTAACAAGAAACTGCTTGGTAGATGTAAAACCCCTTGGTCAGTTTGTAACAATTTAACTCTGATTTTCCATCCCGCTGCCCATATCTGCTTAGAGTCAATTATGGGTTCTGGGTGATCTAGGACTTCATATCATTGTCTGAGCCAAAACAAAACATCTAATATGCTAGCACTTTCATTTCTAAACATGATTGTAATAGTGATCAATGTGTGTCTGGTAAGGGGGACTGCCAAGAATGGAAGCCACAAAGGCATATCTTTCAATTTATCATATTGCTTCCAGAATCTGTATAAACTTGATATTTGCTCAAAGCTTACATCATAGTTTGAATCCCTTGTAGAGATAAGTGCATAGATCTCTGATGCAAAGTATTTCCATGAGCCTTTCAGCAAAACTTGAGCTATGCACACCCTGTCTGGAGGCGTTTTTAATCCCCCTTTATATATGATGTGAATAGCATTTTTTCAAGGTGCAGGTTTGCCTGTGGCTTGAAAAAAACATGATTATTGTCTGGGGCTAGTGTTCTCTTCAGTGGTTTGACCTCGGTCCTCTGTCCAAGACCCTGCAATGGTAGAGTGAACAGATGCCTCCTCTGTCTCAGTTTCATTAGTTATCGAGGGCCCAGTTGCATTATACATATTAGAATTATCAGTATTATCAGTATTAGTTATAACAGTGTTTTTTACATTATTAGAAGTTTTTGTATTAGTTTTAGTAAAAGTCTTAACCAGTTTCCACAGAATTCAATGTAAGTTCCACAGTAGGAGTAGCAACATCTTGCATGTCTCATGATGCTATGCCTGTTGTATTGCTTAAAGTCTCAGATTCCAATGTTTATCCCACATCTGGCAAGCAGATATTCCAGGCTTGTAGTGAGTCTGCCAGTATTTCTGCACTGTTGGGTCTGTTTCATCCAGGACCCATTCTCCCGAATTTGTCTATATCCAACCTGCTGATTTTTTTTTTATGCTTCATTTTTATTCAACACTAGTTAAAAGCAGTACATTGGAACACTTGTACAGTCATCAATATAACCATTATAGTTGATACAAAAACATTTAATATCGTACTGGGTATTGCTAAATAATATTTGATTTATGCACTCTATACCTAAAACAGGCGTAGCCAAAGATACCATAGCTATTCAAAATTTACATTGAATTTATAGCTACTACTACCAACTGTAGACTTAACCTGGGATTTGATCAAAAATAAGGCAGGTATTCAGTGCAAATGTTTAGTAATAAAAGAACAATAAAAATCTTAAAAAACATTCAAAGCATAAACAGAAAAGCTTTAGTGGGTCAGCTATAAACCATATAAATTGTCTTGGGCTAACATTACAGAATAATGTCACCATGAAAGTATTCTTCCTTTACAACCGGGTCAATAGAGTAAAAGGTCCTTGCACTAGAGGAACTGTAGTAGATATCAGGGTCTTACTCTGTATTTCCTTCCCATAGTGAGGAGAGGGTAGACACATAATCCCTTGCCCACTCACCAATGAATCCTACTTTACTACCCACGAACTACCCATGATCAGGTTCCCAGGTCATTCAAGACCCGCCTGAACCACCTGTTCAAATACAGTGCAGGCTTATCCTGTAAGTTATAAGAAATATTCTCAAGGATTCTGATATGTTCCACAATACTTCTCCATTCAGAGATAGTGGGGGCCTCCTGTAGCCATCTCCTGGTTATAGCCTTGTAGACCACGACCAGCAGTATAGACCACAGATACTTCATATCTTTTTGTTTAAGAGACTCTGGGGGAATACCCAGGATCAAATTCCGTGCTGTCAAGGGTTTATCAAGGGTTAAAATATTGGAAATATGTTGGGTGACAGTTGACCAGAAGGTCTGAAGTTTTGGACACCTAAAAAATATGTGTGCATGGGTTGCCCCTTCTGTATCACATGTCCTCCAGGATGCAGATGGGAGACTAGGATTTATTTTAGCTAATAGCTGGGGTGTTAAAAAGAATCTTGTTTGGACTTTCCAGATGTATTCATTCCAATTCAGGCATGAGGTAGTGGACCAAGTCATCTGTCAGATCTTTGCCCATTGAGGTTGTAATACTGTAAGGTGGAGGTCCTGCTCCCATTTAACTTTAAGGGGTTCCAACACGTGCTCCTGTAAGGACACCAAGTATTTATATATATGGCATATTGCATGCCCCCCCCATAGCATTCAGAATTTGTATATATGGAGATGTGTCCTCTAATATCTGGGAATGGGACTGAATACACCTGTACTGGGAGTTTACATAATCTCTGATTTGAAAATAACGTATTCTCTCTCCCTCCCCCCATTTAAATTTTGTCTTGGATTCCTCAAAAGATATCATGGTATTTTGTCTCATGAGCTGCCAGGGAGCAAAAATTCCCCTATTTGCTTGGGTGGTATACCAGGTTGATTCCCCGGCAGGAGGAAAGTCTGGGTTATTGATAAACCATTTATACTTCCATGCATGCGCCTTAATATGCTTCCAAGGATGTCCCCTCCTCCAACCCTCCAGAAGAGAGCGTATGCTCCCTCATGTATCTAGCACAGCTTGTTTCAATAAGGTGCCTGAAAATAATGTAGCAGGTAATGGGTGTCGTAAATCTCTAGTTAAGTCAATTTGTTTCCAGTGAGCTTCATAATACTTATTGCCCCAAACAATGCACATCTCATTTGTTCAGAATTAGAATAGGTAAGTAAATTAGGAAATGCAATTACACCCTGTGACTTAGGTAGGTGTAATGCCTGAAGCTTGAATTGTGGTTTTCTGCCTTGCCATATAAAGGCAGTAGATATTTGTTGCTAGGCCTTAAGGTCACGTGTAGGAATAACACAAGGTACTGATTGTAACAGGTATAACAGGCATGGCAGAACATTTAGTTTTATTGCCTGATTCCTAGCATAGAATGGCAATGGGACTGTATTCCACCTTTTAATATCTCTTTTTATTTTGTTTATCAACGGGGTGTAGTTGTTACTAAATAGTTGACTGAGATCTGCTGGTATTTGAATTCCTAAATATTTTATAGATGGGAGATCCCATTTGAATAAGAACTGCTTTCGGATGTATGTAGGGACTGGATAGTTGAGTGGGAGTGCTTCAGTTTTGGTCGTATTCAGGGAATAGTCAGATAAAGCTGAAAACTTTTCAAGCTTATGAAAAAAAGCGGAGAGGGTCTTGGTAGGGTTTGTAAGATATACTATTACATCGTTGGCAAAAAGGGCCAATTTATGTTCTTTACCCCCAAAATTTATACCCTGTATGTCTGCTGCTTGTCTGATATATTGGGCCAACGGTTCGATGCAAAGGGCAAATAATAGAGGTGAGATTGGGCAACCCTGTCTGGTCCCTCTACGTAGGGGAAAGTTTCTGGAAATGTGACCATTTGAGCGTATATATGCCTGGGGGTTCGAATAAAATATGAAAATAAGATCGATGAATTTCTGGGGGAAATCAAAGGCAGCAAGGACACCCTTCAAAAATTTCCAAGAGACACTGTTGAATGATTTTTCAACATCTAAACTTATAAGGATTGCCAGTATCTTATAATTTTGTACATGTTCAATCAGATAGATGGTACGTCGGATATTATCAGAGGCCTGATGACCTGGGATGAACCCGCACTGGTCCTGCAGTATTAGAATGGAGACCAGTTGCTTTAGCCTCTGTGACAACACTGAAGTGAATATTTTATAATCTGTATTTAGTACTAAGACAGGGCAGTAGGAGCTAGGTAAAGTTGGGTCCTTGCCTGCATTTGGGATGATGGATATAATTGCTTGATCCCAGGATGGGGGGGTTCTTCCTTCAGGGCGAGGTATATTAACAAACAATCAGGAGAGAAGGGGGGATACTACCCCTTTAAGGGATTTATAAAATTCTCCAGGGAGGCCATCCGTCCCCAGACACTTAAGTGTTTTCAGTCTCCCTATCTCTGCCTCTATTTCCTTAGTTGTTATAGGGGCGACCAGACCCAGACCTAGATGTTTAGGCAGTTTTGGCAGTCGAAGGGTTGCCAAGAAGGTTTGTATTTGCTCCTCCTTCTCCTGGGTCGAGGGGGGCTGCATACAATTGTGTGTAGTACTGCACAAAGGTATCAGATATTTTCTCCACCGTGTGGCAAGGGGGATGTTGGTGGGATCACCTCAGGGAAGATATTAGTGCTTTAGCCCTTTGTTGTCTGAGACGGCCGGCCAACAATTTCAAAGAGCGTGGCCCTCCATCATAGTACTTCTGCTTAAGAAACAATAGCTTCTGCTCAATTTTGTAATCTATTATGGCATTCAGTTCTTGTTTTAGCTTTTTGATTTCTTTTGAGATTTTAGGGTTGGTCTGGGGTATCTGTTGAAGCTCTAATTTTTGTATTTGGGCAGTCAAAGTACTTCGTTTTTGTTCCCTCTCTTGTTTGTTTCTAGCTGATAGTTCGATAAATTTGCCCCTGCAAATCGCCTTGATGGTATCCCATAAGATCGAGATATCAGTCCCAGGGCAATCATTTTCCCTCTCTGCCTGTTCGATAACCTCTTCCATTGTATGGATGGTGTCCTTGCTACGAAGCAGGAAGAGGTTAAGCCTCCACATAGTATTTTTCCTAAAATTGTCTGAATCTAATCTAAAGAAAACTGGGGCATGATCTGATAGAATAAAATCCCCCATCCATGTCTTACCCACCAACCCTAGTTGCTCTTGGGACATTAACATATATTCAATTGTGGTATAACTAGACTGGACTTGTGAAAAAAAAGTGGCATGTTTAGCTGTTCCATTTAAGTATTTCTATGTGTCCACATACCCCAGTTCCCTAAGGAATTTTGTTAGTTCTCTTGTTTTTTTCCCCATTGTCTTACCCCCACTCCCAACCATCGAAAGATCCAAATTAAAGTCTCCCCCACATACCACTGTACCTTCAGCCCACTGGGACATGAGGAGGAAAAAAGCACGGTAAGTTTTAAACTCAGTGGCTGGGGGAAGTATACTGAGGAAAAGGTGGCAAGTTTACCATTTAGTTTCCCTTTGACCATTATATATCGCCCTTCTTTGTCAGCTAATTGGTCTTGACATTCAAATGGCACCCTGGATGGCATTAATATGGCTGTTCCTCTTCTGTGCCCACCCTTAAAAGATGAGGAATAAACATGGGGAAACCCCAATCATTTAAACTTCTCATTCTCCTCATGTGACAAGTGGGTTTCCTGGAGTAAAGATATATCCGTTCCAGAGCGCTTTAAATATGACAGTACCTTGGAACACTTAATCGGCCCAGACAGGCCATGGACATTATATGAGCATATACTGTAGTATAACCCATTGTGGCCAGATAATAACAATGTTGTCCCTTTAATAGGAACCCTTTTTCCCGGTGCAAGGAAGATCTCAGATACTGTTTCTGCTGACCCAAAAAAATTATATACCGTAGAAACTCAACACACATAGCTGATCTGAACAACAAACCAGAACTATTTGTGCAAACAGTGCACTACCATAAACATTTTTAACTGACTTCCAAGGCAGGAGGTTAAACAAATATGGTGACCTCTTATCCCGCCTATCAGATGGTATTGGTGGGGGGAAGAGTGCTACGGATTTCCTCAAACCATAAGGGAACTCTTCCCGGGCCCTTACATTTAAGGGCTCCTGAAATGTAGTATTCACCTCATAACCAGCCATCTGAGCTGTGCTGCCCTGACTGTAATTAGTAAGAAAGAGAAAAACTCTCCTCATGTATGCCCGTTTAATCTTTGATTCCCCATTCCCTTCTCCCCACCCTCCAAGATCCCCGCCCCCCCACCTCCCACCACCCCCAGGGAAAGCGGACAAAAAAGAAGGGGGAAAGCATATTCTCTGGGCTCCCCACACCCGAGTGCACCTCCACAGTGCTGTTTACATGAGTCCCACCTACAGTAGGACAATCCCTATGAATACTCCCTATGCAGGATGAGTAAAGTGAAAAAGTATCCATTTGTATATGTGCTTCCATATATTATTGGGAGCCATTTAAAGAAATTACTACCCCATCATATAATCCAACCCCCCTCCTCCAGAGCAGTTCACTTCCTACAGTTAGGGGACTATAGTATCCAAAGGGTAGACTGGTTGAGTATGAACCACCACTAGGTGAGAGAATCAAAAGCCATCCTCCCACTGCGGGAAGGCCTTTCATCCCCGGCCCACGTCAAATAGTTTCTAAGTAATGTGAACTGCCCAGGTATGCAAAAGCGCGCCATGTTTGGTGAATTTTAAACAAATGTGCTTCCCCCTAATCACTGCTCGATTTCCCCTCCATTATTGATACAGGAGTTCTAAACATACATTGTGTCATATATTCATAAAAAGTCCGTAAATCCAGTGAGTTTCTGTGATTCTCTGAGTCCAACCATGCTGTAAGATGGCAGTCTCCCCACAGCACAACAAGACCTCTCGCACTCTCACCACCGGCTCACTTAGAGCAAAAAAATGAAGCAGGAGAGTCACCAGATTGCGCTCCAAGGGGTCGCAGAAGCGAGCTCGGTAGATATGATATTAAACAAATTCTTGGTCGATGAATGTTTACTTTAAAAGAGTTAGTAAAGCACATATGGAGTTATCTCTCTATCCCCAAACCAAAATCGTAGGCCAGGAGAAAAATGAAAGGACCTGAATCACTCATTAAGAGGGAGCCAGGGCCTATGCTGGGAAGGGGGTGGGAGACACAAGTCGGGCACAGTCAGCCTAAGATCCGGGCATCGGGGGGTATTTTACTTCGAGGATATCGATATCAAAGTGTCAAGCCAGACAGTTCTCACTGAACAGTCCTAGCTTCAAGAGAAACCAGTGCTTGTAAGTACTCTCTCACCCATCTGCAGTCTCAAGGTCCCTTTCTGAGATTCCAGGCAGTTTCTTCATTAATTCTCTGACTTCGTGCAAGGCTGACGAAGTGATATTGCTGCCCAAAACCCTATTTTCCCTTGGGGGAACGATGTGCCACTCCTCAGTGGGTTCCTTTCTCTTGGCCTGAGGGGGCTTAGTAACAGCTGGAACCATGATCCCCCGCTTTTGCATCGCTTCACTGGCCTTCTGTGGAGTATCATACAATTCAGCTCCTTCCTTCCAGAAAACTCTTAATTTTGCTGGGTAAGGGGTTTGAATCCGAAGTTGTTTGTTTCTCAGGAGTTTGATAAGTGGGATGTATTCCATGCACTGCTTCTGTATAACAGGTGGATAATCTTGCTCAAAAAATAGACAGGAGTCAAGGTATTTAACCTCTTTCTTTGCCCATGCACGGCAGAGTACATCTTCCTTAGTACGATAACTTTGGAACTTGATAATTATTGACCTGGGTCTGGTGGTCGGGTCTTTGGGTTTGGGGAGTAGAGCCTGGTGGGCGCGCTCGATCTTCAGTTTGTAGCCTAAGGGCAGCTCGAGGACATCTTTCAGCAGCTCTGTCAGAAATTCAACCATGTCCCCTTCCTCGGCACCCTCCTTCAAACCATAAAGACGTAAGTTGTCTCGTCTGGACCGACTTTCTAAGTCTACATACTTCTGTTCTGTGTATATTGCATGATTACAAAGGGCAAACACTGTGTGGCCTAGATGTTGCAGGCCATCCTCCGCATTTGAAATTCGGTCCTCCGCTTCCTGAACACGACCCTCCACAATCGAGAGCTTCTGGTTAAGTTGTTTGAATTCCGCTTTATTTTCTGCTTGCATTTCTTTTAACTCCTTCATTAAGGATTCATAGCGGTTTCTAGATAGGTACGCCGCTTCTTCGTCAGTCTCGTAGTTTTTTGCAGCCATAGTGCCCCTAGATTGACTTGAACTGCATACTGGGGAACTTGATCTCGAGTCTCCGCCATCCCTTTCAAACCTGGACTGCAGCGCTTTTGATCTCACTCCTCGATCTCTTTGTGAACCTCCTCCCGACATTTTTGTTTAGTTAAAACTTTTTCAGCTGATTATTTATGGAGGTTATTTAGGAAGATGAGGCAGAGAACTACTCGTTTAGCTGCTGCTAAGTGCAGTGGCGGAACCCAAAGTCCCAACCTGCTGATTTTAAAGCTTTTTTTGGGGAGACCATGAAGAATTACTTGACTCTGTTGCAATATGTCTGGTTTTAAAGGTTTTTCTTAGTCCCAGAATTTTATTTTTACTTTTACTTTGTCACACCTGCACAGCTGCTGCTACAACCTCCCAGTGTGACAGCTTTCCAGCTGCCACATCAGCGGCACCCTTGTTCTGGCTGCAGCGTTGGATTTGTTCCTTTTCCTCTGCAATGTTCCTTTCTTCTTCTTGTAGCCATGTAAGTAAAATACTCCTTTTTTTTCAACCTGCTGATTAAATCCTGGTTGTCCATTCCTGTAGTTGAATCTGTAGATGATATAGCAATTGTCTCATCCTCTTCTTGTTGTAATTTCCTTGTCTCCTTGTCATCTTTGGGTTCAGTTTCCTTTGCAATCTCTATTCTCCTGTTGGCTGAGGCTGAGGTTTGAGCTCTATCCTGAGCATCAGCCTCTCCCTCCTTGCTCTGTTCAGCAAAGTCCACCATCTTCATCATCCAACAGCTCCTCCCTCAGGAAGAAATGGGGACTTTTCCCAGTGTTCTTGCCAACATTTCCATTCCCATAAAATTGGTTCATGCAATTGTCTAAGGTTGTGTGTGGGTGTTGTTGTGTGATGTGTGATGATGTGTGAAATGGCTGTCACTAAATATTCAGTCACTTTTCGACCAGTCTAACATTTCTTGTAAAGCACTTTGGGATACAATGTGTATGAAAAGTGCTATATGAATGCTGATTCTTCTTCTTATTATTATTGAATTATGTGGCTGAAAGGGGGTTGGCTGTACCTAGAGCTAGATCATGGTATGGCAGGATGTCCTTTTGCTTCAGGACTACAGCACCATGAAACAGTCTTCTGGTCCACCTATGAAACTTAATCACAAATCATAGCTCAAAGCATCCTTGTTCAATCTGATTTTTCTTACCAATTTTCTTAACTTTGGTCCTCCCTTCCCCTTTTATTTAATTCTGCATCTTCTCCTTCCTCCCTAATGTCTCTTCTTTTTAACGTTTGTTCTACCTGCAACTTCTCTTCATATTCCCTTTCTTATCCATATGAGTGTGTTTTATTTTCTGCTTGCATTTATTTATTACTTTGCCTCTAATTATTTATATTATGCTTCATGTATGACTATATTATTATACCTGACTTCTTATTTTAATTGGTTTATTGTTTCGCTATCTCCTTCTCCCCTTTTCCCAGGGCACATCTAGAAACAAGCTGTTCTCAGCCCAATATGTCCTGGTTAAACTTTAAATTAAATCAATAAATAAGTGGTGTTATTTTAAATGTGATTGTACTTGAATGTATGCTGTAAAGCTATTTACGTATTTTAATCTGTCTTGATTCTGTGTATTCTGTTACCTTGTGCTTTATACAGGGAGATCCTAAAAACAGGCCAAACCCAGTGATCCTAGCTTGTTAAATTATAAGTAAAATTGCATTGCATTACAAAATTGCACAATTGCCTTCTTCAGAGTGAAGTAAAAATGTAAGCAGATGCATGTCACCAATAATCAGGTAGCAGACATGAGGAGACCAAAGTTTTGGAGCCCAAAGCACTTTTTGCCAGACTCCAGGGCCCCCATATTCAAAGAGCATGCACATTAATGCACAAAATAGTTACTGCACATAAGGCACAGGGCCAGGTTGGGGTATAGTCAAATGTAGTACAGCCTGATAGAGCTCCTGGAAAATGGCTAAATATTCTGGCCAAAGTATATGGAATGAACATTGTGCAGCCACAGCACAGACAGCACGGAAAATACTGAACTTCCAGTGACATCACCATGCATCAACCTGCATGGAGTGAACCTGAGGAGCTCCGTGATTGTTGTTATCAAAACACCTTCAATTTACTGTGAAAAGCATGGCAGTACCTTGGTATTCCTAGTGAAGGTGGCAGATCGGAATGGGAGACAAGAAATAATCCAAAAACAAGACTGGCCAACCACTTACAACTGATAACTTTTTGCATGTCTGAATCCAGTGGCTCCTCTCCCACTACAAGTATGGCATCATGTCTGCAGGGTTCGCCATGAGGTGAGGTGCAGGGAGTCAGTAATGGCCAAATCATGAACTAAAAGCCATTTCACACAGAAATTGCTTCCTTTATGCAGGCTCACCACTCCAGTGTTGATGTACTATAATATTAGCAGAAATCTATGCAGAGAGCCCACACAGTACTCTCAGAACCTACTGACGCCATCAGGAATGTTATTCATAGTATGCACCACAGACGAGTACAATTAGAACAAAAATTCAGTGATTTAGAGGGACGCATTTAAAGAACAAATTTGATACTTTTTGGACTACCACTGGGAGAGTAAAGCCAACATATTTCAGATTTTATTGAAAAACTGATCTGTGTGACTGGATTTCCACGTAGAAGAATCCCTCCATATCATACATATTCACAGAGCTCTTGGCCCAAAACCAGTACACAGTGAGTGACCGCAGTCTCTTATTATGAGCTGTTTGAGATACAGAACAAAAGAGAGAGTTTCATCTGCCATTTGTAGTAAAACAATAATTCAATGGGTGAACACAGACTTTATTTCAATCATGATTATGCCCCAGTTTTTCAAGCCCAAATATTGGCCTACTCCCACTGTCTGAAAGCAGTCCATGGAGCAGGAATGCAATATGAAACCCCATATCCTGCTAAATTCAGAGTATATTATACCAATGGGATTATCCTGTAACAAACAGTTCAAGAGGCAAAAGCTCATATGCAGTGATGGAGTTTTGAACTTTCCCTGCAGCCCAGACAACAGACTTGAAGGAGAGGAACACAGGCTTCTTGGGACCCACCAACATCTCATCCCATGGACATTAGAATGAGTAGCCAACTTTCCGATATGGCTGTAATGAAAAGGTAAATATCTGGCACTCTGCAGGCTATTAAAGACATTCTAAAAAAACTTTCAGTGTGTCACTAAATACTGAACAGTTGGGATTACATGTACAACTTTAAGGATGAGATGATGTTTGAATTCCTTCAACATTTACCTCGTACTGTTGCAGCCCATGCATTTTAAGTGCTGCAGTTCTTGTACAGATGTTGAAATTTGTATCTGCATTAACCTGTTTGCCATTTGTTCATCTCATGACATGGTGAAATACCCCTTGCTTGCACCTCCTGGAGTCACAGATATGGACACGTGGGTACTGTGGGGGTAAGTGGGATGCATACTCTCCTCATTAAATGCTGGTGTGTTGGGTAGGCTCAATTTGTGCCAAGTCACATGACTCATTTGGTGGCCTAACCAGAATGACTGGTTGCCTAGATTTGACTAGTGGCTCATAGTGATATTTCTGACTCCACCTTTGGTATTTGCAGTGGCATCAATGTAAACTAGTAACCTGATTATAGTGAAGTATGTCTGGTGCCAGGGAATGGAGACTCCAGCTTAGAAGGGCTGGCTGTGCTTGACCCATGCTACATAAGTACTTGTGCCCATTTAGGTGATTTTGCTCTGGTGGTGTTGTGACATGGATGGTTGAGGGGGGCCTGGAATAGGACTGGACAGCCCCATGGCTCACTTTGTGCATTTCAGTCTAGTGAAGTTTTGATCTGAATAGGTGGAACATAGTGTGAGTATATGTGGGGCATGGCATGGGTTTGGCTTCTTATGAGAGACGTGGTTTGTCCCTTATGTTGACTTTAGATATTTGATGGGAGGTCAGGGTCTCCCTCTCACCTTTCTCTCCCATGTCTTCCCCTACCCTGGGGTTCCACACCTACTCTGCTTGTATGGGGTGCTGACATGGAGGACAGCACTGTGTATACGGCACTGAGTTCCATTTTTGCACTAAAGCTCATTCTGATTTTTAATTACTGTTCATTAATGTCTGCATCCTATGCTGTTTGATAAGTTTGTTGAAACAACTGTTTGTCTCTCGTGAAGAGGGTCTCCCTGGTGGGAGGGAATAGACCTTGTGGGCAGAGGCCTTTCTGGTTTGTCATGATCTGTCTCTGAAAACACAGATTACAGATCCACTCGACACATCACCCTCCTATGATGGTAACCCGTATGAGCAATGCAGGAGATGTTTTTATTACTCAGGAGAATCTGTGCAGGGAACCCAAAACTTCTCTGGATTCAACCCTTCCAATGTCAAATACAGCAGGGATGTTGGTCAAGAGAGTAGGTATTCACAACTCTTCTTCCCTTGGAGGTCAAAATTCCAATTTCTTCCCCTTATTGGAGGGATTTATTTTCTCTACCTGTTCCCCCTTCTGGTCTCCTTGTGCATGCAGATTAGTCCTGGAATCTTAAGTCAAGTTCTCATTGCTTGTTTTTCCTGTAGGCATGTCCAGTCTACCTCCCTGTGTTCTATTTTCTATATATGCTCGGTTGGAATTTCTGCTCCTTTTTGTATAACAACTTTAACCTACTTGGTACTATAAGAGATTCTAAAGGTGATGTGGGCTCAGTTTTCATAAGGGAACAATCTGGCAGGCTGGGGAATACTGAAATAAATACAAGCATTCTTATTTATTTATTTGGAAAATGTTTCACCAGGAAAGACAACATGAGCTGTAAACAGCTCATTTCCAGAAGCGTCCGGGATGGGGGTACAAGAATTGGGAGAACAGGCAAACAAATAGCAATACCAGAGCAATGCAAGTACAATTACTAAAACAAAACAGTGTAGTACAATTACAGAGCAGAAATAACCCAGACCAACCGGCCAGGGTAAACAAAACCATATTTGGATATAATGTACATTATAACAACCCAAGAGCAGGTGATCCAGCAGGATAAAGGTTATAGGATGGATAGCACATTTGAAGTGCTAGAAGTAGTAGGCTGAACATACGGTTCGAAGTGCTATTGTATACCCAAGGGAGGACAGTTATAGGACAAGTGGGGAAGTGAACAGGAGAGGGGTAGAACGTGATGGATGGAAGAGGGAGAGAGAGGGACAGCCAAGATCTAACCCCTTGTGGAAGCTGAGAACCCTGCAAGGGGCACAGGACCAGACAGACAGAAAGAGAGAGGGGAGGTAGAGAAGAGAGGGTGGAGGAACAGAAGGGGAGGAAAGGGATATGGAAGTAGGAAGGTAGGCAGGTGAAGGACTTGAAAGTGGGGGGAGATGGAGAAAAGAGAGAGAGAGAATCTATACCCCTTCAGGATGCAGAGAATCCTGCAAGGGGTCAGAATTAGAAAGTGGGGGGGAAGGAAGAGGGGTAGAACAGAGGGAGCCAGGATATATACCCCTTCAGGATGACAGAGAACCCTGCAAGGGGGACAGAACTAGGCAAAAAAGGAGGAGAGAGAAGGGGGCAGAGAGGAGGAGTGGAATGTGGCGGGTGACTGGAAGGGAGGAGAGGGATAAGGAAAAGGGAGGCTGAAGAAAATAGGGTTAAACTATGATTGGAAAAAGGGAGAGCATCAGTGTGGGGGAGAGGAGACAGTGGGGGGAAGACAGCAGTAGAGTGTTGAAATAGCACAGTAGGTTGTGGATGGTAATAGAGAGTAAAAATGGCATAGTTGGTTGTGGTAGGGGGTGGGAGGAGGGGGGTAAAATATGTAGTAGCATGTGAGGAAGTAATCCGAGGAAGACTTCAGTTAAAAGACAGGAGGTAAATCAGGGATAGAGGAGTAGGGGATAGTGTGCAAGGGTGGGGAGGGTTGTGAAGGGGGGCTAGTAACAAGTACAGGTAGGAGAACAGAAGTAAAGTAGAGCTGAAGGATAATGTGCCAGGGTTGGGAGGGTTGAAGGGGAGCTAAGAACAAGTGTAGTTAGGGGAATAGAAATTATGAAGGGCTAAGAAGATTGAAAATAGGGAAGAGGAAAGTCTGATAGGAGGTGGCAGTGAGTTTCAAAGTTTTGGGCAGTGGTAGGAGAAAGCTTTCAGGCCTATGGAGGTTGAGCAACAAGGAATTGCTAGACTGCATGTGTCAGTGGATCTGAGAGGGCAGGAGGAGGGAGGTGGAGCAGAGAGTAAGGAGGAGAAGTAAGAGGGGAGAGTCCCAAACCAGAATTTAGAAGTGAACCTGGCGCAGTGATAGAGATGCATGCATGCAAGGGAGGGGAAAGCTAGAGAATGATACAAGGTACAGTGATGTGTGCAGGAGGGGGAATCAAGAGCAAAGTGACAGAAAGCATTGAAGAGAGTGTCCAACCTGGTAAGGGAAGACTTAGGAGCAGCACTGTAGACTATGTCACAATAGTCAAAAATAGTATTTTCTGAACAGGATCACGCCTAACCAGTAGTGGTAAGGAACTACAGTTCCTGTAAAGGGCGCTGAGCTTGGGGCACAGTTTCTTCATTCCTGAGATGGCTGTACCCACTAAAATATTCTCTTATAACCTTAATGGGATGCATGGTGATAAGCAAAGTTTTCACCTACATGGGTAATAGGAATCTTTTCCTGGAGGTAACTGACAATGTTGCTCCAGATGATAGGGACAATCCCAATTTAAAAACTACTTTCTATAACCTAGAATGAACTGCTTAAAAAGTCCACAGATTATACTGGTAAAAGTCATCCCTGGAAGAAGATTACCAGGTTAATAGAGCACCAGGTGGCTTAAGAATTCTTAAAAGACCAACATTTTGGCATGATAATGAGGCACTTATAATGGACAGGGAAGAAGTTATACAGGAAGTATCAATGAAATTAATAACCTCAATTTTGAAGCACTCCACTGTTGCACAAGAACAAATAGTTAAGGAGTTGGAGAGCACGAAAACAGAATTTGGTAAGTCTAAGACACATGCAGTTTATCAAACCCTTTTTAACAAGCTAAAAGATCCAATACCATACAGGACAAACATGCAGAGCCAACAAAAAAGTTGAAGTTTATATGGGACACAAATGACTACCGAAACAGCCAGGTCTTAAATTGGAAGAAATTAAAAAAGCTAAATCCAACATCTATTTTAAGAAACAAGGACAAGGTGAATTTATGTTATTCCTCTGCCCCTAGTGATACAGAAGTGGACAGTTCAGAGTCAGAGCATTTAATAGAGGAGAGAAATAGGTGCAGCAACTCACCTCAGGCTGGCCATTCAGTCAGAAGGAGCCCATGGCTAGAGCAAGTGTCATTTCAAGAAGAACATTAATGGAAGTAGGGGTAGAAACAAGAAAAAAGAGGAACAAAACTCAGCAGAAGAACATTACAGGTGGAAGGGCAGAGGCAGAGCTGAAGGAAACAGAACTAACTCAATGTGATAAATCTGTCATCCCAACAGTTTACTAAAACTGACAAAAGATTCCTGTCAAAGGGATTATCATTTGTATCCACAAATAGTATAAATTAATTTGACACCATTATTGACTTGGACAAAATGTGCTATCAATTAAGTTTATGGTCACATTTCAGTAAAACTAATAGACAACATAATGAACAGAACTAGTTGATGTTGCAGGCATAGTAGAATCAATTCTGCATTAAGCAAGTTCACAGAACATTGTCACCTAACCCTCCCAAAGAAGAAATCAACATTCTGCCCACCCCCATGAAATGAATAGCATTCCTCCACCATAAATGTGAGTTAGACTTCCAAAAAGTTGTTGAGAACCAACAACATTTACAATACTGTATTATAATTTTAGCCATGATGAACAAATGTTTTTCAAGCATCTGAAGCATAATTGTGCTTTGACAATAAAACCAGCAAGGTTGTTATGAACAGGCAGAATTGCAAAAAGGAAGTGTGGAGGAAGCTTAGCAATGGCGAGTTCTATAAGAAATTGGATAAGGTCCCTATCAGTGATTACAAAAAAACTGTGGAAATGCCAGTTTATAATGGTTACCAAAATGGATGGATTGATGTGGTTACAAATGGTTTTGTTAAAACAGATTACCCCATTAAGGCAGTAATATATGTCCCCCTGAAGGTCCACAAATCTTTAGTGACCCTTCCCAGATGCACCATTATAATTGGGATTGGATCCTTGACTGAACCACTTTCTAATATGTGGACACCTCTTGCAGAGATTTTGTGAAACAAACATCCTCTTATATTAAAGACACAAGAGACATCCCACATGTCCCTGGGGGATTTGTAATGCACTTTTGGCAATGTTGGATATAGAGTCTCTGCACTCTAATATCCCAAACCAATAAGGGCTAGAAGCATTGGAGCATTTAATAAAAAGGAGAGAGGAGGGCTCCACACATACTATTGAATTTTTGACTGCCTTGTCTTAACACATAATTAAATATAATTTGTTTTTTTCTTTCAAGGGAAACACAAATCTTTCTCCAGGTAAACAGAACAGCAATGGGGGTGACATTGTCCCCCAGTTATATAAAGTTGTTCCTGGCAAAATAGGAAAGTGAGTGGGTGTGTGATCTATTAACCCTTTCTTTCCACAGCTGGAAATGTGGAAATACTTTATTGATAATGTTTTGATTATGTGACACAGGTACACTACAGGTTGGCAGGATTTAGTAAAATTCATGTATTCCAGCAACAGTAAACTAAAATTCAGTTTGAAATATAGTTCTGAATAAATTGAGTTTTTGGACATGAAGATCAGAACTGACATACAAAGCAATGGGGTGAATACCAACTTGTTCCAAAAACCTACAGATTGGAATACTATATTACTTGCAAGTAATTGTCACCCACACACACACACATCACATGATCAAAAACATACCAAAGGGACAATTCCAAAGAGTCAAGAGAAATTGCAGTACCCAGAAATTTTATAATGAACAAGCCAGGGACCTGAACAATTGGTCTCTGAAGAGGGGATACTGTAGGGAAGACAACAGAAAAGACAAGGAATGTTTGAAACAAATCAGAGCAGAAGTTTGTGTGGAGAGGAAAAGATGAAGAGAGAATATAATGGACAATTAGTTTTGTGTCTACATACTCCCACACTGCCTATCACTGTTTTGACATGATTAAACAAATTTGGCATATTTTAGAGGCAGATCCATTTTAGGCAATTACTGTTTCCAACCCACCAACAGTTATATTCAGAAGGGAGACTAAAATAAGAGACAGACTGGCCCATAGTAGTTAGCCCCAAGTACCAAATAAGATAACAAGATGGCTACCTCCACCACTGAAGGGTTCATTCTCATGTCATAGATGTAAGTCTTGTAAAGATGTACCAAGAACAAAAGAAGTTCTTTACCCTAGAAATGGTAAGATGATTGAATCACGAACAATGGTGACATGTGACACAGAAGGGGTAATCTATATGGCTGTTTCTAAATGTGGTGTTTATTATGTGAGTAAAACTATATGCCAGTTCAGATTATGAATTGGTGAGTATGGGGGGGCCATTAGAGATGCAGACAAGGAACATGTTACAGCATTACATATTGCAACTAATACTGACAAAAAAACACAGCTTTTTTGCCATGGTTTTAGAAAAGGTGCCAGAGACCCCACGAGGAGGTGACTACAACAATCTGCTGTTAAAAAAGGGATACTGCCTTATTCCCCCCACACCATACATAAAACACACTCCTACCCCCACCTCACCCCACCCCCTTCCTTATCCATCTTTTTCTGCCCCTACTAATCCTTTTGCTCTGGAAACTGCTTTGAAATAATTCTTCTGTTAGCTAGCTGTCAGTAAGAAGGTAGTTAATATAGTATACACAGAAGAGTATGATTTTTTAAGAAAATATGTTTCGGGTAACACATACCTTATATTAAACATACAGTTGTTCTCCTTTGTAGGCATCCTAAGTGCATCTTTGCAATAAGCATAAGGAGGCTGCTATGTTATCTGTGTTTGAGAGAAGAAATTATCAAGTTGAGTGATTTAAAACTTTCATTTATTGCACTTTGCACATATTGCAGTGTTAATACACAGCTTGATTTGCAAAGTTGTTTGCACTTATTTCTTAGCATTTTATGGCAGGCTGGTCAACCCATCCCCTAAAAGTGTGTACCTGCCTCCTATGATCACTATAAAAGTAGTCGGGTACAATGGGGCTGTACCTTTGAAAAAGTATAATGTCTACTATGCAAAACATTCGATATGCCTGACATGCTCCACTGGAGCATTGTGTTGTTTTAGCACCATTTTTGAGTAAAATAAAATATACTTGGTTTTGCACTGAATCATCCACTTTGTGGAATTATTTTCTTGAGAAGAAACCAAAGAAATACTCTGGTGCTAGCATATACAAGAAGGACTATTCAGATAGGAGGGGTGAGTGCTGATTTTTTGGTGCTTTGGAACTAATTGTTTTAACTGAACACACCCACCCTCGTGCATCCATTTGTTGTCATCTCTGATAAAAGCTTTTAGAGATATCCCAGGGAGCAGTAATTCTTGGGGAGAGGGGATTTAAACTTGGTTATGAAGGCAACTATAGATATTACAAAACCCAGCTGGCACAAAACCTCAGCAGCCCAGAAATATTTTAGAACCACAGTGCGTCATCTAGGATTACTGGATGGCCGGAGACTATTTTTCACCTCCATTCAGACATATACACATCACCCGCCTAGATGTCAATCCTCTGTTGTTATTTTTTTTAACAAACATCTACAAAAATTCCAAGATATGAGTCAAGGTATTTGACATGTTTGTGGCCATGCCTCATTGTTCCTGAAAATCAGTTTGGAGAACTGTAAAAAAAAAAAAAACATGGTGGCTGAATTTGGTCTTGTTAAAGTATCCAGAATTGATCGCTTTAATTAAAGAAAAGATGGCTACCACTATATCAGAATATGATAAAGAAGATGTTTACCCAATGATTCTGTGGGACACAATAAAATCCATCTTAAGATGGACATTAATAGAATGGCTATCTCCCCAAAAAAGCAAAGGGGACAGAAGTATAGGGCTGTCCAGGAAAAATAAATTACTTTACAACTATTATATTCCTCTGGAGACAGAGCTGTGAACTTTCTTATCACCCAAACTAACAAGAGTCTAAAACTTATTATGAATCAACAGGTCAAACAGGCCTTACTGTACATGAAACAATATTTTTATGAGGGGGGAGCTTGGGTGGCCCATAGACTAGCCAGGCAGCTCTGTTTACACACACACAAAAAAAAAAAAGTCTGCATTTTACAGCTCCACGATCTAGCCACTGGTCATCTAGTTAGACTTCTCCATTAGGCAGATTTTAGCTAAATATTATTCTGCCTTTTATACTCAGGAGGCAGTCCCCAAGTTCTCAAACAATAAATTCCTGGAAGTTTTACATCTTCCCCTAGTTGTCGTCAGAACTCCAAACACATCTTCAAGCCTCAGTCATCAAAGATAAAATAATGGAAGCTATTAAAACTGCTAAAACCGGAGAATGTCCAGGCTCTGATGGGTATCCGGCAGAATTTTATAAAAAATTGTATCAATCTCTGCTCCCAGAGTTGCATCATGTCTTTCAGCATGTAAGGGAGGGAGGTAACTCCCTTTCCTGGAAATATGCCTCTATTTCCCCACTTTTAAAACCTGGTAAGGACCCCACCAATCCATCCTGATATTATCCTACAGCAATATTAAATACTGATTATGAACTATTTATAAGAGTATGGGCCAAGAGATTAGATGATACTCTTCCACAGCTGTTGGGTGGGGATCAAGCAGGGTTTGTTTGCAAGAGAGATAGAGAAAGAGAGAGAGAGAGAGAGAGACACACACACACACACACACACACACACACACACACATGATAATGTGCACCATATATTGCAATGAATGGATTATGCAGTACAGCACTCTCTCCCCTTGGCGGCAGTAAGTTTAGATGCCAAATAGACTTGCAACAGGGTATCCTGGCCCTTTCTAAGGGGCACCCTGTCAACAATGGTATTCCCTGCAGAGGTGCTCGTGTTATCTCAGGCCTTATATGCCTTCCTCCAAGCTTATACTAGGACATAAAGGCACTTTCAACCCTCATTCCACTAACTCGTGGTACCAGACAGGGTGGCCTTTATGCCCTCTGCTATTTACACTATATTTTAAACCCTTAGCCACAGCTATTCATAAGACAGAGTGGGTGGAGCACATCCCATTGGGGGAGGGGGGCTGCTCCTATAAACTACAATTTTTTGTGAACGATGTTATACTTATGTTACCAAAACAAAAAAATTAGCATTCTAGGAGACCACAGGCTCAAGAAAGGTATCCTAGGAAAAATTGTTAGTTGATTAAACACATTTACTGCAGTGTTAAAAGTCACTGACAAAGACCCATGGTAGTAGAAGCACTGACGCTTTGCCTCCTTGCCTTCATCTGGGGCCTTTAGCACTGCAATAAATGTGTTCAACCAACTTGTCTTGGATACTTTTCTCAAGCCAATGGTCTTCTAGATGGTGCTATGTCAAGACTGTGACATGACAAACTGTGCAGTCAATAACAGTGATGCGCAGTTGCTACAAAACAGCGCAGATTATATATACCAACTCTGGGACCGGGCATCACTGTTATGACAGTGCGGTTTTTGACTGCACATATTTACACTCCTGAGCTTGACTGGACACCCTCCTAGATTGCTAGATTTTTTGTTTTGGTATATGTAATTAGGATAATAAGAACATAAGAAATTGCAGACAGAAGGGGACCTTGTGATCCAGTTAGTCTGCCTGTGAAAGCTACCCCCCCTCCAGTTTCTTTACTGCCTTAGGTTTCCACAATGCCTATCCCATGCTGGCTTGAACTCCCCCACTATCTTCACTGCCACAACCTCTGGTTCAGACTGTTCTAGGGTTCCGCCACCCTTTCCATGAAGAAAAACTTCCTGCTGTTTGTTTTTAAACTACTTCCCTTTAGGTGCATGCTGTGCCCCCCTTGTCCATGTATTCGTGTTTTCCCTGAAGAGATCCTGTGTTTGTATTGAGTTGATACCTTTGAGGTATTTAAATATCTCTATCATATCTCCCCTTTCCCTTTTCCTCTGCATTGATTATATCCTAAGATGGTTTAATCTTGATTCATATGGTTCTTCATGTAATCTGTGTATCATCTTCATAGCTCTCCTCTACATGGTTTCCAGGTGATCCTTGTCCTTCTTGAGGTGCGGTCTCCAGAATTGTATGCAGTAGTCCAGGTGAGGCCTCACCAAGGACCTGTTCACCAGTACTATCACTTTACTTTTCCTACTTGTGATACCCCTTCCTATGCATCCGAGAATGCTGCTAGCTTCTTGCGCTGCCTTTTCGCACTCCCTGGTTGTTCTTAAATCATCAGATATGAGTACCCCCATTCCCCTCTCTACTTTAGTTTCAGTCAGCTGTTCCCCTTAGGGTATATTTACAGGCTAGGTTCTTCCTCCCCAGGTGCATAACTTTGCACTTCTTGTCATTGAATTTCAGCTGCCATTGTTTTGACCATTCCTGTAGTTTTCTTAGATCAGTAATCATTTCTGTGTCCCCCTCTTGTGTGTCCACTCTGTTGTAGAGCTTGGTGTCATCTGCAAACATGCATAGCTTTCCTTGCAACCCCTACTTGATGTCACTGATGAATATGTTAAATAGAACTGGCCCCAGCACTGATAGCTAGGGGACTCTGCTGGTCACCACTCCTTCCTCCGACAGAGTGCCATTTACTGACAATCTCTGGGTTCTCCCTTGGAGCCAGTTTCTAATCCAGCCTACTATTTTATGTCCTACTCCTGTGTGTTGCAACTTATTTATCAGCCTCCTATGTGGAACTGAGTTGAATGCCTTACTGAAGTCCAGATATACTACGTCTACTGCTCCTCCCTGGGCCACCGTTCTGGCCACCCAATCAAAGAAATCAGTCATGTTTGTCTGACATGACCTCCCCACTGTGGATAGTTGTTTCTAGATTATCTGCAATTCTTTCTTTCAGCAATGTTTCCATGATTTTCCCCACCATTGAGGTGAGGCTAACTGGACGGTAGTTTCCATCATCTTCCTTGCTGCCGCTTTTGTGCAGTGGTACCACTGTGGCTTTTTTCCAGTAGTCCGGTACTGTGCCACTCTCCAGTGACTTGTTGAAGAGGTCTGCTAATGAGGTGGCAAGTTCTTCTTTGAGTTCCTTTAGTATTCTCAGATGGATACCATCGGGTCCTATAGCTTTGTCAGTTTTTAATTTTGCTAGTTCTTTTAAGGCCCTTTCAGTTGTTAAGGGGTTTGTGTTGGCTTCATTGGTGTGGTGTTCTTCATTCTTTGTATTACTCCACTACTCTGATGCCCCTTAGTGAAAACTGAGCAGTAGTATTCATTTAGAACCTCTGCCTTCTGTCCATCAGTTTCAACATTCTGGCCCTCTCTAGTTCTTAACCTTATGATACCTCCCATACTTTATCTTTTCTCCCTTATGTATCTGTAGACAGTCTTATCCCCCTTTTTAACCCCTTTTGCTATTCTTTCTTCTGCTTGAGCTCTGGCTAACCTAATTGCCTTCTCTACTTCTTTGAGTCTTGCTCTGTATTCCTTCCTAGTTTTTAGCACCACCTCGCTTCTCTTGAAGTGATGTAGTTGTAGCACAATTTATTTATGTTAACCTGCCCAGAAACCTCGCTTCAACAAACCTGCCATATTATTGAAGAGTTTGGTGTTCTGTCTGGTTTCAAACTGAATGTGTTAAAAACTAAGATGTTAGCATTTCAGTTTGTTCCTTCCACAGTGCTGGGAACCCAGTTTCCCATTAGACGGACAAGGGGGTCACTAAGGTATCTTTGAATCACTCTCACTAAAAATAGCAGTGGATCTTCAGCTTTGGGCAAAACTCCCCTTCCCTTGTTTATCTAAAATTGAAACAATTTACCAAAATGTCTTACCTAGACTTTTATATTTTCTACAGACTCTACTATTGGTTCCTGCTAAAAGTTATGTTCAGCACAGGAATAAGATTATTTCCAGGTTTCTATGGGGAGGAGATGTGGTCTCCAGAACTGGATACAGTAATCTAGGTGGGTTCTTAATAGGGCTGTGTGAAATGTATCTTCTGCCAGTGGAATGCTGGTGAAATGCTAATTTTGCTTCTGTGAAAAAGTATTTGTCCAAATTGCATCAAATTTGTTATGGGAACTTGACAATGCCCATACAGAAGTACACAGTATTTTATTTCTGTCTTTAAAGATGACTGATTTATGAGCCTCAAAACTTTCAGAAATGTTACAATTACAGTTAACAACTATGTTAACTAAATGCCTTTGTCCAAATTGCACTAGATTTGGTACGATGACTTAACCAGTTCCCATATATATGTGTGCCATGTTTCAGATCTCTAGCTTTAAAGGTGACATAGTTATAAGCCTCCAAACATTTGGAAATTTTAACATTACATTTCACATTGAAGTAAACTGCTGAGTTGTATGCCCCTATAAGTTTAAAGCTAGAGAATTGAATATCACCAGTGTTGTTAGGTTCATTGACCCCAAATATTAGACTTCAAGGCAACGTCCATGGCCCAGCATCAGAGCATCATGGTGCCATGCTGATGACCTGGGTTCGGAATTGAGCCTGGGAAGCCATGTCAGGAGGCAGGTCATGGCTAAAACTTGCAATTTACATAACCAGTATGTCTCTATTTAGCAGTTGCTATGACTCTTCCAAGAAAGTATGCTTCTATGTTTTGAATTATCTAGCTCCAAAGGTGGCTTAGTTGTATGCATAGAAATATTTCAGAAATTTTAACAGGAATATTTAATTGCTAGACTTTGAACCCCTATTACTTCTCCACCCTTCATCCCAAATGTATGAGACTTGGCATACCTTTAGGGACAATACAATAGTATAGAACTGCCAAATTTTCAGACTTTTATCTGCAACATCCACCGAATTATAGTCAATTAAAAAGTGTCAGAAAATTCCTTAAATATTCACATTTTGTGAAATTTCATGTAATTTCATGAAAAAATGTGACTTTGGAATTTGATCATTTCACTCAGCTCTAGCTCCTACAAGTGATCTATACAGAGGAAATACCACCCCCTTCGTTCTGCTAGTGATATACCTTCATATGCAGCACAGCATCCCACTAGTCCTTCTGACTGCCTTGCTACACTGCCTGGCCACCTTTACAGTAGGACATCCAAAATGATTGCCCCAGGTCTTTTTCCTGCTTGTTGGTCATCAATACCATTCCACCTTTTTGTACCCTGTCCCTGGGTTCCTGTGCCCCAAGTGCATTATTTTGCAGTTTTTTGCATTGAAACTCAGATGCCATACTCTTGACCACTCCTCAAGTTTTCTCAAATCTCTGCACATCCTTTCCACACACTCATCCCAAGAGTGCACACCCTATTGCAGATGTTGGTGTAATTTTTCAAAAAGTCGTACATTCCCTTCTAGCTCCTCTGCAATATCACTTACAAAAGACATTAAAGAGGACTGATCCCAGCTCAGATTCCTGAGGTACTCCACTATACACCCTCCCTTTCATGGAGTGAACTCTGTTTACTACCACCCTCTGTCACCTATCCCTTAACCAATTTCTTACCCAGTATACCACATTTGAACCCACTCCTAAGCTAGCAAGCTTGCTTAATAGTCTCCTGTGTGGAATGTTGTTGAAAGCCTTACTGAAATCTAGGTAGACCACATCCACCACTCCACAATGTTCTAAATCATTTGTCACCCAGTCAAATAAATCAATCAGATTCATTTCACATGACCTTCCACCTGTAAAACCTTTATGCCTCAGGTCTTGTAACCAGCCGGATTCAATATATTCCACAAATCTTTCCTTCAGCAGTGATTCCATTAATTTGTCCACCACTGATGTCAGGATGGCTGGCCTATATTTGCCAGCGTTCTGGACTTCCAGTGACATGGCAGATGGTGGGGTAGGTGCGGGTCTCTGAGCTTCGGGATGGGTCATGCTATCAACCTTTACAGTTGTTAAAACAAACTCCATTTTGACAAGTCTTTTATTAATATTTAATTCAGTTACTTGCCTGACAGTGTTGTTTGGGTGTGGCTGTGTGTTAGTCCATACCACAGAAAGGAAAATATTCTTCCATGCTGACTACACAAACACCACCAGGCCCAGACCCTTTGCAAGCTCCAAAATGGCACAGAATGAACTCAGCCTCCACAATTTTATCCATAACTGGGGATTGGGCACCCAGCCAGGATTCTTACAAGGTTGAATTTGCTTTGATTAAATTATAACTAACTGAACATGTCAGCAATATTAAATGTATAAGCTTCTCTGTAGATTCTCTGGCACACAGAATGGGGGAAATGGAAACATGAGTGAGTTCCCTCAAAGAAAAATCCCTGACTGAAGAATGAGAGCTCATCCTGTTATGGCATAAGTTGGCCCAACTTGAAGAGAAATTGGATGTTCAGGAAAATAGGAGCAGCTGAAATAATCTGCTCCTGGTGGGCATACCAAAGAAGGCCAAAGGCACCAATCCCATAAGTCCTGTAAATGATTTATTCCTTTGGCCTGCAGGGCCACCAAAGGAAGGGAAGAGCTACATGATCGAATGGGCACACATAGCACTACAGCCCTTGCTTCAAGGGGAGGAGTATCTGTGAGCCATCATCTTTAGAATGCTCATTTATCAAGACAAACATAAAATACAGCAAGTGGCCAGATCTCACCCTTCTGTGTACTCGCAAAGCCACTGCTACTGTCAGTGGCTCAGCAGGTAGCACACTTGCCTCTGAGGCTGGGAGATCAGAAGGCTGTGGGTTCTATCCCCACACCAGGCACTTGGGTTAATATCCCAATACTGACACTGTAGTGCAGCATGAGGGGGGTGCTGCACTCCTGAGGTGCTGTCCTTCAGATGAGACTTTAAAACACGATCCCATCTGCCTGTTCTAGTGGTAGTTCAGATGTATGTTAAAGATCCCATGGCACGTCTCGAAAAGAGTAGGGGAATTTTTTATTGGAGAAAACTTCAAAAACAAATCAAGGGAAAATACAGAGAAACAAAACAGAAAAAACAACTCATATAATTACAACTATGCAAAGTTATAAAACAAAATTCACCAGAGCCCTACTAAACCAGAAAACCCAAGATGACTACACCCATACCCCAATCTCAAAACAAACACTGTATACCAAAACTTTCTGGCACAGAACAAAAACAAAAACAGCCATCCTATTTAACATCCCTCCTTCAACAGAAGATGGAAAGATTTCACCAGTTTATTTGATACCACAAGGGCACTACTGGTCCAGCAAAACTTATAAAAAGGGGAGGTTAATCCAACCTCTTCACCTGTCACATAATAAAGAGCTAGGAAAGCTATGTTTTTCCTTAAGATAAACCTTTGAAATTTCTTGTTCTATTTTATTTTGCAAACCCAACAAGGATAGCTGTTTTTGTTGTAACACATGCTGACATCTGGTTTGCCAAATGACCCATTTAATCAATGCCATAATTACATGAGTCGTACCAGAATGGAAACATCTCCAAAGATTACAGTCATATTGTCCATACACCAAAGTATTATAATCCATGACCCTTAAATGAGGGATATTCCAGGAACAGGCCAACAAAGACCATAAATCAATAATATAAGAGCATTTAAAAAAAAAGATATAGCATCATTTCCACCTCTAAACCACAACCCTCTCTTAAATATGATCTGTCTTGAATGCATTCATGAAAATGATTGCCTCTGACATTAAGCCGAGAATGGCAGCTAAGCCATACAGTGTCCCATACTTTAGGGGGAAGTCTGGTTTCCGTCACTTGGTGGAGGACAGCAGCAAGTACTACCATAACCGGTACAACCAGACAAGGTTCCTTAAAACAAATCTCTTGTAACAATTTACGGTATTCCATTTTCCTAGTAGTATGTAAAAGGTCAAAGGTCGAGATATTCTAATTCTTCAATTTTATACATACTTCCAATACGTAAGGAAAAAAACCCATGGTAAATCCCAAAATATCCCCCATTGTTGGGTGTCCCATTTAGCCAGAAATAAAAGCATCTAATTTTCAACATGAGCACCCAAAGCATATGAATCCTCATTAAAATGGGAATAAAATTTGCATAAAGAAAGGTAGTAAAAAGAAAAATCAAGTGATTAACCATTTTCAACCCACCATCACATATAGGCCAGTAAGTGCAATTTCTTTTAATGGGGTTTAGCCAGCTGCCCCATAGTAACTGAAATGCCACACTATACATTTTAACTTCTAATCTGTTTGGTAGTGGATACACATAACTTATATTCAAAAATAAAGGTAAAACAAAAGTTTTAAACATATATACCCTCTTTTTCTTTGTCATGGGAAAGCCCTTCCATCTTGCAACCTTCTCTGCTTGAGTTAACACAATTTCCTAATTAAAATATGCCAGATCAGGAGCCCCAAACCAATAACCCAAAATTTGAATAGGTAATGGGGTAATACCAATGCCCCATAGAGTGAGGAACAGCATCTAAAAGATGGAGCCCTATGACTTTACTTTTATTTTTATTAATCTGTGATCCAGAGATACTAGAAAAATAATCTACCACCCTCATGGCCTGTTCCCCAGATTCCTGATCTTTTATTAATATATTAGTGTCATCTGCATAGGCAAAAGCAATTGGAAATGTCCCATCCCCTAAGCCCCAGAAGGTGAGATCCCTGGTACTAAATTCTGTCTTGCAACAAAGGGTCGAAAGGAAAAAAAATAAAGAAGCGGACTCAGGGGACAACCTTGCCTGACACCTCGCCGGATCAGAACAGACTTCCCCAGCCTCCCATTTACCAAGGACCTTGAGGAGGCATATCTATAAATAATTTGAAGCCAATCTATGAACTTAACAGGGATACCAAAATGTAGTAGTACCTGAAACAAGCAAGCATGCGGGACCTCATCAAAAGCTTTCACTTGGTCCAAGGAAATCAAATACCCTAACCCACTTGTGTCATCAAAAGCTTCCCTTAGAAGTTTGGTAATGTCTCCCATTTTCCGATGAGGGATGGCACAAGTCTGTCTGGATGAAATTATATCCTGAGCTACCCACGATAAATGCTTGCACAATATTTTACACAGGATTTTCCAATCCACATTCAGCAAGCTAATAGGCCTCCAGTTTCTAAGAACTGATTTGTCACCTTTTTTATAAAGAAAAATCAAGATACTGTCTGACAAAGCCATGGGAAAAGGAACCAAACCTGATAAGATATCATTATACACAGTTACAAAATAGGGGCATAAAAGGCCTACAGCTTTTTTATAAAATTTCCAGGGTAGTCCATCTTGGCCAGGGAAAGATCCAGACAGTAGACCACCAATAACTTCCTCAACTTCTTTTTGTAAGATGGGAGAGGTCAATTGAGATTTATCTGCCTCCAAAAGAGCAGGTATCTGCAATATGCTAAGGAAATCCTATATCCCAGTTAAAGGAGGAGTGTTATCACAAAACGAGGATTCTACAGACCAATGAACCACATGTTCTATGTCACAACCAGAATCTACAATCTGACCAACTTCTGTCCTTAAGGTCACCACATACTTGGAATCTACTCTTTGGGAACAACAATCATACAGATTAACTCCTTTTGCTTTCCCTTGGGTGCCATATTTTTGTTCTAAAAAAAGAGAATCTGCCCTATCATACTGAAAATTACACATCTCAGTTTTAATCAGGACAATGTCCTCTGTGAGGTCGTCTCCAGTTTCCACAGCCAAGAAAGTAACCTCTGGATCCTGTCCCTTAATGTCAGATAAGATTAAATACTTGGAAGTGGCAGCCTTTTTTGACAATGAGTTACATAAACTTTTAACATCTCGTTTTGAGTCTTGCCACCATAAAAGGGAATGTCATATAAATCAAAGATGGAAACCCTGGCCTCCAACTCATTGAAAATGAGATCCCAGCTGTCCATATTTGATGAAAGAGTAGTATTCATCCTCCAGACTGGATTTAGGCCTATTTTTTACAGGAGTACCCACGGTCATTTTAATCATTCTATGATCTGAGGTCTCTATCAGGGAAACTGAAAAATTGTTCACAGGGACCCAATGAGAGGCAAACCAGAAATCAATATGTGTGGATAAACGGCCCTTAAAAAAAGTGTGCACAGGTAATCTAGATGAGGCAGCTGCACAATCCTTAAGTCTAGCCTGGATACACATTTTTTGTAAGAAATTAGAATGAGACTATAATATTTGCATTTTCCCTGTTTTGTCGAATAAAGATAATATACAATTAAATTCCCCTCCCAAGTGAATTGATCTAGTAGTGTACAAAAAAGGCAAGACCTTCTGTAAAAGGGCAACCAGTTGAAACTTGGTCTGAAACTTATAAACATTTATAATATGGAATTCATGTGTCACCCAGTCTAGCATCAAGGATGCAAGCCCATCCAGGAACCAAGTCATTAGGCAAGATAGTCAGAGGTCTGGATTTAAAATCAAAAATCCCACACCCGAGCATAGTTCCTCACCCAAGGACCAAAAAGAAGTCCCCCTAAACCACTCTTTTGAAGCCTGGTAGGTCTCCCTAATAGTATGTAACAGGGTGTCATGAATTAAACAAATGTCAAGCAAATGATTAGCTATAACAGAAAAAGTGGTAAGTCGTTTTTTATGATTCTTAATGCTATTAACATTTAATGAACCCAATGAAAGATGTCAGTCCATGGTCAGGTGGTAGGAGTAGATGCCTTAGCATTAACCATAGAGTTAGAAGTTTTGGACCCTGATCTTTTAGATTTCTTCTTCTTTTTACCACCTTGTTTTGTGTCTACTAAAGGAATTTCAGAATCAGCCATAAGTTCAGTCTGAGAGGAAATCAAAGAGGAGGAGTCAGAATCTTCATCCATTTTATCCCATTATTTCCATTTAGTAAGGGGTAGAAATCTATTGGACATGGGGAGATCAACCTCACTCCCATCTGCAGTTTCCTTTCCCATTTTTTGGGATGAACTGCGGGTCAGTCGTCTGGTTTTCTGAAGTTCCCATTCTACAGGGCGAGGGGGTGGCATGGTTGGATTTCGACCAGAAAAGGCCCTGGATCAGCAGCAGAGGGAAAGCACACCTCTGTATTCTTGGCAGGAATGGGCAGTACAGGAGGTGCCACTGTCCCTAGTGCCATGCCTTCAGTGGAAACTGCCTTTTGTGGTACGGGAGAGACTGGGGTAATAGCAGCCGAAGGTACACTCAAAGGCTCAACAGTGACCTCATGTGGAGAGGGAGAAGGAGGCCTGGAGCATGGTAAATTTACAGGGCAAGCTTCCTTTACAGGTGTCTGAGGTACATCGGTAAAGGTCTCTGTAGCTTCATCTCCTCCTGCATTATGGGAAACCCAGGGACAGTTCCTATAAGTGTGGGTAGTGTCGTCATAGATGTTACAAACCACAGGGGTTTGACAAGAAAAAGCCACATGGCCAGTCCCTCCACAAAGTGAGCATTTCATTTTGTCACAGGCATTGCTTAGGTGAGTATTGGACCCACACCTGAAACAGGATCTGAGAAGCCCAGCATAAAAAATAAAGCCCCGATCTCTCCCCAGGTAGAAACAGCTAGGTAGGCATTGAATTATGTCTCTGTTTTGGGGGAGCTTGACCCGAATCCTCCACCCTCCAAGTCCAAATATCCTCTGAGTTCATAATAGGATCTGGGAGACCTAGGACAGAACACTTAGACCGCAACCAAAACAAGATATCCAATATTGCAGCACCTTCATTCTTAAATAAAATGGTCACAGTCCTGTAAGCAGGTTCAGTTAAAGGAATAATAGCAAAAGCTTTCCATTCTGGGTTATTATGAATTCATTGATAACGTTCCCAAATAAGCTCCAAATTTGCAGCTATTTTAAAGCTAACATCAAAGTTTGGGTCACCCAATGTATGAATAAGTGCATAAATATCATGAGTAGAGAAACCCATGCTCTCTTTCAAAAGTGTACGCCCTACATACACTCTGTCTGGATGCACCTCCAAACCCCCTTTATATTTTATTCGTACAGCATTCCGACATTTAGCAGATTCTGGAGGAGTGTGAAACAATCCTGCATATGTTCTGTGAGAGGAAGATTGGCTATCCTCAGAAGTAACCCTGCTGAAACCATAGAAGGATGGGGGGGTAACAGGAGACCCTGGGCCAGGCCCAGATGAAACCAATATAGGGTCAATGGGAATTACAGTGTCATGTAGTTGCCCAGAGGCATCATGAGAAGAAAAGCTGGCAATTGGATCCTGCTGATTCAAAAACAAAACTGGAGAAATAGTCATTTCCAAGGAGGAGGGAAGCTCCATAGGGTCTGCAAGAGCAGGCTCTAAATGCCTAGGTGACACCCATGGCTGATCAGGGCCAGGTTTCACCCACCCAGCAGCTTGCAGGGCCTCTACCACAGTGTGTCCCATAACCAAAATGTTTTAACAAGTCTGGACCTCCCAGCGGAAGTTCGATTGCTACATGGTGAGCAATCAAAACCTTGGTTGTAGAGGGACTAAGCAAAGTCTGAGGCAAATCATGATGGGAAACAGTGTTTGGATTTGAACCCTCTCCTTGCAACACTTCGTGTGTCAAAACTGGAGCAGTCGCAACATTGGCAAGCTTACAGGCAGGTCCCCGAGGTGACATATGGGAATCTTCCCCGGCTGCTGAAGTCAGTGCACCATCAATCCCCTCAGCAGACTCAGTAGCCATCCTAGCACCACATTCCACCTCACAAGGAGAAAAAGAAGAAGCAAACATTGGGGTTACCATAACCTCAGGAGGAGAACCACTTATCTGACATTTTTTAGCTTGTCCTTGAAGTTCACGGTGCTCTTCTTCAGCGAGAAATGCTCGCAAATATGCACCCCAAGAGGGAAACTGATGGCAACCTGAGGACTCTGCTCTCAGCTGTGGATTAATTGAAAGGTCTATTGATTGCAGAAAGGCCAGACTATCTGAAGAAGTAAACAGTCGATGCTCAATATGAAACATAGGGCTGTCCATTTCAGGCAATAACAAATCCAAAGCCGGTTTCTGAGAAGCAGTATCCACATCCATCATCTCCGTAATGGAAGAAGCCTCACGCAGACAAGGAACTGAGGAGGAGGCTAGCTCCTCAGTTCCAGAGACCATCTCACCTCCACCACCTCCACCAGGATCCATGGGAGCCGCCATCTTGGTCCCACAGGAAAATGGGTCCTTCCCCTGTTCACAGGAAGCAGAGTAGGGGAATTTCCCCCTTTGCCCTGGCCAAATTTTCCCCCATTCACTAAAAATACCACCAACAGCTTAATCTGGTTCAAGGTCAGTTGGCATTCATCTGTATTCCCTTCCCCCTGGTCATGCCTGAAAATAGGCAGAATTTGTCTAGTGCACTTACCCGGTCAACAAAAATAAAATAAATAAATAAATCTTTCATGACTTCAGCAAGGTTTTGCAGGACAAACAGAAGACTTATCGTGACAGCAAATGTAGGCATCATTAGGGTGGCATCAAATTTTGGGTACAATGTCTTGCCAAACTACTGCTCTCACTGCCTCATGGCACATACAGTTTTGAATTAGCAGATGCGGCATGTCAGTAGCTACGTACTATCCAGTCTCAGTTGTTTCACAAACCCCTATGCAAACCACCCCAGGAGGTCACAGACTACTGATACAGTGGCCCTTTGAATTAATTATATGTCTTGGCAATATCCCTTCTTCTCATCACTGCTTTGATCAGTATGTATGTGGGGTTTGCCTTGGGCTGCATATTACAATCGAGGCAGTGGTGACCTTTTTTCATTATTTCTTTCTTGTTTCTTTTTAGCCTGTGCTGTCTCTGGCAGGAAGCATTTTGCCGCCATTTATTTTACCATAGTGTCAGAAGATGAGTTCAGCAGCTGGAGCCTTCATTGGTGTTTTTTTTGTTGTTGAAGCCTATTAATTGACCAATCCCACCTACGATTATTTATGCCATACACTCTACTTCTGAACTGCACATTCAATGGCAGAGGTACTGCTATTTGGCTGTCAGAGATACGATTTGGTGGGTCATGCCTTATGTTGATGTAGCATTAGTCTGTTCATGGCTATGGACAAACACATTCTTCTGAGAATCCTGCCTGAACTTGACCAGGCTGCTACCATCTCTATGGTCTTGCAGATCTGTTCTACTCTGTGATTGCATTTCTCCTACTAAGGCTTCTTAGGACTCTTTTCAGAAAGATCACTTATGAGCCTTTGTTTATGGACTCCATACTATAGTTGCCTCTCCTGGTTGGTTCTTTTTAAGCAAGACCTTAGTAGTTCAATGACCGTTACCTGCCTGAAGGATGGCAATGTCTGCTTAATGCTTTGTTTTACCATTTGTATTGGATTTGTGATTGTTCTCATGGCTGGTTTGTTCTTATTGTCAGTTCTGGTTACTGTTTTTCATGGTAGTTTTTTATTTTTTTATTTTTACGCTAGGCATTTGAGGAGGGTTTATTTTTCTTTGGTAGTTACTTCTGTGATCCCTCCACTCCTGGACCTGCAGTAGCTCTACCAAGGCTCCTTCTGGGTTTGGACCTGTTGGTGGGTGACTCAACGGTGTGGCCAGTGCCTTATTAAATTTTAGAGCATGCTTCCAGTGATCACAGTGCTGGGTATGAGGTGGGATTTGGGGGGTGGTGGGATCGAGAGATCTGGTAGTGTGCCTCATGGACATTGAGAGTTTATCTTTGACTTTGGGGAAGGTTGGGGGAGTTAACATTGCCTATGATTTGGGGGGAGGACAAACACAATGGGCACAATTTTCAAAACAAACTCTATGATGTAAGGTACCTGTGTCAAACAGCTGTGATGCAAGTGGCACCTTGCATCATTGTTTACAGCAATCCCAATTTTTGAACACAGGCTACAGTGAAATCAGGATGCTGTGCACCAAAGCCAACCTGCACCACCCTTGTGGCAGATGTACCTGTGTAGCAGGTTACAAGGGTGCTTGGGCCGTAGCAGGGCTGCATCATTCCATTTTTTGGCAGTTCAGAAGCCCTGCCATGGTCACAACAGGGGACTTAGTTTAGACCACCCAGGAGGAGGTATAAGGGCCATGCCCCACTGCTGGGCAGACTGGCGTGTGGGTAGGATGGCAAGGAGGGGACTGGGGGAAGAAGTATGGGAGTGGCCTGTGGAGCAATCAGGACATGGCAGCAATGTTAGGGGGCTGCAGTGGGACCCTGTGGGGTGCCATGCGGAAGTGCAGAGAGCCGATAGACCTGGGTACTGGGGGTTGGCAAGGAGGGACAGGGACTTGGCCTCGTTATACACAGCCCTGACACTTGCCCTATAGGCACCATTGACCCTAACAATATAGGTGGGCAGCAACTTGCATCCACACTGTGGGCTGAGTACCAGGTGACTGCTGTAGTTCCTGGGGAATTTTCCACTCCATCACTTGCTCACCACAACCTGTGGCAACTACTGCCCACCTACAGTGTTGGTGTCAGAGGCACCTATGGGGCAATTGCTAGGGCTGTGTCCACTGAGATCAAGTCCTTGTCTCTCCCTGCCAACCCTCATGTACCCAGACCAATCGACTCTGTGCACTTCCACATGGCACTCCCACAGGGTGCCATCTCAGCACCCTAAGATTGCTGCTGTGCCCCCTGTCACTCCCTAGAGCACCGCACCTGCTGCACTAGGTCTCTCCTTGCTGGCATATTCCCCCTCCCCAACACCATAGCAGCCTCTCTGCAGTTGCACATGGTGGGGGGATGATATATCCCTCCCTTAAACCCTTCAAGTGCACCACATGATTGGTGCAGCCCTACAGCTGCAGTACTTCTTGGGTCTGTGACACAGGGACCCCCATTTTTATAAAATAAGACACAGGATCCCTGACATACCAAAAGTTTGCTGCAGCTGTTGATTGCTACAAATTGCAGTGATTGAATGGCGCTCTGAAAAATAAGCCCATGGTGTTTTACCCTTCCAGTATAGTTTTTTTTACTAAAGGTTTAGGTCCACAGAGAGTCCCACAGCTCCCTTTCGGATGGAGACAGGGTTTTTGCTTTCTACGTGGCTGAGCTTCAATATAATATTATAACCTGGAACATTAAGGGGAGCCAATTCACTTCAGAAATGCTCCAAAGTCTTGGTGAACCTTAAAAGATACACCCTGGCAGTTGCTTTTTTGCAGGAGATACACCTGCTTACCCATGATGTTTTCTTATTACAGCCCAACAGGGTAGGGCTAGTTTTTGGGACCTGAGTAAACAAAAAGAAAGCAGGAGTTGCAGTGCTGATTGCCTGCTATATTGCTTTAACCCTCCATTTAGCAGTCTCAAACTCTGGGGGGAGATATATTCTACTCTGAGGCACCCTAGGCCACACAAAACTTAGATTAGCCAATATTTATGAGCATAATAAAGATGACCCTACTGTGTTTACTAGGTTTGCTGTATAGCAAGCAGAGTGTCCGACCCTACTGGTCATTATTGTTGGAGACTGGAACTCTCCTACGGATAATGACCTCAATATGTCCAGGTAGGCAGAGCCCTACCTTACCACTAACCAACGTACCATCCATGAGCTGATGCATACACACAACTTATTACACCCTTGGGGAACCCTTCACCCCACAAAGAGGGAGTTCACTTTTTTCTCCTCTCCTCATGGTAACTCCTCATGACTTGATTAGTTTTTAATTAGTTACTCTCTCCTTCAGGGCCTGGGAATGGTGGAAATACTATCCCTGGTCTTCTGGAATCATGCCCCTGTAAAAAAAATTCTACTCCAAGACCCATACACTGATGAGGATAAAATCTGACATGTGAGCAACAATTTGCTCAAAGATCTACATTTTGCTAGGCATTTCAAAGCCTTTACAAAGCATTTTTCAGCAAAAATCAGAGCACGGTTCCAATGGCTGATACTGTCTAGGAGGCTTAAAAGTGTGCAATGAGATTGGAGATTATTAAGCCTTCTAATAAGGTGAAGAAATCAGCTCAAACTAAATCCACTGAGCTACTAGCCCCGATCATGTTGCTGGAGAAAGGCCTTGGGAATAAGTCATCTGATGCTTTGAAGCACCAGCTTATTATGGTGTGAGAACAATATCATGACCTCAACAGGCCTCAGGCAGAATTTGAACTTTTTAAAGACAAAGTCAGTTATGTTTCTAAAGGTGAGAAGACGGGACATTTGTTGTCCTTATGGCTGAAGTAGCAGGAAGCTAGTTGTGTTATTCAACACATTTGCTGGCAAGGATCCCAGGTGCCCATCACAAACTCCTGCCGGATAGTGGAGGAATTCCAGGTCTATTATAATACTCTTTATGGGCTTGGAGCTGAAGGGGTATGTGACACCCATATAGACTACTTCCTTCACAACATAGACTTACTTAGGCTCAAGGAGGAAACTCCAGTGGTCCTTCAGGGACAGATCACAGTGGTGGAACTGCAGGCCTCCCTTTCAGCTATAGCAATTGACAATGCCCCAGGTACAGACGGACTGGCCACTGACTTCTATAAGACTCTGCAAAGCAAGATTCTCCCTAGGCTCACTATGGTTTTTAATGAGGCATTTGAAATGGGCACTCTGGCTGCCTCAGTGCTACAAACTTTCATAACTGACTTGCCTAAGCTGGACAGAGCTGGGAGCAGTGCTCTTAATTATAGGCCTATTTCTTTGCTGAACATTGATTTACAGCTATTAGCTGAGGCCTTAGCCACATGACTTCAGCAAGTTTTATCCCCATTGATCAGCCCAAAGCAAGTGTGGTTCATGGCAGGTCGGTTATCCTCCGATCATATACAGAAATTGCAGCATATCATTTCTGTATCCATAGGAGGTCACAACCCCATAGTGCTGGCCTTTCTCAATGTGGAAAAAGCATTCAGTAGAGTATCTTGGAGTTATGCACTTAATAGAGTATCCTGTAGTTTTCTCTTCAGGGTCCTACAGAAATTTTAATATTCCAGCTGAATTTGTCAAGTGGGTGATGTTGCCTTACTGTTGCCCCTAGGCTACAGTATGATGTAGCAAGGTTCTCTCTTTTGGTTATCCCCTTAAGAATGACATGAGACAAGGCTGCCCACTCTTCCCTTTTCTTTTTATAATTTATACATGGAGCCCCTTGTCTGTTGTATTCAGAGTAACCCAGATATCCAGGGGGTGTACTTTGGGGTCCCACTGTATGAATTGTTGCTGTACGTGAATGATGTCTTGCTGCACATGAAAAAAAAAAAATCTTTGTTCTTGCCAGCTGCCCTCAAGTAAATCAATGACTTTGGGAAATTGTCCCTCTATAAGCTGAATATCGGAAAAGCTATTCTTTCCCCTTAATAATCATGCCAGATGAGGGGATCTTGAAGCCTTGGGGTTAAGTTGGACTGATACTGATCTCACTTATTTGGGTAGTCAAATAAGTACTTTCTTGCCCTAACTGCTTCAGAGGAATTTCCTAGATCTCCTGAAAACTATTAAACAAGATTTGGACCAATGGACTGGGCTTCCCTCATCATTCTGGGGGTGCATCATCACTATTAAAATTTATGTTTTACCCCGTATCCTTTATCCACTCAACATGTTGACCATTGCACTTACTCTGAAGTGGTCTAGAAATCTACATGCTATGATTTCCACTTTTCTCTGGAAAAGGCAGATGCCCAAAAAAGCATATCTCAAACTGGCATCTCCAAGGCATCTGAGGAGGTTACACTTGCCAGAGTTCTTGGGCTATTACCACATGGCCAAAGGGAAGAAGTATTTTTGATGTCCTCATTCACCCCATATCCTAAGATCCTACCCTCCCCCCTGCATATCCCTCAATGGTTGGAAAGTAAGCACTGACTGTCAGACTCAGGGTGTCAGCCTCTCCATGCTGCCCAACACTAAGTGAGCCAGTCTCCCCAGATGTTGAAGTATACCCCCATAGGTACATCGCTTCTGTTGTATGGCACAACCCAATCCTTCGACTGGGAGGCTGGCCCTTCTTTAATTCTTGCTGGTTTCAGAAATATATCACATTAATACATCATTTGGCAAGTGGGAATGAATGGAGCCAGTTCCTAGATCTCCAGAAGTGATATGCTTTGGAGAACAAGGACATCTTTTTCTTTCTCCATATCCAGCACCTGCTCCTTAAAACCCTAGGTAAATCCAGACTATAGGCAGCGCTTCCTCTTATGTGTTGTCAGCTAATCGAGCTTAGGCAGGAGTGACAAGCTAGTGCAAATATTTATTGAGCCCTCATTCAGGCCATGCCTCACCGATATGGCAACATGCCCAGATACTGGCCCAAAGCATTGGACTGGAGCCTGGATTTGATGCAGTGGGAGCCAGTGTGGAAAGGTGCGCATAAATATATAAAAATAAAGAGTTATTTAAATCAATTTAAAATTATCGGCAGTATGTACCACATAATGGCTAAATTCTTCCACTTGGGACTCCTGGCCTCTCCTTTGTTCACCAGATGTGGTAGAGTAGTGGAGACACTTATGCATATCCTGTGAAACTGTCCCAAATTCAGCCCCTCTGGCATGCAGTACAATGTGCCCTGGACCCTCTCCTGGTCATAGAGGACAATTTCCCTAGGGAACAATGCCTGCTTGAGATAGACATCGATGCTCTTCAGGGGGTGCAGTGCTACCACTTTACCCTCGTAACAATGGTCATCCAGAAACTAATTTTAAAACATTGGCTAGACCAAGTAATCTCCTTAGTTTTGGAATGATGCCAGGAAATCCTAGAAATCTTGAGGGTGGAAGGGATGACAACTTGTTTGTACATAACCATTCAGCTTTTCTCACATGTTGAGACCCTTAGATGCCATGCTGACTCTGTTTAGAGGACCTTCCTTGTTATCTTGATTTCTGCACATTTCTTTACAATACTCGTTCATGCACAGTTGGTCCGTACTTTTCTGGAGGGAATTGTGGGGCACTTGTTAGGGGGGTTATGGAATGCTTTATCTTGTATGATTGTTCAATTTCCATGTGTTATTCTTGTTTCTGATATTCTTAATAAAGCATACTCAATTAGAAATAATAATTGCCAGCCTCCTCCCAGCTGTAACTTTTGAGAAGTGGGACTACATCTGCCCTCCTCCAGTCCTCTGCAACCTCTCCTGTTTCCAGTGAGCTGTTAAACAGAACTATCAGAGGTGCAGCCAGTATATCTCTGAGCTCCCTCAATACCCTTGGATGTACCCCATCTGGCCCCATTGCTTTGTCCACAGATTAGCAAGTCTCTTTAGGACTGTTATCTCAAAAAAAGGATTAGTGCCCACCTCCCTCCTTCCAGAGCTTCTGTTACTTTTTTGTGGCTCCTCCCCTTCTCCTTTCTGTGTGAACATTGAACAAAAGTGCATGTTTTGTTAAGGATGTCTGCCTTTTCCTAGTTTCCCTCTACACAGTCCCCTTTTTCATTTTTAACCTTACAATCCTACCACTGATTTTTCTCTTTTTACTTATATACCTAAAATATTTCTTGTCTTTTTCAATACCTCTTTGGCTATTCTCTCTCTTCAGTTTGTGACTTTGCGTTCCTTACTGCTTTCCCTGCTTTCCTCTGTTTCCACTGATTCACCTCCCTATCCTCCTCCCTCTGTATCACCTTATACCTTGTGAATGCTACCCTTTTAGCCTTTACCTTTTCATCCACCTCTTTCAAGAACTGTAGCTGTCTCTCTTACCACTTGTTTTTGCTCATGTGTTTGACACAGGTCTGTTGCCTTTATTATTCTCCCATTTAGCTTCACCCACCGTTCCTCCACCCCATGCTGGCCAGACCCCCCACCTGGCCAGGTTATCCCTGAGGCATTCATCTATCTTTATAAAATGTATCCTCCTGAAGTCCAGGACCCTTTCCTTTGTGTGGTTCAGTTCTGCAGCCATTCTTGTACTGAACCACACTGTACAGTGATCAGTGATCCCCAGGTGGCCCACCACCTTGACCTCTGCAACACTCTCCCTATTAGTGAGTACCAGGTCCAATACTGTCCCATCATGAGTGCATTCACTGACTAATTGCCTGAGGAATGCACCCTGCAGAGGGTCCAGGATGTCCCTGCTTCTAGCTGAAGCCACAGCCGGGAGGCTCCAATCTATATCTAGAAGGTTGAGGTCCCACCAACAGCACTTCCCACTTTTCTGCCATCTTACAAGTGGCTTCCACTAGTACCTCCTCTAATTCCTCCTCCTGTGCTGGAGGTCTAACAGTAAAAACGGTCATTGCCCAGTCAGGTCATATTTAAAGTGCTTTATTTTAACAAAGTGCAAAAGTGCTGGAGGTTTGTAGATCACTCCAGTGTGAATAGTGGCTTAATTCCCCATCTCTAGGGTGACCCAAAGTACATCTGCTCCCACCTACAGTATATTCCCAGTATCTCTCTTGGTTTCATGCCTTCCCTCACATAAAGTGCCACACCCTCTCCTTTCATTCCCATACTGTCCCTGTGATAATGATGACATAGCTCATAGCTTTTACTTGGCAGTATGTGTGTGATAGATGTCATATGTGAGAGGCATGAGGTACTGTATGTTTGATGCCTCTTCTCACATACGCTTGCTTTGTGTCCAATTACGGACATGTCCACAAGAAATGAACACCATCTTGTATGCCAGTGGATAGAACAAACCACACTGTGCGTACGTAGTATGCAGCACAACAGTGTACTGCAGCAGGCATGTGAACCGTGGAAACTGTGCAAGTACCTTCATGGTACCTGCCCATTCTGTGCACAATCAGTTTCAACTTAACTCAGTTGCTATTCATTCCTTACTTTTCACATGCTGCAAATGAAAGGAAAACCAACTTGAGTAAGGGGGTTAGCACACAACAGGCTGTGAAATGCAAGGGACACTGCATCATCCAGTGATAAGATGCACCTTCTGGTGCCAAAAATGCACACAAGGTTAGTGAAGGATCCTATGTACTTTACCCTTGAATTTGCATTCACTTTCTAGATCTGGAATTATCTCCTCACTGTGCCCACTGGTTAAGTGTGTAAATCCCATTGTAATTATTTTTTGTAATCCAAAATAGAGACTGTTTCATCTAAAATGGCAGACCACTTTGTGAACAATATTTCAGGGAATGAGTTAATGGTAGGAGGCATCAGGGTGGACTAAAGCTCAGAGTTAGAAGCTTCAGAATTTCCAGCTCTGTATTTAATGTAATAGTTACCAAATTTATATTTTATGGCCAGCTGTATCTTTCAAGGTAGGAGTTGTTGTTTGCTGCAGCTCCAACTTTCGCTACTGTAAGCTTAGGTTTGAATCAGAGGAACACAGTTGTACTGCCCCTTTGTGGCAGTTTTGTCAGTTTCTGATTCTGTTGTAGATATATTTTAATTTTTAGCTGTAACAGTAGTTATTGCTTTGTTGCAGCGTCTATTTATGAGATTTGTTTAGTGGGTTTGGGTTTGAATTGGTTGCTGTAGTTGAAGTACTGTATGGGTTTGACTGTAACTGAAATGCAATCTTTTAAACAACGTTTGTGCATTATATTTTTAAACACAATTTCACTGGCCAGTTTGAGTATTACAATTTTAAAACACAGTTACTAGTAGTGTATTTTGGGGTTAAATAATGGACATAGGGTGTCATTAGATCAACATGGTTGCTGGCATTCAATAATGCTTTCTGCATCATTTTGCAATAGCTGATAAACAGGTGACCAGTTTGAACTAGTTTTCAACTCCAGTGTTGGGTGAGCTAAATCTTCAAGTGTCATGGTTTTTTTTCCTAGCAGCCCTGAAGCAAAGTGAGTTCTTGAAATATAATGCATAGACCAAGGCATTGAGTCAAGGACTTCTATGATTAAGAAAAGTCAATGAACTGTTATTTTTCATACAGGAAATGTTTGCAAAGGAAATATCTGTCAAAGACAAATAATATTTTATAAGAGGAAGCTGTTGTTTGTCACTCTTGTTCACAATACATTTGAGTCAGCCCATACAGCTATATTTTTAATTATAAAGCAAGAAGGGGGAGAAACTAGTAGTGCAGAATTTTTTGCATACTTTCTGTCTCCCTTTCAAATTTGTCTGTGTCATTATATGCCATGAAATGTAGTTCACATGGATACTAAAGGTGCTGTACCTGTTTTTAGAATTTTGACAATAAAAACATGTTGTCAGCTTTGAATATAGTCCCAGTGAAGTTTTTATGTATTGTACCATGGAGCTAAACAGAATGCAACAAAATGCTGCAGAGTTATTGCAGGAAACAAAGCACCTTTAATGGCAGGTAAACTGTTTTGTCATGAAGTGTCATATGATTCTGCATTGCATCCTGTCAGGCTCCACCTAAGCAGTAAGACACAGCAGGGTGTTGGTTGTCAGGAATTAGTGCATGGCCATGGTGTCTAGTGGTGCACAAAGTGATTGCACTGAGTGCCTTTAGCACCTAGCATTAACCGCAGACAGCCATGAACCTGGAGAGTCTTATTGGGCTTATAAAGTAGATAAACACAAACAATTTAAAAATAAAATGCCATTGCTTTAAAATAAAAAAAAAACAGACATTTTCTTTTGTTAAATGCAACTAGTAAAAAGGAATCCTTTCCATCCAGTCAAGCATTTGTCTTTCCATACATACAGTAGATGGAATGTTTGATTATTATGGAACATATAAATTCAAACTGCTGCAGAGTTCTTCTGTCAGAATGCTCATGCCTCACACACAACAGAAAGCCTTATATGGAGCCAAAGTCTCAACTGCTTTTGAAGCATTGCAATCAGCAGACATTTTCCTTACAAGCTGGTAAGGACAGATGTGGGATTTCTTGTGGCACCAAAGAAATACAAGGAATTGAACTGTGAATAGTACTTGATTTTTTAAAATGTTCTTTATGTGTATAAGGAGGGTATCATGGATATCATGAGAGAACAGAATGTTTAATTATCTTTTTTTTTTAATTTAAGAGAGCTTTGCTTTTTAAGGCCACATTGAAAGTTCTCAGTGAGTAAAGGTGGTAGTCTTGTTTGTAATGGCAGTCAGGGATGAATAAAGTGGCTGATGGATTCTGTAGGTTATTGGCCCAGATTGCAATTCCCACTGAACTTCTCCCAGCATGTGCATTTCTGGGGAATTAACATATGAGTCTCAGAAGTTATGAAGCCATTCAGGAAGAAGGAATTTTCCACCCGTTTCATATTGTAAATTATAGAAATCCATTCTATCAGCCATATCACATCAATAAAACCCACCACCCACCTCCTGCTACCCTGTGCCTTTCCACCTGAGTTATATAAATAATAGTGCACCTGCAACCCTGCTACTCTCCAGCACCCAACCTCTCTCCTTCCCAACCCCAAATTATAAGAATACATGATAATCTGACCTGTAAATAAGACATGCAGAGCTGGAGTGAGACACCCTCATCTCCAAGTGGCCAATCAGAAGTTACAGTATTATAAGTGAAGACTAGAGTTGCTACCTGCCTGTTTTGCACCTAGTAATACTGTTTTTAATTTATTTATCCAGTCATTCAATTTTGTTCAATGGTAGTCTGTTTTATGAGTCATTTTGAGTGCTCATGTAGACTTAAAACATATTGGCCCAGATATTCAAAAGGGTTGCGCATGGTGCAACAGTGTTGCACCATGTGCAACTCACTGATGCGCTCCAGCATGATATTCAAACGGGAATTGTGCCTGGCACAAATCCCGATGCTGAGCACATCAGTAATGTGTCTACGGGCGCCGGGTAGAGGTGTTGGCCATACTCTGCACATCCCGATATTCAGCCTGGGATGTGCTGAGTCCATGCATGTGCAACCCCTACTTATGCCACACAAAGTTGATCCAAAAAAAAGAGGAACAATGGCTGGCCACCAACAGGTGAGCAGCCATTTTGCATGGTGCAACATGGCAGCTGCCACCTGTGGGTGGCCACCTGAGCTCCGGCTGCACCTCTGTGGCGGCGCCCCCCATGCCCAATCATGGGCATCTGTTCAAATACTCACGTCCAATATCTCTGGTGGTCCAATGGACCGTTGTCAGCCCAATCACAGGCTTAAGTATAAATAATATGATATTCTATATCCCTGGGAGTCCAGTGGACCACTGTCAGCCGATCGCGGGCTTAAGTAAGAATAATATGATTTCCAATATCCCTGGTGGTCCAGTGGACCACTGTCAGCTCAATCATGGGCTTTTGTAATAAAAAAACAATTACGTCTGATATCCCTGGTGGTCTAGCGGTACCCCCCCCCACCCAGACACTGAGCCCTCATGCCCTGCTCCCTGGTCAGCAGTGGGTGGTGGTACCCCCACCTGCAGCCCTGCCACCCACCGACTGACACCATAGGTAGGGCTGATGCCCATTGGTCCGACAGCATGAGCCAATGGGCATGCAGCCATACCGTCCACATTCAGATATGAGATGGATCCATTCACATATCTGGAATGTGTCTGATGGGCTGCATGCCCACTGGCTCATGCTGTGGACCAATGGGCATCGAACCTCGTGTCGGTCGTAAGCGGCGAGTGGCAGGCGGTGGTGCTCCTGCCCACTGCTGACCAAGGGGGTAGTGGGGCGGTGAGGATCAGTGTGCAGGTGGAGAGGGGGGTACCACTAGACCACCAGGGATATCAGATGTAATTCTTTTTTTTATTACAAAAGCCCATGATTGGGCTGACAGTGGTCCACTGGACCACCAGGGATATTGGAAATCATATTATTCTTACTTAAGCCCGTGATTGGACTGACAGCGGTCCACTGGACTCCCAGGTATATAGGATATCATATTATTTATACTTAAGCCTGTGATCGGGCTGACAGCAGTCCACTGGACCACCAGGGATATAGGATATCATTTTATTCATACTTAAGCCCGCGATCAGGCTGACAGCGGTCCACTGGACCACCAGGGATATAGGAAATCATTTTATTTATACTGAAGCCAGTGATCAATCTGTGAGGCACATTGCTGCGCTGGGCAGGGGCCGTTGGTCCCCGAAGGATGCTGTCTGGCAGGGCGTCAAGCGCAAGTCACCATGGATTGGCACACCTGCATGCAAATAGGGCCATAATGACATGGCCCCTTTTGTGCCTTGCATACATTATGGCTCCATTTGCATGTTCACTTTTGAATATCATGGTTGTTGTGCATACTGCAATGGAACTTGCGGTAGCGCATCCCCCTGCTCCACTTTGGCCACTTGCGCTGGCGCAGTGCCACTGCATCATGCACACTGTGGGTGGCCAGGGTGTGATATTTAATGATGCTGGCCATGACGCAGCTCTGTTGAATATCACCCAGTCAATGCCCCTGCACAGCCAAGTTGCGCTGTGCCCAGGCTTGCGCCATAGCCTGGCGCAGTTTGAATATCTGGGCCATTGTATCAAATAATTCACAACTTTGGCTGCATGTTCAGGTTACAAACAAGTTCTGAAATTATACAGACTTTTTTTGTAAAATCACTCAGTCTGAGAGTTGTAAAGTATGGCTATTAAGACAATTAGCAGTAAATTAACCTAATCATTTTCACTCTGCACTTTGAGTGTGTTATTTTACTACTGTAATAAAAAACTGTTATACCTTTAAATGCTCACCTGTTTTCATTTGTTTGCTTATCCTGGGTTTAGATATGTTTTAGACCCCTTTATGTTAAATTAATAATCTAACTTTTTACTACTGTATTACATTGAACATTCTCTCATGAGTCTTCAGCAGCTACTGCTCTCAGTGTTCATACTTTGGGGCATTCCATGACATCAGTTACAATAGCCTAACCCATTCCGATGGTGAGCATGAAATGGTGTGACTGATATCATGCAGTGCCTTAGAAATATGAAAAGAAAGAGCAGTGGCTGCTGATGTGATCTTAATACAGTGCAAATCTGAGGCACCACAGACCTAGATCATTAATGCATGAGAAATTGTTTGAAAGTATACCAAAATATGTGACTGACATGGAATGGTATATAACAATATAGAAGTTATTTCCTATCAGTTTTTTTTTCTATATCTATTTTATACTTTTACCCCAGTTCCCCCCCCCCCAAGAGTCCTGGGACCCCAGCAGAAAAGGCAGTGCATGCATGTGGAGGTGCACACGCAGTCCAGGTACCAGCTCGGCCCCTTCTGCCCCACCCCTGGCTGTCGCTGGGTCCCCTTCATAGCCCAAACTGCCATCTGTCCTCCACCAGGTGGCAGCCAAGGGTCAAGGAAACCCTCATCCCTCTGCAGGAGAGGAGAGCTGCCAAACGGCAGCTCAGTCCTGCTCCACACCCTCCCACCGGCTGACCCATGACAACTCAGGCTCATTCCTGAACCCAGTTCTGGCATGGCACAAGGTGTGGTGTCCAGCACCTCAACACTCAGTGCCACCAGGCCAGCTTATTTCCTATCAGTTTTAAAGACTTCTCTGATATTACAAATGGTTTTGAAAGAGGCATTATCATCTCATCAGTCTTAAAAAGGGATGAGGCTAAGGACAATCTTTGGGTGTGCTTTGGTATCCAGTTTTCGTCTCATCAAAAGTTCATAATCAATCTAAGAGCCTTTGATATACCTTTTGATTTCTTTCTTTTTCTTTTGTTTCCTCTTTTTGTTGGCTTCATCCATCAGCAAGGTGGATTCAAGTATCTGAACTGTTGAGAAAAAAGGTCTTACAATACTAATATGACAACGTTTTTTTTTTTTACACCATTTTTCCTACACAACATTATCTTTTAAGAGATAGGCTGTCTTTTCCCTCAACAGATAAACTTCTTCTCTAACAAGACAGGATGGCTCATAAAGTAATTTATTAGCAATAATTTGATCCTAGAAAAACTTTTTTTTAAATATTCCACTAATTAAAACATATGAATACTGTACTATTAATGGCCACTCCCAAATCTATATCTTTAACCAGACTGAGAACAACATTTTTTGAGATATGTATTGTGGTGTCTGCACAGGAAAAATCAGAAAATTAAATTTCCATAAAGGCTTTTTCATCTTAATTAAATAAGATACATAAATTGAATGGGAACTGTCTTGTTCAGATGCACTTACTGTACATGTACAGTAAAAACAAATGGAGTCTGGGCCTTAAGACTGGTAACAGTAAGTTCCAAGTTCTCCAATATGGTAATAGATATAGAACAAATCTTTATAAAGATAACTGAGCATCCAGGCTTTAACACAATAGCACATTTGTTGTTCAATCATCAAAGTTGTGCAGCCTTATTATTTAAAGTGAGACAGGTATTAGGTATTAAGATTTAGAACAGTGTATTTTGTCAAACTTTTAGGCATATGGGCATTACGCATTGAGCAAAGCCATATTTTGGTATGAGTCACTTGTAAGAAGTTTTCAAAGGATCCTAATGAGAAAAAGATGGACATGAAGCCAGCAGTATATCAATCAGTTACCTCCTCCCACCTCTGGTTAAATTATGTTTTTTCTTTCTTGTCCTGCCTCTCTACAGCTGAAAAAGGCATTTTCTGAGGCTTTGTGCAATGAGTTTGCTCAGTTCTTCTCAGACAGAGTGTCTGCCATCAGGCAGAAAATTCTGCCAGTGAGCCATAGTATGGCTAACAGTGGTCATCTGGATTGTCTGCGTAGCACTCCACCTGGTTAGGGGGAGTTTAAACCAGTGGAGGTAGCTGATGTCATAGAGGTGGCATTGAGGCTGAAGCACACATATTGTGAACTGGACCCAGTGCCAACTTGTTTCTTAATGAAATGTGTTGACACTGTTGGCCCGGAGTTCACCTTGATTGTCCTGTGTTCTTTGTCAGAGGGGGTCTTCCCAGATGACTTGAAGGAGTCACTGGTGAGACACCTCCTGAAGAAACCATCATTAGACCCTGACATCAAGGTGTATTACTGACCTGTCTCCAACCTAGCATTTTTGGGTAAGGTTATTGAGAAGATTGTGGTGCCTCAGCTGGGAGAACACCTCATGGCATTTGATATCTATGAGACACTCCAGTCTGGATTTTGTGCCAGACACTGTATGGAAACTGCATTAGTTCAGGTGCACAATGATCTTTTCAGGGTGGGAGACCAAGGAGAGGGGACAATTATCATTCTCCTTGATCTCTTTTCAGCCTTTGACATGTGTTGCTTTTCTGCCTGAAGAAATTTTGTGGACCAACTGGCACTGTCACCTGCTGGTTCTAGCCCTATCTCACAAACAGGAGGCAAAGGGTGGTGATGTGCAATTCCCCATCTCCCCTAGCCTTCTGTCTTGTGGGGTACCTCAGGGTTTGGTCTTGTCACCAATGTTGTTTGCTGTATACATGCTACCCCTGGGTGGGATCATTAGGAAGTACAGCTTGACATTTCATTGCTATGCCTATAATACCCAGCTGTAGCTATCCTTTGTCCCTGGGACATCCAATGCAGGAGAGATACTTAACAACTGCCTGGAAGAGATCACTGACTTGATGGTCTCCAGCTGGTTGTGACTGAATCCCGATAAGATGGAGGCACTAGTGGTGGAGTCAAACAGGAAGCGTGACAGGATTGCCTCTGGAGCAGATACAGGATTAGTTCTGGGGTCTGTCCCATTGAAGGTCTCCTCTAGGGTGCATGATCTTGGTGTGTTCCTGGACAGCAGATTGTCATTTGAATATCAGGTGTCATCCATTGTTCGATCACGTTTCTTCCATCTTAGGAATATTGCCAGGGTCAAACACCTGATTCTGCCCCTGGACCTCCCCACTTTGGTGCATGTTTTCATGACATCTAGGCTTGACTACTGTAATGAGCTCTACCTCGGGGTCTTGGGGGGTACCCTCTGCTGACTGCAGCTAGTGCAGAATGCAGCTGCCAGATTGCTGACAGGACAGTCTAAATTCTGTCACTTTACAGCTGTGCTGCGTGAACTACACTGGCTGCCTGTTCGGTGGAGGGTACTCTTCAAGGTGGGCTTGCTCACCTTTAAGGCCCTACATGGACTGGGCCCTGCCTACCTGTTGGACCTTCTATCACCTGCTGTCCTGGTCCGCTCCATTTGATCCTCCTCTAGGGGCCTCCTGGAGATTCCCAGGATGAGGTTAAAAACTGCCAGCGACATAGCTTTTAGTGTCGCCGGCCCCATCCTCTGTAATTTGCTGCTTTCATCAGTAAGAAAAGCCCCTTCAATTAAGGTTTATAAAGCCTGCCTTAAGACTCATCTATTTAGTGTCAATTAATGTCAGTGGCTCAGTAGGTAGCACACTTGCCTCTGAGGCTGGGAGATCAGAGGGCTGTGGGTTCAGTTCCCACATCTGGCACTTAGGTTAATATCCCAGTACTGACATTGTAGTGCAGCATGAGAGGGGTGCTGCACTTCTGAGGTGCCGTCTTTCGGATGAGATGTTAAACCGAGGTCCCATCTACCTGGATTGGTGGTAGTTCAGGTGGATGTTAAAGATCCCATGGCACTTATCGAAAAGAGTAGGGGAAGTTTATTGAACAAAAAAACATAACATCACACGTGATTTACATAAATAACAGTTTCACCATATAAAAAATAAATATTCAAATATACAGAAAGAAAGATCATAACAGGATCAAAAAATAAATAAAATCTCATGAAAAAAAGGCCATTTAATCCCATAAATCAAAATGTTTCCAAAACTGAATAACTTTATCCTGAGGAAATCTATGAAGATCATTTTCTTGAACTTCCAGCATCCCATTCTCAATTTGAGAAAATATAACATCATTCAACATTTGTCGTTGTTGTAAAACATATTGGCATCTAGCTTGCCAGAGAAAATATTGTATATATGCAAAAAAAAAATGTAAAGTACTTTTATGATACCTTTTCCAAACCCCTGTATAGTCTCCCAAAATTAAAGTATTATAAAAAATTAATGTAATGAAAGCCAATTTCCATTTAATTGCTGCCTCTTTCCAAAACTGTTTACTATTTGGGCATTCAAGATAAAAATGTATCAAACTTTCTTCTACATTATGACATGATAGTCTAGGACAATATCTGTCTGTCTGTGGCTTATACTTAAGAGTTCCCCTAACTCCCAGTTTCCCTTGCGCAGACATCCATACAATGTCCCAGACTTGAACAGGAAGTCTGAAATCAGTGAGTTTATTAAAGACAAAATTCATCCTGGTGGGTACACATTCCAGGGAATTACAAGGAAATTTGCTGCACACTATTAACAACATGTGAGTAAAATAATTTCCTATTTAATACTATCAAAGATTGTTTCTGAATTTTCCATTGCTGTAACTTTTTAATGGTTGAGATCCCATAACTAGGAATATGATACTGAATTAATATTTTAGGGGATAAAAAAGTCCTTTTCTGAAAATATTTTTGCCAAGAAAATGTTACCCATTTTTGCCATGTTATAGTAACTGGCTGCCAGAGGCAGTTCAAAAGGGAAAATAAAAAAATAGAATGATAAAACACTATAGGGTTTACCATATTTAACCTACCCTTCTTGACCAGTAAATAAGTAACTTCTCTTTTCACAGGGTTTAATCTATTACCTCGTACCATTTGGAAAAACAAACTGAAGAGTCTTGTTTCTAAATTAACTGGGGGCAGATAAATGTAACTTAAATAAAGAAAAACCGGTAAGAGGAACTTCTTTATTATTAATATACGCTTCTTTATACCCAAATTTCCATGTCTTCCGAACCTTAACCTTATTCTCTCCAGTTATCAGCAGCTGTTCTCAGTTATAAGTAGCCATGTCACCATGTCCAAACCATATCCCTAAAATTTTTTGTGGGGAGGTTACGAAAGGTATCTCAGTGAAATTAGTGACTTCCATTTGTACTTAGTCTCGTGAAAAAATAATACTTTTTTCCATATTAATTTGTGCTCCTGAATAGTGCCCAAGACAATTAAATACCTCACCTCAATTGCCCTTTTTATGGAGCTAACATCTTGAACCAATAACTTAACATCATCAGCATAAGCTGTAATTTTTTCTGAAATCAAAAGGGGAGCCTGGGCAAGGCCAGCAATATGTTGATCCCATTGAATTTGTCTAATGACCGGATCCAACACAAAGGTATATAATAGGGGACTTTAAGGGCATCCCTGTCTTACACCTCTACCCAGCTGTATCTCTGAACCAAGCAATCCATTAACTGTTGGAATTATCCTGGCATTAGCAATGAGTAGTTTTATTCACGGAACAAATTGATTGGGTATACCATATTTCTGTAGTAAATCAAAAAGTTACCCATGCCTTACCCTGTCAAATGCTTTAGCCTGATCTAGGGCCACTACATACCCTGACATATTCCCTAGTGTACTAGCCTCAAAAAGTTCCCTTAGTAAATAAAGGTTATGCTGTATTTTCTGATTAGGAATTGCACATGTCTGAACTTAATGAATTAGGGAATCCACAACCTGTAATAATCTATTATTTATAATTTTTGATAACATTCTATAATCACTGTTAAGAAGACTTATAGGTCACCAATTTGAAAGCACTTGTTTATTACCTTTTTTATAGTTAAAACTAATAAGAGATACTAAAATCAGTAAGCTGCATATTGGCGCTTAATAAGGAATTAAACACCAAGGGCAAAAAGTAGCACATATGAGAAATGAATTTTTTATAAAATCCATTGGGTATTCCATCAATACCTGGAGATGTTCCTGTTTTCAACTTTTTAATGACCTCTACTTCTTGTGGTGTGATGGGTCTTGTCAAGTCATGCTTCTTTGCTTACAGAACTTGAGGAAGTGGAACTGTAAAATCATTAGGTAAAGTGTCTGGGCAATCTACTGGTTTGCCAAAGATTCCCACTGTGTATTGTTGAACTACAAGTAACATCTCTAAATCTGTTCGAGCTATAGTACCATCATGTTTAGATAAGCCAACCATCAGTGTTTTATCCAATCTTTGCTTACAAGCTAAATAAGGATCAGATGCTGGTTGCTTTGCTGCCCCAAATCTCATTTCTGCTGCTAAAGATTTAGCCCTATCATACTGATACATTTTCATCTGTTGTTTAATTTCAAAAATTTGAGACATATTTCATATAATCTCATGGAGGGAAAGACATGAGTTTATATAATTGATTTCTATAATGTAAATATTTTAAGTTGTGATAATTAGCCCTAGTTTTACAAAAAGAGATCAGAATATTCTTTAAATCTTTTTTGGTGTCCAGCCACCAGTCATACATATTGTTATAAAAATACGTTGTTGTGTGTCTTGCTGCAAAAAAGACATCTAGCTGATGTGCACAATCTGGTAAGTCTAAGAGGGAGGTATTTAGTCTCCAACATTGCATACCAGAGAAAACTCTTGTAGGAATGTCAGCCAGGCCAAAACCCCCCAAGAGAATCCAATGGTCTGAAAATTCTGTAGGTGTAGCATTACAGTAATATGGTGTAACATGCTTAGAAACAAATATCACATCTATGCGTGTAGCAAATGTATGCCTGTGATATGTAGCCCCACTATCCTTTTTTAAATGTCTATAGGTGTCTATTAATCCAGCATCCAAAATTAATTGCTTTAAAACATGAGAATCACAATACATTGTTTTGAGCGTCCCCTGAAAATTTAGTATCTATATCACAGTTGAAGTCCCCACCCCAAATAATATGTTTTCTGGTGTACAAAAAAGGTTTTATATCCTCAAACAATTCAATTCTAGAGATTTTTTGTTTGTAGAGCATATTTTATTAATTAAATGAAAAGCAAAATCTTCAAAAAAGCAATCAAGGATTAAGACCACACCAGGCCTTATATCCATTAATTTGGATATTCTAAACTTAGTGTTCTTAAATAATATCCCTATACCATCAGCTGTGTCTGAACCAAATGTCCAAAATGAAGGGCCCCATAACCACTTTCTTTTGACATTTTCTATTTCAAAAATAGAGGAAAGTCTAGATTCTTGAACAAAAATAATGCCGGCTGTAAGTTGTCCTAAATAGGCTAAAATTGCCAGTTGTTTTTTATAGTTTTTAAGACTGCAAACATTATAGGAGGCAAACCTTAATGTAGCCATCCAAGTTTAGCAGAATTAGGTTCCCCCTTTGTGGCTCAAACTTGCTTTCCTTTTCTTACCCTTCTTACCCTTCTTGTCTTTTGCTAATTCTGTGGCTTTACTTTCCTCATCCTTAGTCACCATCTCTGATTGATGTGAGGTTTCTGATTCCAAATCTGAGTCCCCTGGGTTATTCTGTAGAAGATCAAAAGGATTTTCAGTATGGAGAGGGTCAGGAAGAATTTGTTTAAAAGAGGCTCTAGTAACTCATCTACTTTTAACAGCCTTGAACATAGGAGGAGGCATAGATCGAGCTGTAGACCGCTCTGAGACAACCGGAACTGCCTCAGGATGAGGTATAGTATCCACCCCAACTCCTTCTTTCTGGGGGGCACTGAGTTCAGACCTTTGTTCCAAAGGTAACCCACCATTTCCCACTGAACTATTGGTGTCAAAAGATTCCCTCAAATCTAGAACTGCATCCTGTACTGTAGTGGAATCATGAAACCTGGAGTCCCTCCTGCCCTCTTGGGCCCTGTTTACCAGATCATCCTGATTCCATCTTGCCTATGGACATTGATGAAAAGCATGTCCTTTTTCATCACATAAATTACACTGGAAGATATTCTCACAGAGATCTACAGAATGTCGATACCCCCCCCACACACAAAGAACATTTCAACATGTCACAAGTGCTGCTAATATGTGTCTTTGCCCCACATTTATAGCAGGCTCTTGGCTGCCCCCCATAAAAACAACCCCCTCTATCTTTACCTAGGTAAAAGCTATTCGGTAAATGAATAATTTCGGAATTAACTTGAAATACTTTAACTTTGAATTTACACCCTCCGGTTCAGATGCCTTCTAAGTTAAGAATAGCTTCAGATGGCCCTCAGATATCACAACAATTCTGAAGCCAATGATAGATATCACTGACATTGACTCCCTCATTACAAAACATAATACTAATGTGCCTAAATTGAGGACGTGTAAGAGGAATTGCATAAAAGGGGGTTCAAAAAGGGGTAGATTTTAAAGAAGAGTATTTATCCCAGAATTTTTCCAAGCAGATATTAGTTTTAAAACTGATATCAAATGTATTTTCACCAGAGATGTGGATCAGTGCATACATATCAGCTGGAACAAAATGCATTGATCCCTTCAAAAGCTGTTTTGCAATGTAATACCTATCAGGATGTTCTGCTAACCCTCCCTTATAATGTAGCCTGACTTTGTTTCTCCTAGGAGCTTGCTCAAGTTTGATCACTGCCATGGAGTGGGATTCAGCCATACCATGGCTTCTGCCTAGAAGATGATCCAGACCTTGGTTAATGTCCCCCACCAAAGAACCACGGCATTGCCTACATTAAATTGTGTTAACCAGTCAGCTAGCTGGTGGATGAAGGATGGGTTATCCTCATTAGGTGCATATCAGTTACAAAGGAACAGCAGACCTATGGCTGTTTCAGTCATGACCAGGGACCACCTACAATCTGTTTCAGACATAGCTGTTTGCACTTTCCAAGTGTAGAAATTTGGAGCAGAGGACAGCAGTGAGACCATGTAAATCTGCATAAAGTTTGTTTGAGTGTTTTTTTTTTTTGCCATATCCCCAAGTTCCCAAATAGTGTTTGTGGCTTCTGTTTTGTTCTAAAAAGAAAATCACCCCCAAAAAATTTATATAGCATTATCTGCAGGAAGAGTTACAATAGAGGGATGGCTGCTAAGGAAACAAGGACAGGGGCAACTGGGAAATGTAGTTCCCCATCTGCTTTCAGAACTACAATGTCTCAAAAGGTCAAGATTTTAGCACCATAGGTGCACATTCTTCACACACTCCAGTAAAGGCTGGCAGTCCCATTCTTATCACATTTTTTTAGCACCTGAATCATTTTTACAGGGTGAGAGTACGTAGCACTAAGGAGGATCTTACTTCTGGTTCCAAGAATAAAAGCTCTGCTGCTAGCAAATGGAGTCAAGTGTGAGTGGAGCCAGTGAGCTTGGAGGTGATGCGCACAGAGGCAAGCGTGAATCTGAGCATGTCTGCCAGTGTCAGCCATTACAGTCAGGGCAACAGGCCAGGAGTTTAATAAACCAGGTTAATAAGTAGAACAAAATGGCAAATCTTAAGATGCAAGTGGGGAGTGGACAGAATGTAAGTCTTGCAAAATGAGTAAAAAGGTGGTAACTTATAGCAACTTTGTTTGTAGCAGATGTGTGTATATACTCAAATCTTTAGAAAAGGAAAAAAGGAAACAACATGTTTTAAAAAGGAAACTAGCGCTTCAAACAGAAATCAAGAAAATAGAAAAATGTGTTCATAATAACAGTCTATTACTACAAAACAAAGGAAGATCAATAAACTCGAGAAGGAACAAACAAAGATCAAGGCAGGGAAAAAAAAAGAAAACAGAAATCAGGGGATGATATAGATGATAAAGAATTGCTCAAAGGAAAAGAATAGTGTTTTATGCAAAATGGAACTAAATAAAGAAGGAGAAGAGATGAAAAATCAAAAAAATGTTTATGAGCCATTAGCAAATCTTCAAGAGGATGATGGGGTCCAGGAGCTCACAAATATGGCATCTATTAATGAATGAGATGGTGGTGCAGATAAGGTGGAAATGAGGAGGCCCAACAGACTAAACCAGCCCCCTACTAAAACACAGCTGATTATGCAAAGAACAAAAATGGATTGACGTTCACAGACACATCTAGAGTTTGAAAATGGAAACCGTAGAACATGTTCATTCTTCAACACACCTCTGGTTCAGGATGTACAAGTACAATCACCCCAGAATAAAAACAAAAGGAACATAGTAGTAGTTGTTGGGGATTCAATGATGAGATACACAGACAAAACAATCTGTAGATACAGGAAAGAAAGCACTATGTCATGTAGTCTATCTAGAGAAAGCATTCAGGACATCAACCGTAATATACAGCATTTATTGAAAGGTACCCAAAATACAAATGTGGTTTTGCATGTTGGTAGAAATGATGTGGGATGGAAAAGGATGCTAGACATACAGAGATAATATATTGGTGTAGGTGCCATTTTGTAGCAGAAGAATTGTACAGTGGCAATTTTGGAAATACTGCCGGTAGTGAGAGCAGGAAGAGTAAAAGTAAATGAAATAAAATCACTGAATGGTTGGATATGGAGGTGGTGTAGGAAAAAAGGTTTCTATTTTTCTGGAAATTGGGAGACATTTGAAGGTGAAGGCAGATTGTATGCTGCTGATGCACTTCATCTTAACAGATATGCTACCAAAGTTCTGGTGGATAGACTAAACATAGCAATAAGAAAACTTTTAAACTGTCATGGAGTGAAAAGGCAGGTGAAGATAAACAAATTTCCAAATGGGTGAAAAATATAAATAATTAAAAAGATAGTGACATGGGGAAATGGAAAATATTAATGGCTAATGCTCAGAGTGTAAGGAGTAATAAAAAAAAGCAAATTAGAGTATACGCTTTAAAATGAAAATATCAAACTTTGTGCAGTATCTGAACCTTGGTGGCAGAACAAGGAATGGTCCACAGCAAAACATCATAAATACCAGCCACACTTCAAAATAAAAGTTCCAAATTCTTATTTGTTTCATATGTTTAACAGTATGATCCCCTGACCATGCCCAACGTTTCACCCTCAGTGAGCATCTTCAGGGGCTAGGATCTGCATGTAAGCACATAAAAATGTTTTAGTGAAAACAGTATTAAAAATTCCTTTCATGGAGACATTTCTCTTTAAATATTCCTTACTTAAAATATCCACACATGATCATTTCTTCTGCTATAGAATTACATCCTAATATTTGTACTCAGTTATTCATCAATAATTGTTAAAGATATGTGCTAGCAACCCAGGTATTAGCACTCTAATTTCATAAATTTCATTCAGTAAAATACATTAATACTACCCATACCTGGGTATCACATGATGCTGTTATAATCAGAGCTTTGTCAGTTCACCTCTATAGGAATCACAATTCCTAAGTAGGCAAAATTATTTCTTCTAAATTATTTATCTCAAAACACTGTTTAAGATGCTTTAAAATATATGTATATGCAAAAGATGTATTTATACAACTATATACACAAACACGATGGGTCATCTTACTAAACCCAGATATAAATCTATCACATGTTAATCAAAAAATACTTCAGTAGTTTTCTTTTTAAGTCTGTATTCAACAGACCATCATATTGACATGTTTAGATATTCAATCTGTTATAGTTTGATTCTCTGTAAGTTACGATACATACCAGCAAACAAGCAGATTAAATATATGTCCAGTATATATTTTATCTCATAGACATCTCATGCATGAATTAAAAAGATTGTCATAGAAGCTAAAATGCAAAAATATATGGTGCTACCATATAAAGTTGCAAGACATTCTCATCTTACAGGCTTGTACTGCTACATGGCAGTGTGGCTATTGAACTGTGCTGAACACAAATTCTGTGATTCTTTAGGGGTGGGATGTAAAATAACTAGTTGGGTGGAAAACTGGTTGATGGGCAGAAGACAGAGGGTGGTGGTTAATGTTGTACACTCCGGGGTGAAGGGGTGATGAGAGGAGTGCCCCAGGGGTCTGTACTGGGACCCCTCCTTTTTAATATCTATATCAATGATATAGCAGACTGGCTGGAGGGGAGGGTTTGCCTATTTGCAGATGATTTGAAGATCTGCAATAGGGTGGACACCCCATGGGAGGTGGAGGCAATAAGACAGGACATGAATATTCTGGAAGGGTGGTCAGAAACTTGGCAGTTGAAATTCAATGCCAAAAAGTGTGCTGTGATGCACAAAGGATGTAAAAACCTGCAAGCCGCTTACACTGTAGGGGGGAGGTAATTAAGACAACTGAGCAGGAGAGATATCTAGGGATTATAATATCAAGCAACCTGAAAGAAGGTAACCAATGCAGCAAAGCGGTGGGGAAGGCAAATGGAATGTTGGTGTTCATCAGGGCGAGGGTATAACTAGCAGAAGGAGGGAGGTACTCATGCCTCTTTATAAAGTCATGGTGAGGCCGCACCCAGACTATGGGGTCCAGTTCTGGAGACCACACCTATGTAAGGAGATAGATGATATAGAGAGGGTACAAAGAAGGGCAACCAAGATGATGCATGGCATGAAGGGGAAGCCATATGTGCAGAAGTGGAGGGATTTGGATCTGTATCCATTGGAGACTAGAAGGGAGGGGGGCATGACTGAACCTTTTAAGTACAGGAAGGGGATCAACAAGGTGAAGGGGGGGCTTATTTAAAAGGAAGGAGGGTGCTAAAACTAGAGTCTATAGTCTAAGATTAGAAGGAGGAAGATATATAGGAAATGTGATGTGTTTCTTCATGGACAGGATGGTGGATGCCTGGAATAAACTACCAGAGGAAGTGGTGGGGGCTGAAATGGTGGAGAGATTCAAGAGGCCATAGGACAGACACATGGGGTTGATAATTGGGGTAAGGGGAGGGCCCATGGTATAGACAATGAGTAAGGCATAGGATAGGACAGACTTCATGGGCCAGTGGGGTCCTTTTTTGCCATCAGATTTCTATGAATCTATAATTCTATGATTTAGTATTGCTGGGCTAGAGGGCAGAATCTAATGACAGCTAATCAACTCTCACCACCACACCATGTTGGATGACATCTATGCAGCCGTGGGAACCTGCCACTAGACTGTCTCTAAAAACCTATAGGCACACACATCATAGACCATGGGAAATCAGAGTGTGGTTCCCCATCATACTGCATGTGCTTTCCACCCTCAAGACCAGCCAAAGTTAATTATCATTGGATCTTCCTCTGCACTATACAATTCACAACAAGCAGAGAGCTTTTAAAACAATATGAAGTGCTTGTATATTTGTAAAGATTTCCCCTTTCACATGATACACATGAAAAATGAAGTAAGCAAGGCAGAAATGAGAGTGCCAATAATTTTGTTTGCCATATTAACTAATTCTGACACACATAATTTTTACATTTGCAAAATGATGTCTGCATTTAAAATTTGTCAAAGCACCCTAAAGAGCATAGTGAGAGTTTGCAAATCCGGTGTGGCATGTCCTAACTTTGCAGGATGTTTTATCCATTTCTCAAAATAGCTTTCAAATTAGTTCCCCGGGAATGTTACTTTTGTAATATTTATTTCAGCTGTCTTCGAAGCAATATCCAGAGTTCTGTTTATTATATTAGTTATTTCTCAAGCATATAATTCTTGCAGTCTATAAAGTATTGTCTGCATTTTAAAGTGTCAAAGATCCCTAGAGAGCACAATAAATGTTTGCACACCCTGTGGACCACATACTAAGATTACAATCTGCACTGTCAATTTTTAAGCATATCTCTTCTCTGTTCATCGGGTGTATTAGCTCTCTGGTTAAAGCTTCAAAGGCATTTGATACAGTGCCACACTTTGAATTAATAAAAAAATGGAACAAACGGGAATTAATAAAAATATAGTGAGCTGGATAGTGTCTTGGCTAAGTAAGAGAAAGTGAAGGTATCCATTAAGGGTTCCTATTCAAGGTAGGGCACAGTGATGAGTGGGGCAATGTACCAGCATGGCTTGACTAAGCAAATTTACATATGATGTGAAGATGAGGCCAGAATTGTTAGTGATAAGGCTATAGGTAATTTTCAGCAAGAAATAAACAACCTAGCAAATGGGGCCAACTTGGGCAAATAAAAGAGGTTCAATACAGACAAGTATAGGGTGAGGCATTTCAGAATCAAAACCAAAAGGGCCAGGTACTTTCTAAATGGCAGAAAGATAAATTCCACAGAGGAAGATAGAAATTTGGGGATATAGATAAGAAATAATTCAAAATTATCCAAAATTCTGTTTCAAACCCATCACTAACCTCAAATATGTAAAATGTGTAAAATGAGTCTGGGGAAAACTAGGGTGGAGAGTGATATGATTGACATGAAGCTGGTGGCCTTAGCATTATGAGAACTTGCTGTTCCCCTCTCCAAAATATTTAACTTTTCCCTGAAATACTCCTAGTTCCTAGGAATCTGGAAAACCAAACTATTTTTATTTATTTATTTATTTATTTCAGTCTAGGATTATAAATACCTTTGAGCCAGGGCTCTTTTACAAAGGTTCCACGTCATAAGGTACAACAAAACAACAAGGATGACATTATGACAAATAGTTACTTATCTATACACATACAAAGCTAGAACTAGGGTTGACAGTGGTTGAAAGGGAAGGGTAGGAGATGAGAAAGTGAGGGGTAGGGGTGAGGGTGGGTCACAGAGGTGAGGTTAGGGGAGGACTGAGGCAGGGGTAAAAAAAAGGGGTGGGGTGCCACCAGGAAGGCATTGTCAAAGAATTAAAGTTTAGCAGGGATGCCCAGACGTTAGCAAGAGTTAAGGATAGTGACCATCACCCAGCCGGTAGGGGTTAACATACGGACAGGCTGGCAAAGGTGATAGACGATTCAGTTATGATCAGAGGCAGTCACAGGCACTCGAGGCAATGAGAGACTTTCGGAGGATGAATTGGAAGGAGCCAAGCGAGGTGGCGGTGGTGCTATCACTAGAGAGTCCATTCATCCTGCTCGGAGCTCTAAAGGTAAAGGATCTTTGACCTTGTGTAGTATGGCAGCGGGGAATTTGGAGAAGCTGTGGCTTAGTCCCCCTGGTGTTGTGGCTGCAGTTTTTGGGTTGTAGGAGGGAACAGACTCCAGGAGGTGCAAGGCCCATCAAAATATTCTTTGCCACCATAGAGGTTTGATATTTTATACGATTGTCTAAGTGCAGCCAGACGGTTTGGGTATAAAGGTCACAGGTGTGAGTAAGGCGTTGAGCACCTGTGATGAGCCAACAAGCCTTGTTGAGAGAGGTAGTTATACATTTGAGCGTAGTAGCAGTGGCAGAGCCATAGATTATAAGGCCGTAGTCAATGATGGTAATGATGGAGCCTGGGACGGCAGCACCTAGTGCTTCAGGGTTAAGATGCCGTCTGTGTTGGAAAAGCATGCCCAGTCTGGAGTTTGCAGCTTCCGCAACATTATTTATGTGATCAACATAGGAGAGGTGTGAGTCAAGGGTGATCCCAAGGTATTTAAATCATTGGACCTGTTCCAGAGGGTCACCTTGTGTGGTGTTTATGGTGAGGTGGTGATCCTTATACTTATTATGGGTGCTGCTGAAAATCATGGTTTTGTTTTTTTCTGGTTAAGGATCAGTTTATGCCTAATAAAGCAATTCTCAACCATATTGAAACCCTGCTGGAGACTTTTTTGCAACTGATTAGTGTCCCGATGGGGGTGCAAGAATTACCGCATCATCAGCGTAAAGTATCATTTGTTCAGTGCAGGAGTCCAGGAGGGTGTTTAGGAACAGGCTGAAAAGGAGTGGGCCAAGGATAGAGCCCTGAGGAATGCCAGAGTTGACAGGTTTGGCATCGGAGAGCACATCTGCGATTTTTACATGTTGGGATCGATTTTCAAGGTAGCTTTTGAACCAAGTGATTAAATCAGCGGAGAGACCAGAGGACTGAAGTTGGCCAAGTAGAAGGCGGTGGTGTATAGTATCAAAGGTCTTGGTGAGGTCAATATAGATACCTCCAGTAGGTTTACCGTGGTCCAGGGAGCTGTGGATAGCACCTGTGAATTCCAGGAGGGTGGATGCGGTACTGTGGCCTTTTCTGAAGCCAAGTTGCTGCTGGCAGAGAATATTATATTTGTCCAGATTGTCAGTGAGCTGGTCAGCTACTATATATTCCAAAGACTTTGAGAGAGGAGGTAGGATAGAGATTGGGTGATAATTGCCGCGTGTGGTCTTGTCACCACTTTTATGGATTGGAGTGACAGTGGCTGATTTCCATTTGTCTGGAAACTGGCTGAGAGAGAGGGAGAGGTTAAAGATCCTGGTGAGAGGCCCTAAAACTTCTTCTAGTGTGAGGGATAGAAGCTTGAGGTCGAGTGAGTCGCTGCTTGTTCTGGATTTGCATAGAGCTTTGGTGACGTACTTGCGAACATCGTGCACCTTAATTGCCTTAAAGTAGAATTGAGGGTGTTCAGCAGGGAGGGTGTGGCTGTGGGGTGTGAGGGGGAGCCTCATCTTTGAAGAAATTAGGGGGAAGCACACTAGTAAGGTCGGTGAATACCTCGTTGAAGGTGTCAGCAATGATCTTTGGGTCAAGTAATGTACTCCCGTTTACCTTGATCATGGCAGGTGACGTTTTGGGTTGCATCCCCATGACTTCTTTTATGTTGTTCCAGAAGTCTATCCCATTTTCCCAGGTGTCAGCGAGGGCTTTCTTGTAGTAGTCGGACTTCTGTAGCCGATTGGATTTAGTGCAGTTGGTAAGTGCACGTTTATAGTTCTGGATGATAACTTGTCTACTGGTAGATCTGGCCAGTTCCCACAGGTTGTCCCTAGCTTTTAGCTTCATAAGGAGGTCCACTGATAGCCAGGGGTTGCAGAGAGATTTAACTTTGCACTTCTTTAGGGGAGCAAATAGGTTACAGGCTTCATTAAATATGTGTATGAAGTGGTCCAGTGCTGCGTTGGTGTCAGTTGCCCTGAGAATAGGTGTCCAGTCCTGACAGAGAAGGTGGGATTTGAGGAGTGGTAACTGACCACGATGCAGAGCTCTGCTGTATAGGGTTTTTGGGGGGGGTTTACAAAATTTGTTGGACCAGATACAGCAAACAGGGGAATGGTCACTTAATGCGTCAAGAAGGATAGTGTGGTTCGTGATTCTGGTGGGATGAGTGGTCAAGATCCAATCCAGAAGGGAGCTGGTCCCTGTTTTATAGTTCTTTCCGGTAGGGAAGTCTAGCATCTGTGTATGATTGGCCAATATGACAGAATCTCTAAGAGCCCCAGCCTCAGCTGCAAGCCAGTTGATATTAAAGTCTCCAAGCAGGATGGTTTCAGAGTCAGGTGGTTGTGACCTGACGAGGTCCAGTACCGCGGGAAGTCCTGGTCCTTGCTCTTGAAGATGAATATACACAGTAACTATTGTGAGAGCCTTATTGTGAGCCCCTAGAAGGATTCTAATGTGAAGAATCTGTGCCCTGGTGGCCAGGAGGGCAGTATCAATGTGGTGTCCCAAGAGTGTGTCTTTCAGGTATAGTGCACAGCCTCCACCTCTTCTTGATGTCCAATCCAGTCGAAAAACATTGTAGCCTGGGAGGGTGATTGCATGGCCCGGCACCGAGGGGGTTAGACAGGTTTCAACAACTGCCAGGATGTCAGGGTTGTGTAATGTTGCAAAGGCTATGAGTGAGTCAAGCTTGGGAAGGAGACTGCAGATGTTTAGGCATATGATCAAGAGAGTGCCAGAAGGTCTATTCTGGGTGGAGACCTTGGTTTTGTTTAGTCACACCAATGTACAAAAGTGGTGACTGCTCTAACATTGCCAGCTATAGGCCCATATCAATTCTTTCTCCAATGTCCAAGGCCCTTGAAAGAATTATATTGAACCAGCTTGTCACCTACCTATGCAAGTACAATATTCAGTGTAAACAGCAACATGGATTCAAGAAGCTCCATAGCACTAGTACTCAGTGACCTCCCTGCCTCCCTTATCAACACCGGAAATCTGGTCCTGTTTAAAATAGAGCTGTGTATTCTCCTATCTGAAGCAAATAACTGTGATTGCCCCACCTAGCCACAGTTAGCTCCTGCTCAACTACACAGATGACCCCCTCCCATCAGCTACCCTTCCTCCTGACAAAGCCATCTCTGGTTGCCACCACCCTATTACTGAGTCAGCCACCAGTGCCCTGATAAATCTCTTCTTCTGCTACTCCTACAGAATGTCAACCCACCTAGTAATGAAATGTACACTACCTGGTCCACATCTATATGGAATGCATTGCTCCTACTACTATATGAGTTTCACAGCTCCCTACTACACTACTGCTTTATTTAACAAGCACCTATTTAACACACAAGTACCTAAACAAGCATTATACCACACACTATGCCGCAATATCTTGTTGCTATCTACCTTGTAGTGATGTATTTTAAGTGTCCTTAATTCAGCTATGTACTGCACCTATTGTCGTGTTGCTGTATACCTCTTGCACTTTGTAACTGACAATGATCTGGATCTCTGTTTATTACTGTCTTGTCCATGTGAACTTGCCTGTACCATATTTATTGCCCTGTGTTAAACTGACTTTGAATCTTTGTAAAAGACCCCCCCCCCCAGCTCAAAGGTGTAAATCCTAATCTTATATAAATAAATAAAAAATATTGCCCTTACCGAGTACAGCAATGTCCTGCATGAGGCCCTTGATGGTGGCCACCTGGTGGGGTGCCATCTACACTGATTTGAGAAAAGCATTCGATCTAGTAAATCACTCACTTTGGCTTGATAAGCTCCACACATTAGGCCTTTCACCAGACATGAGATCATGGTTCTGTAGCTACATCTCTGACTGCACACAACTGGTAAAAATTCAAGGTGCATTATTGGATGTTAAAGTGTCTTGACAGGGGTGCTGCAAGGCTCAATACTTGACCCGCTCCTTTTCAGACTATTCATAAATAATTTCCCCTGAAGCATGCCTTACTTCAAAGGTGCTTCTCTATGCAGATGATGCCATCATCTTTAACAGCAGAACACTCCAAGAGATACTTTCCTTCTACCTACAAAATAACTTTCAATCCATGGAGGATTGGTTTAAGCTAAATAAACTTGTCCTTTACTACAAGGAAACCAAGACTATGCTGTTCTCCAATCCTATAAATGTACCTACGAACATATGAATCTGCCAGCAGAAACACACCACCGATCTATCAATGTCTGCCTGAGTGTGCAACTAGCCCCCTAGATTGCGCCTCACGTAAAACAAAAAGATCCATCCCCCTTGCCATCCATAATGCTAGTGGTACTATATTGGATCAGATTGATTATTTTCAATACCTCAGAGTCACCCTGAATGATATTCTTTCCTTTGCACCCCATGTGGACAACATTGTCAGTCTTGTCAATAAAAAGCTAGGTGTGCTATTCAGATAACATCAGAACCTCATCCCAGAAGCCAGGCACCTTCTGGTATCCAGTACAGTCAAAAATAGTGGGGGAATTTAAGAATGCATGGGAGAGACATAAAGCAATTCTAGTGGGAGGTAGGAGGAAGTAGGTTGTTGATAAAACTAGGATCTGTAGCTTATCTGATAGGTAGGGAGATGGGCAGACTGAGTGGGTCAAGCGGTCCTTATCTGCCATCAAAGTCTATGTTTCTACGTTTCCCGCTCTTAGACTATGGCCTCCCAGTCTACAGTGTGACCACTGCCTCTGTTGTCAATAGTTATACTGGTACTAAACAAGTCCTGTTGCTTTGCACCTGGAGTGGACAGGCTCATCCATAGTTGCCCCCTATATTCCCTATCCAATTGGCTTCCCCTACAGGGCAGAATAAGGTACCAGACCTGTCTGCACAGAAAAGAAAAGTACTGCCGGGCCCTACCCCACCAGTAATACAAAACCTCCTCTGCCCAGTTACCAATCAATACACCACTAGGAATATGTCTAGGAATGTCCTGTCTGCACCCTACTGAAAAACAAACCAGGCCATGTGTTCCTTTGCAGTCAGAGCAACCTAATGGCTGAACAATCATCCTGAATCCCTGGTGGGTCTCCCCAAAATAGGCCCATTTAAGAGCAATGAAGGAGAAGGTGAGGGACCACAGTTTGACATCATGAACAACTATGGGAGGGAAGTGGACACCAGTCCATTTACAGAAAAGAAAGTCCAAAAATAACTCACAAAACTGAAAGTGGACAAGGCAATGGGACTGGATGGTATACATCCTAGAATATTAAGGGAACTATGGGAGGTGCCGGTAGCACCACTGGCAGCCCCGTTCAATGAATCACTCAATTCAGGAGTGGTTCCAGAGGACTGGAGGATGGCAGATGTAGTCTCTTTTTACAAAAGTAGGAGTAGAAAGGAGACTGGAAACTATAGACCAGTCAGCCTCACTTCAATAGTGGTGTAAATTATGGAATCACTGCTTAAAGAAAGGATTGTGGAACACCTTGAATCCAGTGGATCACAGTATTAAAGACAGCATGGATTCAAAGCAGGAAGACCATGTCAAACAAATTTAACTGATTTCTTTGACTGAGTGACAAAGGAAGTGGATCAGGAGAGTGGTGGATATGGCCTACCTGGATTTCAGTAAGGTCTTCGATTTTGTTCTACATAGAAGACTTGTGAATGGGCTGGGCAGCCTGGAAGTGGATCCCAAGGTAGTAAACTGGGTTAGGAACTGGCTGAATGATAGAAGACAGAGGGTGGTTGTAAATGGAGCTCAAGCTGAGGAAAGGATGGTGACCAACAGGTTGCCACAGGGATCAGTTTTGGGGCCAGTCCTGTTTAATGTCTTCATAAGTGACATTGCAGAGGGGCTGGACGGGAAGGTGTGATTCTTTGCAGATGGCAATAAAATCTGCAATACTCCGGGAGGGGTGGAAAATGAGGAGGGGCCTAGGTAACTGGTGGAATGGTCTAGAGTGTGGCAGGTGAGATTCAATGTGAAAAAGTATAAAATCATGCATTTGGGGTGCAAGAACCTAGGGGAGAGGGATTTGGGGTAATCATATCTGATGGCCTAAAAGCGGCCAAACAATGTGATAAGGTTGTGAGGAGAGCCACTGGGGTGCATCGGAAGAGGTATCACCAGCAGAAGAAAGGAGGTGGTGATGCCACTGTACAGATCATTGGTTAGGCCTCATTTTGATTACTGTGTTCAGTTCTGGAGGCCACACCTCTGTAAGGACATGGATAGGGTAGATTCAAAGAAGGTCAACAAAGATGGTGAAGGGCCAGCAGTAAAAGTCACATAAGGAGAGACTGGGAGACCTCAATATGTATACCCTGGAGGAGAAGAGAGACAGGGGAGATATGATAGAAACCTACAAATATCTAAAGGGCATAAATAGGGTACTAGAGGGTAGCATTTTTCTGAAAAGAAGCTGCTCAGGAATGAGAGGCATGACATGAGGTTGGAAGGGGTAGACTAAGGGGTACCATGAAGAAGTATTTCTTCACAGAAAGGGTGGCGGATGCATGGAATAGACTCCCAGCAGAGGAGGTGGTGGGGGCAAACACAGTGGGGGAGTTAAAAAATGCATGGGGCAGACATAGTGGAGCCCTAGCGAAAGGAATGTAAAGGTAAAGACGGCGGTCAAGCAGGGTCTGCATTTATTGGCGTAGGTATGGAAAATGGGCAGACGGGATGGGCCTTGTGGTCCTTATCTGCCATCAATTTTTATGTTTTTAAGTTTCTATGTAAGAGAGAACTGAAAAAGGTGCTCAAGATCACCTGGACCCCCGAGGAGCGGAGGTCGTGAGGGCTTCCCACCGCCCTCCCCCACACCAGCCAGGTGTCCCCGTGGATCGCTGCAAGGTAAAGCCCACATTTTGGCGTCATTTTGAATCAAAACCACCTTTCCAGAACCAGTCTGGCCTCCTTTTCTGCAGTTAAACAGCTGTTTCAGTGACAATATTAACACGGACCTTTAATGTGAATTTATTCTCCTAAGGGCTTTAAAATTAGAACGGTCCTTCAAGCCAAGCCTCCTACCTGTGCTTTTCAGCGGCTGCTGCTGTTTCCAGTTGGCATAGGTGTGGAGACAGTGCATTCTACAAACTTTTTTTTTCAACAGCACTGCTCCTGGCACCAGAACAGCGGTTGCCTTAAGACCACCTTGTGCCTTTTATTGGTCGTTTTTGGAATTGCTTTCTCTCCACACCATATTATGGTTTAATCAACTTGTTTAAAATCTCAGGGCTTTTTTTATGTTTATTGCTATGCTCTTTAGTACTGAGGCTGTAGCAAGCACTGTTCTAAGTAATCTCCACGCAAAGTTAAGGTCTAAACAACTGTATGTTAATTCAGGGCATTTTTCTAACAATTATTGCCATACGCTTTAGTACTAAGCTGTAGCGACTGATTCTAGTGCACTGTGCATAAGCAGCAATTGTTTAGTTAGAGTGGTTAGACTTCTACCCTTGTTGTATTTTCACTCTCTCCATTTTAAAGCTCAATTGTTGTTGGATATAGTTCCCAGTGCCTTTGCTCATTTGCCCTGCTGTGAGCTCGGTGTACAAAGCTGCCCAATCTCACCCCAGTTCCTCAGCTCTTTTGTTCTGTCCCCTCTCCTCCCTTCCCCTCCTCCTCCTGCCCTTAAACTCACCAGTCTCCTCTATCCTTCCACTGATCGCCTGGACCCCCGAGGAGCGGAGGTCGTGAGGGCTTCCCACTGCCCTCCCCCATACCAGCCAGGTGTCCCCGCGGATCGCTGCAAGGTAAAGCCCACGTTTTGGTACCATTTTGAATCAAAACCACCTTTCCAGAACCAGCCTGGCCTCCTTTTCTGCAGTTAAACAGCTGTTCCAGTGACAATAATAACACGGACCTTTAATGTGAATTTATTCTCCTAAGGGCTGTAAAATTAGAACGGTCCTTCGAGCCAAGCCTCTTACCTATGCTTTTCAGCGGCTGCTGCTGTTTCCAGTCGGTGTAGGTGCTCTATCCCCCTGAACGTTATGCGTTCGGCTCCCCACTGCCCCCACCACCACCCTTGGTCAGCTCTCCCTTTTATAGGCAGATGGTGATCACGTGGGACTGGTAATAACCTATCAGCCCACTTCTCCATCTGCAGGTTATCGTCTCCAACCACTAGTGGCCGCACTCCCACCTTACCCAAACTCCTCTCCCCATCAGCTGCCTTTCTCATCTGGTCTCCCATGTAGTGATTTCTACCTCCTAGGCCAGCAATTCTTCCTCTCTTTATCACTGCTGCCACCCAGTGGCTCAACTTGTAAATATCCTCATCTCTGGTCTTTTTTCTGCTCACACTCTCTCTGACTCCTTTCACCTCTCCTGCCCTGTGACTCATCCTTTCTCTCTCATCCCCTGCCCACTCACTCTACTCTTCCTCCTTTCCCTTGCTTGGCCCCTTCTATCATCCTCTGCTTGTGCCTCCTTGGCTGACCCCTGCCACTACATCCCCTAACCAGGCAGGGCTTATTATTATTTTTTTTCTCTTTTCCTTCCCCTGCTCATCTCCCCATGACTGCTCATCCCCCCTCCCTCTGTCCTCCCAGGAGTATGGTCAATCTCTCAAGCCAGCCAGTACTTCCACCCCCCCCCAACTCTCCTCCCGCCTGGCTCTCCACAAAGGGACTAAAAATTGCCCACTTAAATGTTCGCAGTCTATTAGCCAACCTGGCGGAACTGACTGCCTGGGTAGCCCACTACCACCCTAATATCTTAGGTATATCGGAAACTTGGTTGAAACCCCAGATCCCGGACTCTGTGATCTCCCTCCTGGGGTATAGCCACATCAGGCGTGACTGTGCAGGCAGCAAATGGGGCAGCGGGGTGCTACTCTATTACAAAGTGCACCTTGATGTGTCCTCCCTTGATCTCCCTCCTAACCCCTTCCCCCCTAGTGAGTACCTATATGCCCTCATCTTACTTGGGCATACGAAGAAGTTGCACTTGATATGTACCTACAAACCCCCCCAAGGGAGGTCTGCAAGGGCTTTCCTCCCTTCTCCACAGCACCAGCAGCTTAGTGGGGTCAAACGAAGTCCTAGTCATAGGCGATTTCAATCTAGACTGGCTGGCTCCCAACCGCAAGTTATATGAACTTCTGCTCTCAGGCCGTGCCATGAGCCAGGTCATCACTGAGCCTACCAGGCCCTCTACCCGGGGGAATAAAGGGTCGCTAATCGACTGGATCCTGTCTAACAGACCTGACAGAATCACATTCTCAGGTGTCCTCCCAGATGCCATCTCCGACCACTCGCCCACCTTCTGCACGTGGGGCTTTTCTCGGTCAAAAACCCCTAGCAAAGTGATCACAATGAGGGATTACTCTAAGCTAAATACTCATCACTTCCTCTCAGACCTCTCACTTGTTGACTGGTCAGGGGTCACCGCATTAGATGACCCAGCATGCGCCCTAGATGAATTTCTTACCAAATTCATCCCCATGCAGAACAAACACGCCCCCCTCACTAGGAGGCAAGTAAAAGGCGCTGTCACCAAATGGCTTCACGGTGGCCTTTTCTCCCTTATGAAATCTAGGGACAAATGCTGGGTGACCTACAAGGCCATCCAAAGCAGTACTGATCTCCTTGCCTACAGAACCTCCAGAAACATATGCAAAAAAGCCATCCGCTATGCTAAAAGTGAATACTGCCAATCCTCCCTGCTCTCCTCAGCCGCTAACCCAAGGAGTTTCTGGCAAAATATCAGAAGCGCTGTCGATGGGTCTGCCAGAGTGCAAGTTACCAACCTACTTATTGATGGGGTCAGCTGTAACAACCCCCTCACCATCTCATAGCACATCATAGCCCAGACAGAGGAGGAGGAGAAGGATCTGGGTGTGCTCATTACAGAGTCAATGAACAACTCAGCACAATGTAGGAAGGCAGCTGCAAAGGCCAACAAAATTCTGGGTTGTATTGCAAGGGGTATATCCTCAAGGAGGGAGGAGATGATTCTGCCACTGTATAGGTCATTAGTTAGACCACACCTGGAGTACTGCATTAATGCAGCGTCGTATCTGAAGAAGGACATGAGGCTACTGGAGGGGTGCCAGGCAAGAGCAACAAAGATGATCAAGGGTCTGGGGGACTTATCATACGAGAGGAGGTTGAAGGAGTTGAACATGTACTCACTGGAGGAGAGGAGAGACAGGGATGACATGATTGAAACCTTTAAATACATGAAAGGAATAAACAAGACGGGTACAGAGGGGCTGTTCAAAGTAAGGGAGGGGAGGGCCGCCAGGGGCCATGATATGAGACTGGAGTGAGGAAGGTTCAGGAGGGAGATGAGGAGACACTTTTTTACAGAGAGGGTGTTGGCTGGGTGGAATGCGTTACCTGCTGAAGTGGTATGCAGTAGAACAGTGGACTGCTTCAAACAAGGATGGGACAGGACAAGGGAGAGTTAATGAAGGGGAAGGGTGGGAGGGAGGGGCAGCTGCAGAATAAGGGGTGCTAGCTGCACATTCGAGCAGACTTGATGGACCTCTAGGCCTTTATCTGCTGGCAAATTTCGTATGTTCATATCTCTAATACCTTTAACTCCCTGTTCTCCGAACCTCCGGGCCCTCATTCCCTGTGCTCTGCCAGAAAGCCCCCTGACTCCCTACCTCCTGGTTCTTACTCCCATCCTCCACTCTTTCTCCAACAAGTGACTGCTCACGAGACCCAGAAGCTCCTTGTCAGCCTATCCCCCCACAGTGGGGCAGGTCATGACTGCCTCGAGCCTAAACTGCTCAGGCTAGGGCGCCATCTTCTTGCTAGGCCTGTCATGCACATTTTCAATTCCTCCCTCAGGTCTGGGTTAATCCCAGATATCTGGAAGGTGGCAAAGGTGGTACCAGTCCTAAAACATGGCAACCCCAAGGACCCCCAGAACTATCGTCCTATTGCGATATTGTCTGCTGCCTCCAAGATCCTTGAGAAAATTGTGGCCTCCCAGCTATCCCTTTACATTCAGAACCATAACCTCCTCTCACTGGCTCAACACAGATTCAGAAAAGGGCACAGCACTTCCACTGGCCCCGCTGTTGTCACCTCGACTATCAGAACTGCTGTTGACCAGGGGAACCTCACTGGTGCCATCTTTGTGGATCTCTCCAAAGCGTTCGACAAGGTTGACCACTCCCTCATCTGCTCCACCCTCTGATCCATTGGTTCCCCCCCCGCCCACACGTGGTTCTTCAATTACATCTCTGGTAGACAGCAGTACACCACCTTCAATCGTACCCACTCATCCCCTTCTCCTGTCCACTGTGGGTTCCCCCAGTTTCTCCACCCTCTTCTCCCTCTTTATTAACGAACTTCCATCCACCGGTTTCCATGGGCGCACCACTCTGTATGCGGATGACCTGGTCATTTTGACCTGTGCCCATGACATTGCCACCATAAACTCCCAGCTGAACGAGGACTTCCATCGCATTCGATCCTGGCTAGTGGATCGCAGGCTCACCATCAACCTCAAAAACCCCAAGCTATGCTGTTTGGCTCATGGCACAAGATAAAGTCCTGCCCCTCACCCCTCCAAATTCTTGATGTTGATGGCTCTCCCCTACAGACAGTGGCCTCAGTCAAGTACCTAGGCATCACTCTGGACCCGCAGCTCGATCTCACCCTGGAAATTCGTAATGTCTGCAGGGCTACAAATTATAAGCTCGGCCTTGCCTACAAAGCTAAAAACTGCCTAACCCCTGCAGCTCGTTTGGCGTTAGCCAGAGGGGTCCTTCTCCCTACTCTCTGTTACGGGATGGTTACCTTTGCCCCTGTACCCCCATCCAGCCTTCAGAAACAGGACACCACCTACAATAACATCTGCCGCTTTGCCCTTTCTGCTCCTCCCCTCACTCACCATTGTGACCTCTACTCCCGACTGGAGTGGCTCCCTCCAGAAAAGCATTGCACCTTCGTGCTTGGTAATTTCATTGACAACATTATAAGATCGGCCACTCCCTCCGCCCTCATCCCCCAAACCCTGGCCCCCCATCCTATCAGCTGAGATCAAGTGAGGCCCTCGATCGGCTTGTCCCTAGAACTCGCTCCCTCATGGGGGACCAGGCCTTATCCTCCTTCATCCCAAAAATCTGGAACTCATTCCCAGTCCTTACCTGGTCCGTGCCCTCACATCCCCATTTCAAAACCTCGCTCTGGCACTTCCTGAAACCTCCTCCGCTTGCCTTGTACCTCCTAGATTCACCCCCCCTACTCATGTACCATAAGCTCCCAGGGTTCCACTGCACCTTACCCCTCTGAACTAGCAACACAATTCAGACTTTTCACCCTTCTCCATCCTCTCCCTCACTCCTCCCTCCCAAATTGGCCTCACCAGTTCCACCCAGTCCCTCCCCCACCCCCACCCGTTTTTCCTCCCATGCACTTACTTCTGATAGCGCTAATTTAGCTCATAAATTGTACCTAAATTTGCCTGGTTTTACCTAAATTTGCTTAGCTTTACTCCATAATTGTGTGTACCGTGTCCCCTAGCCTCAACTCTAATGACGCCTTGCTTTCTCTTTCTTTCAGGTAATGTCTGTTGTTTTCTTGTTTGCTAAATTTGTACTTTACTGTTAGCTGCCTATCCATTTCCTGTTAATCCTGTTTTTTGCTCAACTGTATGTAATTGACTCCTGTATGCTACTACCTATGTAACCCTCCCGGGTCGCACCTGAAAATAGGCACTTGGCTGTTTAGTGTGCCCTACCCAGTTAACAAAAACAAATAAATAAATAAATGTAATTGTTATAACTGACATACAGTACTCATCTATTGTAAATGATTTTAAAATTCATTGTTATTACTATCTTATCCTGATACATTAATGTCATGTACTCTTCAGTAGGTTTCACTTGAACTGTCCTGCCCTTAACAACATGATATGCTTTAATATGAACTTGCAACTACCTGCCTGTACTGTTACTCGACAATGTTCCACTGGAATTGTGTACTTTGCATTTTATCATTAATTTCTCTGTGCACATTGTCCTTGTTCATTGATGTGGAACCTTTGTAAAAGAGCACCTGTGCTCAAAGGTTTATTTCTGAATGAATAACTAAATAAATAATTTAAATAATAAGTTAACCTTTGACCTACAGTGACAGGGTGTCATGAAAAAAGGAAACAGAATACTGGGCTGCATTAGCCGGACCATCAGCAGTAGAGCCAGAAAGGTGATGATGCCTTTGTATTGTGCCCTGTTGTGGCCGCACTTGGAGTACTGTGGGCAGTTTGGTAAAATATATAAAAAGTGAAATATAAGGAAGTTGGAGGGAGTGTAGACAACAACCACTAAACTGGTGGCAAACATTAAAGATTTAACATACTGTACGAGGAAAGACTCAGGGATCTACAGTATGTACACCTTGGAATATAGGAGGTAGTGAAGGATCTATGTCTTATCTATAGGACACATAATGATAAAGACCTATGGGAATGTACTGGCTAAGAAACCAAGGAGCAGTGGAGGGATACCAGGTATGACAGCATGCAGAGAAATACAAGAAAAACTTAAGAAGAGCATGGTTAAACCAGAGAGTTGTAGCAATCTGGAATGGCCTTCCAAAGCATGGGTGTATAATGCCAATAAGAAAGCATTTTATGGCTTCACTGGACATTTATTTGATTAGTAAGGGGGATATCTGCATATGTTTATTAATGAATTGAGTCAAAATGTCTAATGCTAATAGGCTCGTATTGATCCTGTGAATCTTATAATTTGTGAATAAGGATGGAGACCCTTCTTCCTTTAGCTTTTGCTGTAGTGTGAACCTCTAGCCCAGCCCACTCATGTTGCGGTTTCTTGGTGTTTTGGGACCACAGTATCATCTCTTGCAGAAGGGTAACCTGGGTGCCTAACCTTTAAAGATGTGCTAATACTTGTTTCCTTTTAACTTGGGAGTTCATACCCATCACATTCTAGCTATGTAATATTAAATCTGACATATTTGTATAAGTCGTTGATGAGAAAGAAGCATGGCCATCATGAGGGCACAGTGCATGGGAATGTAGCTTTAACTAGCTAACATGGCATACCAGTGAGGAGCCTTTCACTACATATCTAGCTGTGTTTTCTGAGGCACATAGTACAATCAAATGAAATGTAACAAAAATTGTAAATGTTCAACCAATAGCATACATTTAAATAATAAAAAAAACAGAATAACTATATACAACAGTAACAGTTCTGAGGTGATAGGAAGAGTGGTGGGCTCCAGGTAGCAGCCCAAGACCTCTTACAAGCTTTCATGAGCAGTGACTAGGCTTAGCTTTGAGGGTTCAATGAGTATCCTGAAACCCGAAGGTTGTGAGCCTTGTGTTACCTAGATTTCAGGGTACTGGGAGAAATTGCCATTAACAGAGTTGGGAGGGTCACTAGCTGTACTGAAGAAGCCTAGCTGTGCTGGAGAGTCAGGCAGGGTGTTTTTTGGTAGAGGGGATTAATATCCATGGCTCCAAGCTCTGATAAAACTCATGAGGAGGGTGGTGAGAGTAGCAGAGTAGTCAATTGCAGGGGACCTAAGAGGAGGGAATGGGCTATCTGGCTTCTGGTTGGGCAACAAGGAACAGGAGGGAGCATGCAAAAAAGAGGCCCATAGTGTTCTCTCAATTCAAAAAATGGTCATCCTGTCAGCTTTACCATTGGCCATCTGAAAAGTGAGAGCAGGCTCGGACCATTCCATTGCTTTACTTTGGGGGTACCCCAGGGTACCTCTTAGCTGGAAGCAAGCCACATAGCTTTGCTGTTTGTATGTCCAATACCTCTGATGCCACCCAGGCCCCACTGGGTTCATTGTATAAGGGCCGGTTGAACACCTCCGATGTTACCCAGCCCATAGGTGTCTGAAGGTCTGCCCCTTGACTAATGCCATATAACTCAGTCATGAGCCATCTCCTCTACCTCTGCAAGCAGGTTGGCTGGTGGGGGTTCTCAGGTGGTGGATGGAAAGCTGTATGTGTGGGAAGTTGCATGCCATCTCCTGCTGGCCTCTTAATAGGTTGCTCTTCTCCCTTCCACTGGTGTGAAAAGGGACTGTAGACCAATACAGTGGGCAGTCCTTCTACATCTCTTAGCTGTGTTTACTAGCACTTGTTTATTTGGATAGCCATAGCAGGTGGGGTTTGCTATAGTGCAGAGATGAAGAGTGTACTCTATGGCTTTTTACTATTGCCTTGGGGCTGGGGTGATTAGGAATATTTTTCTAATTTATGACCCATAATAGTGAGGTAAGGATACTGGGAGGGGGGCTATCTTGATGGGGAAATGAAATAGAACCCCTGTAACACCTCAGGATTGATGCCTGGCAGGGATTCAGTGAGGTGGTAAAAGATACAGCAAACTGTAAACATGCAAGCATTGTTGCTTAATCTGTTGAGTGGTTTGAGAGGATGCCTCACACAGGAAGGACCCGTTGCTTACTACTCAGTCTACTGAAGTAGTACATACATGTGCACTGTTCCTATCCTGCTCCTTGATGTTTGGAGGGGGTCTGCAGTCTTTGTCAGTGGACAATAAGAAAAAATAAGGAATTTATAGTCACAGTCAACAGTGCTGCTGCAGAAGGCACCAACATTACTCAGCATGACCTGTAAGGCCAAACCATAGTAACATTACAGGATAGAAAAAAACAGAGGGTAGCAAGGATTATTGGTTCTGTTTGGCAGGTCTCATCATTGTCCTCTCAATTTCTATGCTTGGTGATCACATGTGTGTGGCTTGATTATATGTGAAAGCATTCAGGTAGAGGGAGGAGCAGCCATGAATGTGAAGAAAGCAAATTGCAACTGATTTTGGGGTGAGCAGTTTGCATCACTTTAGGCTAGATGTGACCTGCATTGTTCTGAATGCAAGTTTGTATTTCTTGCTGGCTGCATGGATCCTAAACACTGGACTGGTCAAGGACTGCAGATAAGTGGTTGCAGTGAGCAGGGTCACAATGTGGTTGGCAAGGAAGGATGCCTCATGAGGGAGTTGGTGTGGATCCCCATCAGCTGTGTCATAGTAGCCATGCAGTTTGCAACTTGAGAGTGACAAATTCTTTATAGAAGACAATTAAAGGAGGCATGGTACCAATGTTGCATTTACCAGGGAGTTGAGGCAGTAAAAAAGTGTTGGGAGGCAATGTGGGTGGGGTCCAAACTGCGTATGCTACATAGCAGAGTTGCTTCTTTGTGGAAACATTTAAAGGTGTTGGCAGTTATAAGAAACCACTGAGCAAGCAGGTTTGAATGGTATCCTCTACCCCACTTCCACCAAAAGATCTTGCAGTAGATAGGCTAGATTTAGCTTGGAAGCAGAATTATGCTGAACAGGTTGGTTGTATATTTAGGCAGGGTGAAGAAATTTGTCACTGTGAGGTGCCTTTATGCCAAAATGAGGATAGGGAGGCTGTAAAGTTATGGGGCTGCCTTGATCCTACAAGTTGCTCCACTTGCCAATCAGTTAGTGTGCCCACCCTGCTACAGTGTTGCAGGCTGAGGAGGCACTGGGGTGGGAAAGCTGGTTGTCAAGCAGTTCAGGGGTGGGGAAGGGAGACTGGAAGCCTATACTACTACAAAATAAGTGGATTGTAGACTGTTGTGAAAGTCAGTGTACTAGGCTTCACCTGTCCTTCCACACACAGGCACACATATTTCATCTTGTCCTGTGGAGATGTTTTTAACATAGAAACAGTACATTTCATTCTGATCCTGCCCCCATTCCATTTGACAAAGCAGGAAGTGTTTGTACCCCAATCAACTCCTTGATTTATCCTTACTAGCTATAACAGAAACTTGGGGCAATGCGGATAGAATTTGAACCGCCGAAATTCCGGGATATAAACATTATTTCAAAAATAGACCGGATAACAAAATAGGTGGTGGGGTCAGTCTTTATGTTAAAGATAGTATCATTTCTTATAAATCCTCAGTAAGTGTGCAGTCTGAAAGTGTATGGCTGTATATTCAACCTAAGGGTTTTTCCCAAATTTTAGTTGGGACTTGTTACCGCCCTCCTTCGTCAGATTTTAACCAAAGCTCACGGTTAACCGATGAAATTTCCCAGTTAGCCAATAATGGCTCAGTTCTAATCTTAGGCGACTTCAATTTACCAACTATAAACTGTGAAACTTTAATGGGCTCAAACCATTACGATCATAAGTTTCTTACAACCATTATCGATCTGGGGCTCTACCAATTGGTCAAAGAACGTACCCGGGGTAGTAACATCTTGGACCTTGTCATAACTAACATAGATATCCCTGTGAATGACCTATTAATATCTGAACCTCTTGGTAATAGTGATCACATGTCCATATTTCTTACTATCTCACTATCCCAACGCCCTGTAATAGATAAGCAAAAAATTAAACAATACGATCGAGCAGATTTTCAAAAAATAAATTGTCACCTTGGAGCACTTGATTGGGACAATATTTTTTCTTCTCTTGATACTGTTGAAGCATGGGATTTCTTAAAAACACAAATTCAAATACTTGAGCAACAGTATGTCCCAGAAATACATAAGTACAATAATAAAGGTAAAATTCCGCCATGGTTCAATATATCTATAAAAAAAACAAATTACACATAAACACAAGTTATTTTCATTATTAAAAAAATGTCCCACTAATCTAAACAAATAATTGCTAATTAAATATAGGGAATTGGTTAACATATTAAAAAAACTAATTTTGAAAGCCAAAAGTAACCTGGAATTTCGTATTGCACACACTAATGATTCACATAAAGCATTGTACGCTTACTTAAACAGCAAAAAGGGTAACTGCAGAACTATTGACCCACTAAATATAAACAACACAATAATAACCTCTGATTTTACAACTGCCTCTGCATTAAATAATTATTTTTCATCAGTATTTGTTCAGGATCCATCTCAAATTCTCTCTGATAGACCTCCATTAGGCAACATAGAATACAATGTGTTACAGAATGATATCCACAAATTACTAATAACATTAAAAAAATCAACAAGTCCTGGCCCGGATGATATTTGTCACAAATTCCTTTTGGGAGTTAAAGACACTATTGCTCTACCACTCACTATTATTTTTAACAAATCTCGTCATGAATCTAGGGTTCCCCCTGACTCATAAACTGCAATAGTAACCCCCATTTTCAAACAGGGTTCCCAGTCAAAAGTTGATAACTATCGCCCAATTAGTCTAACCTCAATTCCTTTTAAATTATTGGAAAAAATAATCAAAACTTTTCTTGAGAAAGAAATGGAATCCCTAAACATAATTGATATAACTCAACATGGATTTAGAACAGGTCTGTCCTGTACTACAAATTTGCTATCATTCTACAATTACATTAGCATGAATCTTGACTTAAATATTCCTACTGATGTCATTTTACTAGATTATAGTAAAGCATTTGATAAAGTGTCAAATGTCATTTTGATTAATAAACTCATTCATTTAGGATTTTCATCAACATTAGTCTCATGGATAAAAAATTGGCTGAGTATTGCACTCAGAGGGTTCGGGTTAATGGCACCCTATCAGACTTGGGTAGGGTGACGAGCGGTGTTCCTCAGGGCTTCATCTTGGGACCCACCCTATTCAATATTTTCATCAGTGATATGAAAATTTGTTCATCTAACATCCTTATGAAGTTTGAAGATGATACTAAACTAGGGGGTGCTGTGAACAATGCAGCTAACAAACAAACATTATTAACTGACCTTGCTTTAATCGAACACTTGGCTCTTACAAAAAAATGTACTTTAATGTAACAAAATGTGCAGTTTTACATATGGGGAAAAATAACCCCAAACAGGTATACACTTTGAACAATACAATTATTAAGGTTACCTGCATTGAAAAAGATCTGGGGATTCTAGTAAACAATAAATTTTCCCCATCTTCTCATTGTAATAAAATCGCCAATCAAACTAATGCTCTTCTGCTCAGGATAAATAGTACATTTGTCTCTAAAACTGAACAGTGAATTATGACCCTGTATAGATCTCATGTCAGACCCTACTTGGACTATGGCTCCCCTTTTTGGAGTCCTTATCTTATCTCGGATATAAATAGAATTGAACAAATTCAACACAGAGCTACAAAAATTATTCCACACCTTGCACACTTACAGTAGATTATGAGTCTAGATTACAGAAGACAGGCTTACACTTACTCAAACTGAGAAGAACAAGAGGTGATCTATTACAGCTATTCAAGATTATTAAATCACCCACTCTGATGGAGCAATGTGGTATAACACTATCCTCCAGAAAAATTGTAGCCAGGTTACACGACAAGCAATTGGATATTAAAAAATGTAATACAAACAAAAGGCAAAACTTCTTTTCCATAAGAACTCCTAAGTTATGGAATACTTTACTTCAAGACATTATTGATTCACCTACTGTTATGATCTTTAAAATCAAACTTGACAAATGGTTAACAAGACAGTATCATAATAATGATCCACACTTGTGGAGGACAATCTCGATAGGCTATGGACTTCTTTTGTCCTTTTAACCAAGTAACCAAGTAACCAAGTAATCATGCTGGCTACCACTTCAACCCACAAAGTGGAAGGTTGGGGTTGTACATTTGCATCAGGTGCTTATGTGGGGCAGCTTGTTGTTGTTGTGATTAAATGGGATGGCATTGGCTATTCTGCTTTAATGGTTGTACATGAGGCAGAATCCAAGGGTGGTTCACCTGCCAAAGGAACATGCCAATTTTTAGTAAGAAATGCAGCGTGATCTGTTTCTTATTCTCCAGAGTCCTTAACATCAATCCCACTTTGACTCCTTGACTTGCTAGCAGGGAGGGAGTGGTCCTTCTGATTTCTGGTCTGTGTCTGGTTCCTGCACTTAGATTTAGGAGGCAAAGCCCATCACTCTTCATCCAGGATCTGAAAAGTGGGGTGGAGTTGTACTGAGTGAGATGTCTGGGTGGTGTCCAAGGGGGTGACCTCAGGAGTGAGACCAGTCCTGGACTGAGTACTGCTGTTAGTTGTCACTGACCACTGGCTGTCTAGGTATAGCACAGTTGCATCCGGGGTATTAAATGTTTTGGTAGCTCCATTCACTGTTTTTCTGAACTGAGCTGGGAATCTCAAGATGAAAAGGATATTTAGCTTATGGAGCTATTGTCTGAATGAAGTACATGCCCCCCAACAAGATGTTAAGCCCTTAGAAAAATCCTGAAAAATAAACACAGGGTGTCTTGCCATTCCAGATGCCCTGGTTCACTAGCCTTCTATAAAATATTTTCTTTTTTTATTTGATAGCGTAGGAATCTCACCAGTATGGGCCTTGTCACTCATTTGTTTGTTTTTTTCTTTGGTGGTGCAAAATGAAAGTGCAATAGCTAGCTGGTAAAATGATAAAGACAGTCAGGCCTGAAAGGGTATAAAGACTGCTCAAAAAGTGATTTCTCAGAATCACTGCAAAATCACCTTCTGGGCTGGATTTGAAAAAATTCACCTTCCTGGGTCATGAGATATGGCCAAAAAAAGGCCATGTTGACAGTTTGGGGTAAAAAAAAGTTTTAAAATGGCCTTGCTATAAACAGATGTTGTTTTTCCATATAAAGACAAAGTTCTTCTTTTACGAGCAGATTTTCTTCTTTCATATGGGCTCATGAAACAAGATCACAAAAGAAGCAATCTCATGAAGAAGATCAATAAGGAAGAATCTCACTTTATTAAAGAAGAAATTCTTCTTTCATGAGTGTATTTTGATATGAAAGAAGATCACGAAACAGATCTCACAAAAGAAGATCAAAAATTATCATGAAACAAAAAATGTCTTCATTGTGAGATTCAATTCTTGTTTTGTGAGCTGAGATTCTTCTTTGGTAAAACTTACGAAAGGATTTCAGCTCACAAAGGAATGATTGGAAGCCCTCAGGAAGCTTTCCACTGAGGATTTTAGGGATTCCCAAAACCTTATTTTTGGGTTGTTTTTCAAAAGAACAAACTCCAGAATTGAACTAAACAGGCCATATTTAGATAGAGTCATGGGTTTATTTTATTCCAGGACATCATTTTTGTTAGTTTCAATTTTTGTTTTAAGTTAAAAACAAGATGGGTTCCATATGAATAAAGATTTTTTTCTCATAAAAGAAGATTTTGGACTCACTTCATTCCTGAGCCAGAGATCCTTGTTTCACATCGGACATATAAACAAAAGACTCTACTGAGCATGCTTAAAACCAAAAATTCAAATCCTTACAACTTGGGATCCAATTAACATTTTTTCATCAAAAATAGGCCTCTACCTAGGGCAAGACCATTTTATGCTGCAATGTTCAGAACAAAATTCCAAACCATCTGGGCTGTAAGTGAGAGCAAACAATGGCCCAAACCACTGATCACTCCTTTTCACTGTCAGGAACTCAGAACCAGATGTCCAACCATGACAAAACTTGCTAAATCAAGAGATCTTGCCCTCCCAACCCTGCATGCAAATTTTCATGCAATTCCACTGAATGGGGGGAGTTATTAAAATGCAAAAGGGGTTTAACATTAAACACCTACTGAACCCTAACTATAGGGTGCAGCTGCACCCCTAGAATTAATCTCTCTCTCTCTCTCTCTCTCTCTCTCTCTCTCTCTATATATATATATATATATATATACACACACATACAGACATATATACAAAATATTTTACCTAGTGACAACAGTAACAGCAACATATCAACAAATATGTCTGTTACAGTTGTCACAATGGATAAAAGGTTCAATGAGAGGCCAACAGTGAGTGTTGTGCTTGTGCAACTGTTAGTTATACTTTGGCTTGTCTCTTCCTTTGGTTTTCTACCCTCAGTAGAGGTGCCAGTAGAACAATCTCAAGGCTAAAGAAAGTGTTATAGCTAAAGAGCCACACCAGAGTCAGAGCACTAGAGATGGAGGAGGAGACAGAGGGGGTACATGAGAACACTAAGCCGGGTACTGATGAATTATGGTGATTTAAGTAGCTGGGAAGGGTGAGGAGTTTGGAGGCTCCACTGAACTGCAGAGTAAACATTTGAATTCAATAGGAGGCCAACAGTGTGTGTGTGTGTGTGTGTGTGTTGTGCTTGTGCAGCAATTTTTGATACTTTGGCTTGTCCATTCCTCTGGTTTTCCATCTTCAGTAGCGGTACTAGGAGAATAGTCTTGAGGTTAAAGGAAAAGTGATAGCTAAAGAGTCAAAGGTACAAAGTCAGATGTAACAGAACACATTTCCTCCAACTCACAGAACTGGCTCAATAACACAGTGAGAGAAAAGACAAATAGGTGGAGGAAGCCTCTGGGGAATGAAGATTACTGGCTAGTCTTCCCTCCAGGCTTATAATTAAAAAGCTACCTGTTTTAAGCTTAGCAGAATTCTAATTTTGGATTTCTGATATATGTTTGAAAGCATGATGATGTCCAGCAACCAATTACTTTCTTTATGTGATCTGGGATGTTCTTTCAGGATGCTCAAGTGGCTGCTTCTATTCTAAATGAATGTCCATAGAGGGAAGAGGCTTTCAAGACCCAGGTAAGACAGTGGTGTTCTGACATGAAGGGCAAACCAGGAAGTAGTCATGATGGAATAGGACACAGTATACAGAAGAGGATGAACAGCATCAGGATGTCTGCCTGAGGATTGCAGCAAACTAAGAACTTGAATACCACTTGAAATCTGGTTGAGTTTTTTTTTTTTTTTGCAAAATAAGAGACGTGGACTCCTTTGCTGATTCTGCCAGTTTTTGATCTTTGTGGGATGAGGATGAAATGATCCACATATACTTCTGTATGCAGTTATTTCTGAGATGAATAGATAGATCAAATACTAATAAAGATGATGTAAATTCACCAGATTGCAAAAATCCAAAGAAGGCCAAAATCATAGCAGACTGTAAAGATCAGCAGTTGGTCTGAAAATGCCACTATTTAGGAGAAGCATCATTTGAAAATATAGGTTGTAATCCATGGGTTTCCTTGTTGCGGTTTCTGATGGAGTCTCTTTTCTTATACCTTGAATGAAGGCTTTGATTTTTGGGTTTGATAGATAAGAGATTGGTACAGCAGTTCCAGTAGGAATGAAATGTAGTTGTGCCTCAGTAAATCACAAAATTCTGAATTAAACTGCAGGGGACAGTGCAATTCAATGAAAATGAAGCCCTTTTGCCATGCACTATTTTGTGACATGTCACATATTGCAATTTACAGCTTTACGTTGTAGCTGGCTCCAATGTACAACAGACCAAGAGGACATCAAAGTGAACTGGCTGACAGAAATATTCTGTTTGATTGTTGTGGCTGACAAGCGAAAGGTTTGAGAGCAATATGATGCACATGCCAAAATGAGAGGGACAGAGCATTGTAAAGGTCCACATTTTGTATGATACAAAAGCTAGTGAATTTCTTTCAGGCTACTTTATATGACACTTGAGCTGATGAAGTTAAAGAGTTCCAGATAGTAAGTGAGGCATAACTGACAAGTAGAGTTATGTCATTTGCAGCTCAAAAATTAAGGCATGGAAGTCATCTCCTGATTGGCTTGTGGAAAGGCAACTCTAAATTGCTGGAAATGTAATCAGAAAAGAAAGTCAGCTGCAAAATTAGAAGAACCAGAAATATACACACACTGAACTACCAGGTGGAAAAGTAAAAAGGTCCATGTCAATCATCTCAGGAAGTTCATTATAGAATGAGAGGAAGAATTTCTTTTGTTTATGATAGCTACGGCTTTAGGGGTATCCACATATATAGCTATGATGTGATTATTCCATGCTTGTCCCCAAATGTGTGTGGCTACAACAATAGGGTCGATTTCACACAAAGATGATGCTGACTGAAAACTGGGATGGTGGTTGATTTCAGGAGGCCAGACATAAACAAACCAGTAGGTATCATGAATGACAGCAAAACAAAATGAAGGAGGAGTAGCATTCTCACAGACTGGGAGTTGATTTTATGGAGGTGGATCATTGTAGAACATGGATATTCTGTTCCATTCTGATAAGAAGAGGGACCACATTACCAAGTCTGATCTTACAAACCAGTAGTTGTTATGTGATGATCCAGAGGTATGGCTAAATGAGCTAAACTAAGCAGATAGGATGTGAAACTCCTACCTTGTGGAATGATTCTAATAGCAAAAGAGAAACAGTCCAATAAAGGATGGAGTTCTAGTTTGGTACTTCGATACTGGATCGTGTTGAAGAAACGATTGAAATCAAGTTTGAACATCATTGTTAATTCTCCTGAGAAAGGGAGGCTTCCATTTTTAGGATATCTAGCTAGATATCTAAGACTTCTAGTGCAGTTACTTCTCCTTCTGTTTTTTTTATCTTCTGAGGAATGTTAAAGGGATACTAAACAATGCAGAGATTGCTCAAACTGTGAAAGTCCATGAAAAGTTATTCTGAATGCGGTATTTGGCTTCCTTGCATGTGTCAATTGTCCCGAGATATGACTATTTAAATCATCTGTAAATTAAAACAAGGCAGCAGCCATTTCATACAATTTTAAAACAGAAAGTGATGTCACTGTGGGGGGAGCTGTAATTAGAAACATACAGCTTGCCCCTCAGTGACATCACTACCAATTTGCAAGACTACATAAAATGGCTGTTGCTATGGTTTGATTTACATATAACTTAGCTATTCATATCTCAAAACTCCTGTCCCCTACAGGTAAACCCAATACCTCATTTGAAAGATCTTTCCATGGGTTTTCACAATTTGAGTGACCCCCTACAATGTGTACTGTCCCTTTAAGTGAAGAGATGACGTTCGAAAGACAAGTGATGCTAGTAGCTGGAGGAGACTCTGGATTGTTAATGAGAAGAAAATCATTCAAAAGTTGAAATATGAACAGATCGCTACATATAATAAAAAATATCTATCACAAACAATTAGAAGAAGTGTCAAAAAGGCTTGGACTACATTTGCACCCAAATGTGAGGCACACAATGAAGTAGTACTGGTTTCTCCAAGAAATTCCATACACGTGCCATAGAGACCGATGAATAGGTAATAATTTAAAGGCGCCTATAATATCTACTTTTGCCAAGCAGGCAATGAGTCCAGCAATCTTAATAAATTAAATATCATCATCAATTCTTGTGTAGATAAGTGAGAAAACTTCAGATGGTATGAGAGAATTGAAGCTCGGATCTGCTGTTGAATGAGGAGCTGATAGGTCAATGATGAGACATTTCTTTCCCAAATACTTTCAGATGACTATTCCAATGGGACTGATTTTGAAAGATGGAAAAGAGAGAGCTAAAAAAAGGGACAGATGATAAATCCTTTGGATAGTTCTTTCACCAGTAAGGTATCAACAACTTCAGGTTCAACTGCAGCAGATTAAAGATTGGGGCATTGAACATAAGTAGTAGGGGCAGTGTGACGTGCTTTATGAAATCCATTTGATAGACCCGAAATAAGGAGCTGAATGATAGATTGTGACAAATGAGTTGATAAAAGCTGCTGAAACTGAAAAATGTTAACTGCTGCCAATTGTCATTTTTTGCTGTGATCAGGTATAGAACTTGGCATTCTGTGACAAACCAGTTTCAAACACGCTTCTCCACCATGACTACAAGCACATTGGAGAGTAAAAGATGGTGCAAAGCAGGCTGTCTCATTGATTTTTACAGAGTGATCTCCAGGCAGGAAAGATTAGTTGCATCCATGTTTATCCAAAAGATGTCTTGGTGTGTAGATTGTTGAGAAGTTGATGGGCAGTTCAAAGCAGAAGTGAAAGGTGGTTGCTTTTCAGTAACATTTGGAGCATACAAGACAGCAAGATGGGAGAAGGAGCCACATACAGCACACATTAATGCTCACTGACCAGAAAAATATCTACAAAACAATTCATTGTCAAGGGATGACTGAGAAATACACACACTGAACTTGGATAGGTAAGCAGCTGCATTTGCCATGAAGGATTTGTGGTAATCACAGAAGTGGGTACCACCATATCAAATTGCAAGGTCAACAATAAGACAGAGGTAGGTATATAATTCTTCATGCCTGGATGGAAATGCCTCACACACAATTTCACAGTAGTCAGGAAAGGCAGCAACAAATTCTGCTACAGTTTAATTTCTTTAGGAGCCACCGATCTTTAGCCTTTAGTATTTTAGAAATATCTAGGCAGAAAACAGTCCTGTTTCCTATAGTTAAGATAAGAAGGACTATGAGATTAATGTCTTTCACTTCAATAATGTCCTTCCTGACATGATTACCAACCAGATGCATAGGACAACCAGTAATTGGCAATTGAGTCAGAGAGGAAGGAGTGGTACCTGTCATAAATGCAGTTGGTATGGAGACATTAGAACTTTTTGACCTTACGAAGGAGTTACAGTTGGTAATTAAGGTCCTGATGGAGCTTTTTGACATACTGAAGGAGCTTCAGGAGTTCTTAGGAGAGTTTGTGCAGATTGCGGTTCTTGGGATACAGAAGGCATGGATTCTGAGGCAGCTACTCTAGAATCTAGGTTTGATACTGAGGTATTGATTTGAAGAATCAGGTCATGCAGTTTGGAAAACTGAGAAGTAGCAGGAGTTTGATCAGGAATCTGAGACTGTACAGGTGTGGTCACAGGAGTAGGTTTCTCTGAAATAACAGCTATGTACAGGTTAAAAAGTTCCAGCTATTTGGCAGTAGCAGAAAAGGGGCTTTTAGCTTACAGAAGATGGCCACAAGTATAGGAATGGTCCACCCTTTTTAACATCTCCTGGGATTTAGCTGCTACTGTCCTATAAATAACCTGAGGAGAATCAGAATCAGAATATTCTTGGTCTGAAGGACCAGTGGTCCTATTGTTTGGTTAAGACATGGCAGCTATTAAATAAAAAAAACAGAAGAAATGTAAAGGTCACATTGGAAGCCTGTCACAAGAGGTAACTGCTAATGGTAGCTGATCCCGGTGTCCTAAGCAGTACTCAAAAGTGGGACCCAGTTCCAAGTACAGGCTTGGCTAGGCAAACGGCTATGTGATTATGAGTCTCAAAGGCCATTACACTACTATTATATTGCTTATCCATGAGCCATGAGACTGAGGAACTGCTAAGGGATGACTGAATGAGAAAAGGGCTCCAAACCAGCACTCACCAAAACATACAGTAGGAGTGCTGATGGAGAGCTATGCCATAGAGACATCAGAGCTGACTGCTATCCTCTTAAAGGACAATTGAGAGGGAAACATAATACACATACAAAGCAGACAGAAGCAGTAAGAAAGCTGAGGAATCCAGGTTTGGAATGCTACAGGAATAGTGCAAAGCATCAATCAGAAAAATCAGTAAGAAGCAGAAGAGTAAATCAGTCAGTTAGGAGAGGCTGACAATGATCAATGAAGAAGGCACCACAGAAGCCAACTACTTGCAAGCCAAAAAAGAAGAAGGGACTGACAGAAATGGCTGGTCAGAGCACAGATGAAAAGGAGGGCAATACCAAGGTGGAACAAAATAACAGAAGGTGCAGAACAAGCACACAAGAAGCACCAGACCACTGGTGAACAAGCCAAACCAGTCTGTCCAAGCAGGGAGGGAGAGCCACGGGGGAGCGCAGAGGGCAGGAGAAAATACATGGAGAGCATAGAGGCAAGACAGAAGGGGAGTGGCAGAGACGTGAAGGGGGGTGAGCAGGGGCAGCAGAACCGTAGCCACAAAAAGGAAAGAACAAAGGGTGTGAGGGGGCAGGAGATAAACCAGGGAACACGGAAAATAAAAACAAAGTATAACTGAGCAAAATGGGGGGTGGGGAAGCTGTGAGAGAAACATCAAGGACAAAGGAAAGGAACAGCAGGAAACAACAGAAAGCAATGGAAAAATGGCAAGGAAAAACAGACAAAGGAGTCAACAATGAACAGGCAGTAGAGAAGAGCCATGCAACATGGATGATAGGTATATTAAAACAGTAGGCAGGGAACTAATGAAATATGGGTTTTTAAGTAGCTGGGAAGGGGGAAGAAGCCTGTCAGACCCAATTGAACTGAATGTACACCTTTGAATTATGGTCATCACAGTGAAATACTGAACCAGTCAGAAGGCAGCTTTCACAATGCTAATTTTATTTATTTATTTTATTTATTCGATTGATGACCAGGTAGGTGCAATGGTCCAGGGATCGTTTTCAGGCATGAGCCAGGCCATGGAAATGGCACAGAATACAGCAACGATAGAAAGCAATACAATACAATGCAAAGTACTGTGCAATTAAATACAGGTAGAGTTTTATAAGCTGTACTGGGTAAGAACAGGAGCAGCAGAGAGTACAAATAACAAATACAAAATATAAAATGAGCACTAGACTAATAGACCATTGGCATCACAATGGGTAGTGCAGCACTGAGGACAGCTGTTAACATCAAAAATGGTGCATGGAGTGTGGGGGCACCACTAGATATCAGGGATTAATATTATAATGACAGGAACACTGAACAGAGGTTGGGGGGGCATCACTAGACAGCAAGGATAAATTAACTAATTAGGAGGAAAGTGATCGGAGGGTGGGGGGGGTGGCACTAGACATCAGGGATATATTACATAATTACGAGGAAGGCAGTCAGTGCATGGGGATGCCACTAGACAGCAGGGAAAAATAAAGAAAAATTACGGGGATGGTGATTGGAGGATGGGCGGTGCCACTAGACACCAGAGCAAAATAATATCATCACAGTGATCAAGATCAGAGGGTGGAGGGTACCACTTGACACCATGGATAAATGTTACAATTATGAGGATGGTGAACAGATGGGGGCACCACTAGACACCAGGGATATATGTTACAATTATGGGGATGGTGAATGGAGGAAGGGGGTGGCATTAGGAACCAGGGATAAATGTTATAATTAAGGAGATGACAAACAGAGGGTGCAGGGAGCCACTAGACATCAGGGACATATTAAATAGTTACAGGAATGGTGACTGGAGGGTGTAGGGTGCCACTAGACTCCAGGGAGAATTAAAAAAATATAGGGACAGCAATCTGAGGGTGAGGGTTGTCACTACACATACTACTACACAAAATTATTTTATTATTTGAAGGAATCCTTTTCCATATCAAACTGGAAAATGAAACAAAAAAGGATTCCTTCAAACAGTAATAGAATAACTAAAAAATAAAGTCCAAACTCTTTTTTCCATTTGAACGAAAAAGGTCATACAGTAAAAAAAGGAAAAAAAACTAAGTCCAAAATATTTTTCCATATCAATGGGTCCTTCTTTGTTTGAATGGAAAAAGTGATACGAAAAAGCTGACAAGCAGAGCAAAACTTGCAAAGTCAAGAGATCTACCCCACAACAGTGCACATACAAACATCCGTGCAACTCCATTGAATGGTTGTGAAACTATTAAAGTTCAAAATTTGAAGTTTAACAAAGAAACCCCGGCTCAACCCTAAATAATAGTGGCACTACAGCCCCAATGTAATAGAATAGCCCAACTCAGAATACACAATTTATCATCACTAGTGAGCAGGTAGGACTCTATATTAAGGTAGAAAAAGCATTTTAATGTTAAACTATGATTTGAGCACCTTAATAATGCAACCTCGGCTCATCTGGTTTGCCTGTAATTTAGCAGACATGTAGTCAGTCCATGAACTCTGGATTTTGTAAATTTTGTAGCAATGGGTTCATCAGGTGCACGTCACAGAGGAGAAAATACATACAAATTCAGAGAAACATAGCATTTGTTGGCAGAAAAGAATTGCGTAGCCCAGCCAGCCTGTCCAAATGTTCCCTGCCTAATCTGTCTCAGCAGATCTTATCTGGTCTCCAGTGATTTTCCCCTTCCTTGCCCATTTACTAATATTACTCTATATCTCACAGACATATGCTTGAAACTCCCATAGTTTTTGCCCCACCACTTCTACTGACAGTCTGTTTCAGATGTCTATCACCCTTTCAGTGACATAGTAATCCCTCACATCACTCTTAAACTTCCTCCCTCCGGCTTCATCACATACTCCCTGATCCTTTGCTCTTTCTCATTTGATAGTTCTGAGAGACCTGCACTCCAGATTTGGCCCCCTGATGAAGTGTCCGTTGACCCAAAGCACTGGGGCATTGTGGCAGTGGATCGGTCTATACACACTCACTTTATAGCTCATTTAAGCACAAACTACGATAGCACTTTGTGGCCAGTGCCTACTGTGACTGCTACACTTAAATTCCCTGCTCGCCCTCCTGGTCTCTCCATTACTTATGCACTGTCACCACACCCCACTCCCTCCTTATTAACTCCTTGCAATAGCTCACGTCAGCCACCTCAGCCTTCTCCCTTGCCCTCCCAGATTTCACTCCTCCCTCTCTACATTCCCTCTCACATCCTTGTCCCTCCCTTCACCTATTACCCCTGCATCTCATAGCTTTTATAGTCTCTCTCTTTTCTCCTCCTTGCCCCTACTAACTCTTCTTTCCTTCCTCCACCCATCATGTTACCCCCACTTACATCTCCCATCCCTTCTCCCCTCCCCTCCATCTCCACCTACTCCTCTTCTTCACCACCTACCTTATCCCTCCAATCCCCAACCCCTTCTGTTTTTGCCTGTTCCCTACTACCTTATCTCTCGCCAACCACCTCTGGCCCTCTATTGCACTTATTAGATCACCTGACAATGCCTTTGGCAGCTCATGCATTCTGTAATGTTTTACCTGTTACTAATTATTTTGTCTTATCCTGACAAAGCCATTGGCAGCTCATGCACTGAAATTGTATTAACTGTTATATACCTGCCTGTTCTTGTTTATTCTTGTCCAGTATCCAAGACATGGAACCTTTGTAAAAGAGCACTGTTTGCTCAAAGGTGTTATCCTAAATTGGCATAAATAAAAATAAATAAAGCACTTTTGAATGGTGATTGACTTGTGAGCAGTGTTTCATTTTTAGTAGCCATACTGGAGTGCAGATCTCTCTGGACTATTGTATTGTGCGGGCTGGCAGCCCTTACCTGCACTCTTCCCAACCTGGGCTATTCACTGTACTTCATTTTAGATCTCTCATTCTTATTTGAAAGGTACTACTCTCTTGCACCCTATTCTCCTTCACATGCTGGGCCTTGAGCAACCCAAGTATGATTCCAACCCCCCTTCCGGTGCTGCCCAAATCACTGCTTTAAAAAAGAAAATCCCTCTGCAAGCCTGCCCAACCAAGCTGATAAGTATTTTATTCACCATACTAATCCATTTTCCCCTTTATGTATGCAGGTCTAACAGAACACTGACCACACTATGACAGGATCCCCCAACCACCACCATGTATCAGATAAATATTGTTTTGTGTTTACCCTACATTGTTTGCCTTAGTTTGTTCCTAAAGATCTATTGTGCATCCTTTGTGACCTTCATCACTATTCTTATTGTACAGATATGACTGGAGGTTCCCTTGAGACCACCATTGCCTAGGCTTGCCACAATCCAGGTAAGAGATATCTTACCTATTATCTACACTAAGATGGTAAGCTGTAATTGTGCAACCCCAAGTATTGAGACACTGTTTGCTTTCACTTGTTAGATTCTAAGTGACATCAGCCTGTATATTAGGATTGAGAAAGCACTTCATTTTTACACAATAGTTACTGTGTTCCAGTTCAAATGACTTACTTGAAGGCACAGAGTTAGTGCTGAAATCTCAAGATCCTGGAAATTGTGTGGTACTCGGTTCACCGGGGGAAAAGTAACAGAGATGCAAAAATGCAAAAATAACATCAATAAAGAACTTTTTTGCTCACCTGCAACTAAAAAAATAAGAGGACTTCAATCTTGAAACTTATAGGTTTGATAGAGCTTGCCCAAAGGTGTGTGCTTCTATGGATTTTATCTCCCATACTAAAGTAGTTGTTTTTTAAATAATTAAGAAAAACAATTACATTTCTGAGCATGCGTGGTTAGAAAAATATGCATTCTAAGGATAACTGAATTTTTATGACCATTTTTCTTAATACAATCATTTTATGTGAATGCATTTATATGTGCTATACAGATGCTGTCAACAGCATCTGAATATATTTTAATAGTATTTGTAGTGTGTTGCCCCACCCCTCCTGAATGAAGCTAAGCATGCTCTTTTTACGTTAATGGCCATTTGTCAGTCATTAGCTGCATCAGCAGTCTAGTTTCATAAAACTGAACAATGGGGTACCCAGTCCCTGGTGACAGCAAAATAATATATATTCCAACACCAGGGTGCCACCCCTGCTGCTGGTTCAGTTCCCTCCCTTCCAGTTAGGATCCCTCTTGTCCAACTCACCAACATCCCGAGACAGGGATGTCCAGTACTATGGGTCAGCTTAGACAACCCCCCTGACTCCTGACTCCACAGTCTGTGACAGTGGGGTGTCCACCCCCAGTGCCACCAAACATCTGGCCAACACCATTGTGCCTAATCCCCAGTGTCGGTACTTGCAATAAACGAAACGACCCTCAATGTCCCTTTTTTTAAGCTGTAATAAAGATAATGGTCCATCATTGTCTGTTACACCTCTGCTTCCTCTGTCGCCCACCCTACCTGATACCCCACCAGCATCCCCATATTACCCCCCCCACACCCTTCACTCACCTAAATTTCAGTTTATTTTTTATACTGGATAGGTATGTGAGCAGAAATTGCCTGATTTCACAAGCATCCAGTTATACAAAGACGAACAGGTACATTACAGGTTATACAATATTGTACAATACTGAAAGGGTCTTGCTGAAATTTGTAGGGGTATATAAAGTGTAATCAAATATAATATACAGTATATACATAAGCAATCATAGTAGGCAGTCGTAGGTTGGTGTGAGCTGAGGACGCCTGTGTTAATCAGGAACAGGAGCATTTACATATTTGGGAACTAGACTGGTAAACCTTTAGGTTGTACTAGAAGGAGCCCACTGAGGGATATTGAAATAGGGAAGGGGCAGGCTATGCAACAGTTTCACACCCTTGTAGGAGAGGATGTGTTGAGCTTGGGTAGTCTGACATGACTATTCTGTTCACTAAGAGTCCCCAAGTGGTTTTGTAGAAGGTGGCCTGGATTTTGTTGTCCAGCCTGTCCTCTGATGGAGGCCAATTGGAAGATTTGTATAGATCACAGTGGTGGGTCACTCTAGGAAGGCCAGTGGCAAACCAGATGACATTGTGATAGGTGGTTCTTAGCCTGTAGAAGTTTCTTTGGGAAAGGGAGGGGTAGTAGATCAAGGCACCATGGTCAAAGATGGGGAGCTGGAAGCTGTCGGCAAGTAGGGTCCTGGATTCAGGGATAAGGTAAGGTTTGGCTCTGAATAACATGCCTAGCCATTGTTAAGCTTTTTTTAATGAGCTGATTAATGTGGAGTTTGAAGGTTAGGTTAGGTTACAATCAATGAGTAGGACGAGGTACTTGAATTCTAAGGCTTTTTCTATTAAGTCCCCATCATTATCCAAGAAGGGTGAAATTGAAGGTGGCAGTTCTTCTTCACGTTGAGAAAGCCATTGACTTCTTTTTTTTTTTTTTTTTTTCAGTTTAGGACTAGTCTCTTGGAAGAGAACCAGAAGTGAAGCCAGTGGAACTTATGTTGGAGTTTGTCAAGGAGGATGGATGGGTCCTTTTTTCTTTGCAGAACAGTGCTGCATCATCAGTGTAGAGTATGATTTCTGTCTGCTTGCAAATCTCAGGAAGGGAGTTGATCATAAGCGAGGAGAGGAGGAGTCCTAAAATGGAGCCTTGAGGGACAACATATTTGATGTGGCAGGTGTCTGAGAGAACATCTTCAATCACAGTTTTGTGAGATCTCTGGCTGAGACAGTTGGAAAACCAATTTATAATATCCCAGAAGAAAATAAGACTGGAGAGGGTTTTGAGGAGTGCATTGTGGTCGATGAGGTGGAAGGCATTTGTTAGGTCCATAAACACCGAGCTGGTGTAGAGGTTTTCATCATTAGCCTTGTTAATAAAATTGGTGAATCTGATGAGAACTGTCTCAGTATTATGGCAGCCATAAAACCATGCTGTGAATCAAGTTTGGAGGTTGTATTTCTCAAGGAATTCATGGGTTTGGCTATCATTGCCAATTTTGTTCAATGCCATGATCCTTTCTGGACCATACATATTTCTTTACTCTTCAACGCCAGTTCGAGTTCTAAGGAAATCAAATTAAGCTCAATTAATGTAATTCAAAGTATTTTGAACAATTACTCGTAACTTTGTTATTTTGTAAACATTTTTCTCCCAAATTTTCAACATGGCTTTTTTGGGTCCCCCTCCACCCCTTGAATAAGGTAGTTGAAGTTGTTTTAGATCTGGCACATGATTTTGCAGTCCCTCCTTGAAATCACTTTAGGTCAGGATTTGAAAATGTTCACCTACCATGTTTATGAGGTGGGGTTTTAAGAAGACTATGTTGAAAAGTTTGAGTAAAAATGTTGGAACCTTGGAGGAGCGGAGCAGCAAGATGGCTGCACTGCTGTTCCTCTCCTCGCTGCTTTTCCCATTGCTCCGAGTGTGCTCAGATGAACAATAACTTTTTAGGTAAAATTCAACTTTTCTACTGAATGAAACTCAGATTTTCTGGTTATTTTAAACCTCAGATAGAAGTACTTTATTTATAAAACTGATCTATAGTGCCCGCCAGCATGCAGCTTTTGTTGGAAGCAGCAGATGCTTCTTTCTGGCTTGGAGGTCTGTGCAAGGCTGGTTTTTAATGTCACCATCTGATGAATGTTTACAGTGTTGAGAGAGACAGACACTGTTGGAAGTTTAAGACATTGGTCAGCCAGCTGGTAGTGCTGGCGTCCTGTGGGAATCGTGCTGTGGAGAGATAGATCCGACTGCACCTTGTACTGATACACCCTTCTTTGAATTATAGAAACTTAGAAACATAGACTTTGACAGCAGATAAGGACCACTTGTCCCATCCAGTCTGCCCATTTCCCTTCCTATTGGATAAGCTGCAGATTCTAGTTAACCAACAGCCTACTTCCTGCAACCCCCCACTACAACTGCCTTATGTCTGTCCCATGCATGTTTGAATTCCCTCACTGTTTTAGACCCAACAACCTCCCCCAGGAAGGTGGTTCCATGCATCCACCACTCTCTCCATGAAAAAAAATTTCCTCACATTACCACTGAGCCGTCCCCCCTCTATTTTTAAATTGTGTCCCCTTGTTCTTACACATCTCTTTTTCTGAAAGATGTTACCCTCCTGGACTTTGTTGATTCCCTTGAGGTACTTAAAAGTTTCTATCATGTCCCTCCTTTTATCAAGGGTATACATATTAAGCTCTCTCAGTCTCTCTTCATATGGTTTCTGATGCAGACCCTGCACCATTTTAGTTGCCCTCCTCTGGACTGCTTCCATCCTGTCTATGTCCTTGCAAAGATGGGGTCTCCAAAACTGCACACAGTATTCCAGATGGGGTCTCACCAACTGTCTGTACAGAGGGATAACCACTTCCTTTTTTCTACTTGTGATGCCCCTTCCTATGCATCCCAGTATCCCCCCTGGCTCTCCTTACTGACTTCTCACATTGCTTACCCACCTTTAGGTCATCTGATATGACTACCCCAAGTCCTTTTCCATTTTTGTTGTTGCTAGTACCTCCCCTGCTATTGTGTACTCTTCTCAGGGGTTTTTGTTTCCCAGGTGCATTACTTTGCACTTCTTTGCATTGAATCTAAGTTGCCATATGTCTGACCATTCCTCCAAACTTGCCAAGTCCCTTCTCATCCTTTCTACCCCCCCTTGTGTATCAACTCTATTACAGATCTTTGTGTCATCTACAAAGAAGCATACCTTTCCCTCCAGACCCTCTGCAATGTCACTTATAAAGATGTTAAAGAGCACTGAACCCAGTACTGAGCCTTGTGGTACTCCACTAGTAACCCCCCTTTCTTCGGAATGTGTTCCATTCACTATTACCTTCTGTGTCCTGTTGTGCAGCCAGCTTGCTACCCAGACTACCACCCTGGAACCCACTCCCAGGCTGGCTAACTTGATTATTAGTCTTTTGTGCGGGCTTGTGTCAAATGCCTTGCTAAAGTCTAGGTAGGCTATATCCACAGCCCCTCCCTGGTCTATTACTTTGGTCATCCAGTCAAAGAAATCAATTAGATTCATCTGACATGACCTTCCTGCTGTCAGTCTATGCTGTTTTGGGTCCTGTGCCCTGCTGGCCTCTAGGTACTCAACAATTCTTTCTTTCAGAAGTGATTCCATCATTTTCCCTACCACTGAGGTCAAACTTACAGGTCTGTAGTTTCCTGCTTCTACCTTGCTCCCACTTTTGTGAAGGGGAATCACATCTTCTCTCCTCCAGTCCTCAGGTACCAACCCATCCTCCCATGATTTGTTAAAAAATGTGGTCAGTGGGTTCACTAGGTCCTCCCTTAGTTCTTTAAGGATTCTGGGGTGAATCCCATCAGGCCCCATTGCTTTGTCCACCTTGAGTTTTAGAAATTCTTTCGGGACTCTTTCTTCTGTAAATGGACTGGTGTCAACCCCCCTACCCAGAGTGCTTCTATTGTCTGGTTTAGGTAACTCCTCCTTATCTTCTTTTGTGAATACTGAGCAAAAGTATTCATTCAGTATCTCTGCCTTTTCACTGTCTCCCTCTGCCCACCTCCCCTCTCCTTTATTAATCTTCACTATTCCTCCTTTAACCTTTCTATGCTCCCTAATGTACCTATAAAAGGTTTTATCCCCCTTCTTAACCGAGTTGGTTATTTTTTCCTCAGTTTGGGTCGTTGCTATTCTGACTGCCTTCCCCACTTACAGGTATGCTAGCTTTGCTTAGGGGGCCTGGGAATTAAGATTTTGGCTACTTTTTTACTGCACTCAGAGACCGATTTCATCTTTTGTTTTACAGGTCTGGAATCCCTCCTTGAACAGTGACTGAAGGAAAAGGAAAAAGAGCGATGGGTATAAGTTGCTGGAGTTTTCCCATCTATAATTGGAAAGCTATTGGAAATAATGGTGTTCCTGCCATTTGAGCTGAAGAGAAGGAAAGGGCTGGTGGTAGTATTGCTCAGAAAATCTTTTTTTTTTTTTTTGCATGATTATCTTTATGATTTATTGTATGTGGTGATTATATTGAGCATTACTGAATCCTTGAAAAACTGGTGGAAATGAGGTATGTAATGTGACAGAGCTGTGTGCCTCTCAGCAAAAATTGAACCTAAGACTCATTGAATTTAATTGGACTCCTGCTGAAGGAGATAAAGCAATTTAATAATATGGGAAGTGGGACTAATGATCTACTCTGAGTGGCAAAAAGCAGCATTTTAAACGGCTCAACATTTTTGATTAAAAGGGCAAATGTTTTACTCATGCTTGATTAAGGTTGGTGGTATGTAGTGATCCCTTGGACTTCTAATAGCAGGAGCAAAGTCAAAAGAATATGTGTGTGTGAAAGAATATTTTCTTTTTGGGGGGGGCTCTAGTATTTAATTGAGCCATTTTGTATAAAGTTAAAGTCAAATAATTAGAGTATCTAAACTATAACTGTTTTTAGGATTTCTATCGGGATGTTTGCGAAAACCCAATGGGTCTGAGTTAAAGCCTTTTTGAGGCCACGAATATTAAAAATATTTAACTATTAGTAACTTAGACCTTGAAAGCACCTCTATGAAACTTCAGCAATTTAAGCTTTCTAGGTTTGTAATATGATACGTACTGAATATGAAAGAGTTTAATTTGATATTCAATATGACTCAGAGCTATTAATCCTAATGAGGTATGCCTTAAATGGTCATATGCATTTGAAAAGTTTGCTATGCACACTTTTGAGTTTTATTTTTAAAATGCAGGGATCTTTGGAATGCAAGAAGTTATATTTCCCTATGTGTTTATAGTTATCTGGTTTTGTTATTAAAACCATGAGATTGCCTTGAGACCTTTTGGTATCAGGTGGGACAAAATTATTACCATAAGTGGCTCTACCTGGGACATGGAGCCTCAATACGTACTGTAAGAGTGGTCACTGGGAGTAGCTGGAATGGGGTAATCAGTGGGGCACGGAGCGGCATGAGTTGCATGGTGCCTCAGTGGATGTGCTTTCAGACCGTTGTGTCCAGTTGCCCACCAGAGAGGTACAGAGTGTAATGGAGTGGAATGATGGGACTAGACTGTAACATGGAATCCCACTGTAGAGAAACATAGAATTTGACAGCAGAGAAGGACCGCTTGGCCCACCCAGTCTGCCCATTTCCCTACCTGATGGATAAGCTGCAGATTCTAGTTAATCAATAGCTTACTTCCTCCTGCCCCCCCACTAGAATTGCCTTATGCCTGTCCCATGCATTGTTGAATTCTTCCACTGTTCCTGATTCCACAAGCTCCTCAGGAAGGCTGTTCCATGTTCCATGCATCCACAACTCTCTCTGTGAAAAAATACTTTATAACATTACCTCTGAGCCGTCCCCCCTCTATCTTCAAATTGTGCCTACTTGTTCTTGCACATCTCTTCTCCTGAAAGATACTACCCTCTTGTACCTTGTTAATTCCCTTGAGACACTTGAAAGTTTCTAGCATGTCACCCCTCTCCTTCCTTTCCTCAAGGGTATACATATTAAGCTGCTTTATTCTCTCCTTGTTTGTCTTCTGGAGCAGACCTTGCACCATTTTGGTTGCCCTCCTCTGAACAGCCTCCACTCTGTTTACATCTTTGCGGAGATGGGGTCTCCAGAATTGCATGCAGTACTCCAGATGGGGTCTCACTAACTGTCTGTAGAAAGGGATAACAACTTACTGTTTTCTACTGTTAATGCCTCTCCCTATGCATCCAAGTATCCCCCTAGCCCTCATTACTGCCTTCTCACATTGCTTGCCCATCTTTAGGTCATCTGATATAATTACTCCTAGGTCTCTTTCGATTTTTGTTGTTGTTATTAACTCACCCCCCATTGTGTACTCTTCCCCTGGATTTTTGTTTCGCAGATGCATTACCTTGCGCTTGTTTGCATTGAATCTGAGCTGCCACGTATTTGATCATTCCTCCAACCTTGCCAAGTCCCTTTTCATTCTTTCCACTCCACCTTGTGTATCAACCCTGTTGCAGATCTTTGTGTCATCTGCAAAGAGGCATACCTTTCCTTCCAGGTGCTCTCCAATGTCACTTATAAAGATATTAAAGAGGACTGGTCCCAGTACCGAACCCTGCGGTACCCCACTAGTTACCCTCCTTTTTTCACCGTGGACTCCATTTATTATTGCCTTTTGTGTCCAGTTGTCCAGCCAGTTTTCTTATCCAGGCTACCACCTTGGGACCCACTCCAAGGCTGGCTAACTTGTATATTAATCTTTAGTGTGAGACTGTGTCGAATGCCTTACTAAAATCTAGGTAGGCCTTATCCATAGCCCCTCCCTGATCTACTACTTTGGTCACCCAGTCAAAGAAATCTATTAGGTTCGTCTGACATGACCTTCCTGCTGTGAAACCATGCTTCTTTGGGTCCTGTGACCCACTGGCCTCTAGGTACTCAACAATTCTTTCCTTCAAAAGTGATTCCATCATTTTCCCTACCACTGAAGTCAAACTAACTGGTCTATAGTTTCCTGCCTCTGCCCTGCTCCCACTTTTGTGAAGAGGAATCACATTTGCTCTCCTCCAGTCCTCAGGTACCACTCCATCCTCCCATGATTTGTTAAACAGAGTAGTCAGTGGTGTTACTAGTTCTACCCTTAGTTTTTTTAGTATTCTTGGGTGAATCCCATCAGGCCCCATTGCTTTGTCCACCATCAGTTTCAAGAGTTCTTTCAAAACCCTTTCTTCTGTGAATGGACTGGTATCAACCTCCCTATTCAGAGTTTCTCCCTTGTTTGGTTTAGGCACCTCCCCCTCCTCATCTGTTGTGAATAATGAGCAGAAATATTAATTCAGTATACCTGCTTTTTCACTGTCACCCTCTGCCCACATTCCCTCCCCTTTATTAGGTCTCTGTATCCCTCCCTTGGTCTTTCTTCATTCACTAATGTACCTATAAAAGGTTTTATCCCCCTTCTTAACAGAGTTGGCCATCTTTTCCTCAGTTTGTGCCTTTGCTATTCTGACTGCCTTCTTTGCCTCCTTCTGCTTTAACTGATAAAGTTCTCTGTCCTGCTCCTTCTGTGTTTCCTTATATTTCCTGAATGCTATCCTTTTCTCCTTAACCATCCCTGCCTTATCTTTTGAGAACCATAGTGATTTTTTCCTTCATTTTGTTTTATTGATTTGCTTCACACAAAGACTTGTTGCCTCTGTGATGGCTGTTTTGATTATTCCCCATTGTTCCTCCACCCCTCCTTCTTGCCCATTTGCTAGTGCTTTTCGAAGGCACTCTCTCATTTTCCCCAAAGTCAGCCTTCCTAAAGTCCAATACTCTTGTTTTTGTATGGCTGTGTTTATTGTGAACCACACTGTTTGGTGGTCACTTGTTCCCAGATGGCTACCCACTTTTAAATCTGAGATCCTTTCTCCTTCCCCATTTGAGAGTACCAGGTCTAAGACTGCTCCCTTCCGAGTGGGTTCCAACACTAGCTGTCTGAGGCATGCCCCCTGTAGGGCATCAAGAATGACCCTACTCTTGGATGTGCCTGCAGCAAAGGTACTCCTGTCAACATCTGGCATATTCAGGTCCCCCATCAACAATATCTCCCCTTTTTCTGCCATTTTAAGGATGCTTTTCTATCATTTCCTTGTCCATTTCCTCCCCCTGAGATGGGGGTCTATACACAACCTCCTAGCAGATTGTGGTGCCATTTCCTGTCTCCAGGGTGACTCATAGTGACTCATCAACTTCCTGTTTAATCTTTAGTTCTGTTGCTTTAATCCCTTCTGTTATATAGAGAGCTACTCCTCCTCCTCTTTTACCCACCCTGTCCCTCCTGTAGACTGTGTATCCTGGTATGTTGACTTCCTACTCATGGTTCTCTATGCACCATGTTTCAGTGACTGCCACAATATCCAGGCATCCTTCTTCCATTAAGGCCAAAAGTTCAAGGAGCTTGTTACACAGACTACAGGCATTGGTACTCATCACCTTCCATTTATTTTTTATGGCCTTACCCCTTTTAGCCCCATCCCTGTCCTTAACACCTTTTTCTGCATGTATCCCTGTCCTGATTCCTACTGACTTCTCTGCCTTGGTGTTTACCTCTCTAACTACTGCACTTTGTGGGGGGAGGCTGGAATTTTCCTGCTCCTTGTCAGTGCTTCCCCCCTTGGCTAGTTTAAATCCTTGCCAATGAAGCATTTAAACCTGTCACTTAGGATCCTGGATCCCCCTGGACAGATGCAGACCATCACACCAGTATAAGCCTGCATCCCTCCAGGTGGCTCCCCAGTCCCCAATGAAGCCCAAACCCTGAGCTCCACACTAGTTTTTCAATCATTCATTGAACCCCATGGTGCGGAATACCCTAGCATCATCCTTGCCATAGACAGGCAGCACCTCCAAGAAGGTTACCATACATGCTACTTGTCTAAGGCCCCTCCCCAACTCCACAAACTCCTCTTGCATCAATCTGATCCCATTTACAGCCAGGTCATTTGTCCCTAGGTGGACAATGACATCCAGCTCCCTCCCACATGCAGCTGCTCCCGCGATCCTGAAGATTTGCTTCCTGTCCCTCCAAGCCATGGCATCAGGCAGGCACCTTACCTCCCTATCCCCTTCCTCCCCCACCTCTCCCCCCTAATGATTGAGTCCCCCACCAGGACTTGTTTCCTTCCGCTCTGGGGTCTCATGCCACCCTTCTGTGGGTCTCCTTTGTGGAGGTTCCCAGCATCCTCCTTGGTCTCCACTGCAGGTGCCTCCATAGAGGAACCACTCTTTGCCAGAACAGCATATGAATTGTGGAGAGCTGCAACTGGAGGGATGCTCCCCTTTTCCACAACTTTCTCCCTCCACTCCTCTTTCTTGGCAACCTCTGAGGTAACGGTGGTGGCCCTGGTGGTCCCTGGGTGGGGGAAGAGGTTTCATGAATCCTAGCCAGGTCATCCCGGAGATGGGCAACCTCTTCCTTCAGACCAGAGAGGTGTCTGCAACCAGGGCAGCATCACAGCCTGCAGAATGTCTCCTGTAACACTGCTGCTCCACAGCCATTGCACTGCACCACTCCCATCTTGACCTACTATGTATCCCCTCTCCTGTTGCTTTGTATACTTATTGTCTCCTCCCTCTATGTATTTTTACACTTACTTTCCTACTGTCTATGTGCCCTTACAACTCTCACCCTTCCTGTTCTGGGACAGGAACTTCCTGTAGTCTTCAGTGGTCTCCTTCCTCTGTGCTTGGATTCAGACCTACAGCAGCCGGGGGGTGGGGTGGGGGATAAAAAGTTGATAAAGATATTTTTTAAGGTTCCTTCAAGATTGTTGAAACTAATGTGTCTTGTGATCCTTCCCTTCCTACTGCCAAACAGGAAGTTCCTGTTGTCAGTCAAATTCAGTGACTATAAAACTAGAACTGGCTTTGGGTGGGAGGGTGGATGGGTGGGAAGGAGCTAAACTAGTAAAAACATCTGTAGTTCTGGACTTCTGTTTCTTGCTCTGCAACCAATTCTCTTCTGCTAGAAACAGCTGGAAGCTGTAATTGGAGACAGCTGCTTTTGTACACCTAAGCTGCTAAGCCACACCCCCAATTAGATTCACTCTCTGCTCTCAGTAAATTAAGGTGATACTGCCCCCTTTCTCAGAAAAACACTTTTTTTTACTTAAATGAGACCCCATTCTTCTAATAAAGTATCTGTTTGCTTGATCCGAACAGTTACTACTCCTGCTGAGACAATAGTAGCAGACTGGTGCAGCTGGATGGAGGATGATCCATGGGCATGGAGTAGTATGCACTGCATGGTGCCCAAATGGACATATCCTTAATGCCAGCAGGTCCTACTGGCTTCCAGGTAGGATCAGAGGGGTTAACATGTGATAGGATGAGACCTATCATGAAACATAATTTCATTCAGTGCTTCAGGTATGATCAATGGGAATGACTGGGTAGGAAGATGTTTGCAGGGTACGGAGCAGTTTGCGTTGCATGGTACCTTTAATGGTTGCCCCATATTGCAGCATGTCTGTTTTGGCTACTCAGCAGTTGCTGATGGAGCAAAATGTGAGTGGTGAAAGTAAACTACATTGGCATGATTTGGACTGCTATGGTGCCTTTTAGCTTGATGGCTGTTTCCTGACTATTAAGAAATCAGTTCTAGGCTTGATACTATCAGTTCGAGTACAGTGAGGATTTATTTATCTGATTTATTATAGTACCTGCTAGTATTATTTAACTTATAAAATACACCATATGTATCATGACATATTGCACATTATAGTGTATGCACAATTTGCCAGTGCATTTTTATATACTGTTTTCTGTATGAAATATTTCAAATTGTTAATACTTTGTAATGACATTTTAGCTGAACAATAAATCTTACTAGTACTACTAGAGTAAAATTATTAATGCTCTGAAGGTATGTTGTAAATGTTCAACACTCGCTCATAACTTTGGTAATTTGCAGAATTTTGACAGCAAATTTTCAACATAGCAATTTATTCATATCACCTCATGAACATGACAGGTGTCATTTCTCAAATCCTGCCCAAAATGCGTTTTCACATTTGTTGCATGGAATGTATTTCAGCCAGTATTTTATAAATGAAATCTGCTATATTCATAAGGGGGAGAGGGGCACATGTACTCCAACATCAGGGAAAATATGTCCAGCCAGACCCATGACTCCAAGATTAAATGGGAATGAGCATTACAAACCACCATCTCTGACCAGCAATAGTGAGCCTGCTGTATCTCTGCACATCAATCCTATCCAGATACCAAGAGCAGGCTGATACAAAACAAAATCCTACACCCCTGGTACAGGACACTAGTGGTCCTACACAGGGCCAAGCTCCTCGATAGCAACCTATGTTGGAGATGCAAGACACATATTGGAGACCTCAAACACATCCCATGGAACTGTGCCATGATTCAGCCCTTCTGGCAACAGGTCAGCATACCTCTCAACTGTCACACATTACGAGGTACATCTCTCATTTTCCCCTCAGAAATTCTTTGTCCCATATAGGGAAGGAAATATTCCACATTTCCCATTGAGTCTTTAAATCTGGATTTCATAATATTCTTTTATGTTCAGTTATCAGTAAACATTAGGAACATTACTGCACTTATAGCCATGGTGTTCTGAGCTTGCAGTGTTATGTTTGAAGATACAGCACACATTTAAGTCATTTGTTACACATCTTGTCACATTTTGATGAAGAAAGGTTGCGAGGTATGCAGATCAGTGATCTTCCTATTGCAGTTAGCAGCAAACAAATACACCCAGAGAGCAGGGCTTGGGGGTTTGGATTACTCTCAGCAGAACCTACTCTAACCACTCCAGAATGCTAATGGCTGACCCATTTTGAGTTACAAGCCAAGAGGCTCCTCCTATGTAGATGGAGAACATCCGAGCTCCCAACCTTCTCAGAGCTCTTAAATTCCCTCTGTAAAATTGCCTCTCTGGATTGTATATCACATACATTTGTGAACATCCTTACAACATATTACTGCTCCTGGAGACCATTTATTACATATCTGAAACCTCAAGCAGGCATAGAGTAGTATATCCTGCTTCATCAATCATCCATCTGGTAATTTTATCATTTGATAATGGAAACCTCTCCATTATTGTATAGTCGCCTTCGACAAACCTCTGTTATTTGATTGCTGACTTGTCATCTATCACCTGGATCCTTTGTGGTGTTATTGTTTCCTTTTCAGGCCTGAAGAAGTAGCTCACACCTCCAAGATAGTGAAATAATGCTCCACACATGCCATCTCTTAGAGCTGGTGAGACAGTCAAGTTCTGATAAGTGCCTTTTATGTGTTCAATGCTCCTTATTTTTTTTATTTAAACTTTTGTTTACAGGGTAAACAATATGAGCCAAGGCCCTTTTTCAAATGTGACCTGGGACCATAATCAATGTTACAGTCAAGATGTAATACAATATATAATACATATACAATACAATTTACTAACAGTTAACATACTAACAAAAATACATTAATAATCACACACCATCATACTTAACCCTTATACTGCCAAGGTTTTTCTGAAAATTGCATATCCCTGCTGCCAGAGTTTTTTTCACTGGGTTTGTACACTTATCGGTTATGACTTTATTACATAATTTTTCTTAATTCCCTGGTAAACTTTTTTTGTCAGGGTAGTAAGAAACTAACACAACTATAATTCAAAGTGAAAATATAACTTTTCCAACAAAGACATTTGGAGATATATATGTTTATTTATTGAAATTTCAATTGTTTTTGCGAATTTGTATTGGCAAAAAATATTGAAGTTTGTAAAAACGTTAAAATCGGTTGCATCACTGATAAAAATTGTTGTCTAAAATGTAACTAATTTTCACTTTCAGGCTACAAATTCTTTATATAAACACAAATTTCACATTGGTTTCTCACCTACAGATTATGAGAGTGACCAGAGACGGACCACCAAATGGTAGGGCCAAGCTGGCCTATGGGGGGTACCTATTGGATTATGGGGTAAACGTCACAAAATCCATTAAGAAAAAATAAGAAGTAGCCTGTTTCACATGATAGGGAAGTGAATAGTAAATCAAGGGCCAGATTGCACTTATAGCTATCTACCCAGGGTCACATGACCAAAAACAAGATGGCTGACACCATTCAGCCATTTTCTGTGTCAAAATGCTTGTGACTCATTTATTGAGATCATTAGATCACAAAAGTGGTAAATGTCAATGGATTACACCCTTTCTTACATCTGCAGGGGCTTGGATGAATTTTCTGATCCCTAATTTCACATTACAGACCCACTTGCAGATAGCCGGGGTGCCATACCCAACCACCCCTGGTATGTCCATGCTGGCCAATGGGGTGACCAGCTATTACACTATGGGGTGCCTGCCAATAAATTCAAAAAGGAAAAGTAAAAAGTATCTTGTTTTACATGGCAGGAAAGTGAATGAGTAAATCAAGGCCCAGACTGTATCCATAGCTACATCCCCTGGGTCACATGACCAAAAACAAGATGGCAGCTACTGTTCAATCATTTTCTGTATCAAACTGCTTCTGTTACACATTTGTAGGGATAACTACATTATAAAAGTGATAAATGTCAATGGATTTCACCTTTTCTTACATCTGCTGGGGCTTGGATGAAATTTATGATCACTAATTTTACTTTATAGACCCACCAGCATATAGCCGGGGTGCCATACCAAACCACCCCTGGTATACCCATGCTGACCAATGGAGTGTCCACCTATTGCATTATGGGTTACATACCAATAAATTGAGAAAGGAAAAGTAAGACGTAGCCTGTTTTATATGTCGGGGAAGTGAATGAGTAAATCAAGGCACAGACTGTACCCATAGCTACAGCTCCTGGGTCACATGACCAAAAACAAGATGGCTGACACCATTTAAACATTTTCTGTATCAAACTGCTTCTGTTACATGTTTGTAGGGATAACAACATTATAAAATTGGTAAATGTCAATGGATTACACATTTTCATACATCTGCAGGGGCTTGGATGAATTTTCTGATCCCTAATTTCACATTACAGACCCACTTGCAGATAGCCGGGGTGTCATAAACAACCTCCCCTGGTATGCCCATGCTGGCCAATGGGGTGTCCACCTATTGCATTATGGGGTGCATGCCAATAAATTCAAAAAGTAAAAGTAAAAAGTAGCCCGTTTTACATGACAGAGAAGAGAATGAGTAAATCAAGGCCCAGACTGTAACCATATCTGCATCTCCTGGGTCACATGACCAAAAACAAAATGGCAGCTACCATTTGATAATTTTCTGTATCAAACTGCTTCTGTTACATGTTTGTAGGAATAACTACATTATAAAACTGGTAAATCTCAATGGATTACAACTTTTCTTACATCTGCAGGGGCTTGGATGAAATTTCTGATCCCTAATTTCACATTACAGACCCATCTGCAGATAGCTGGGGTGCCATACCCAACCACCCATGGTATGTCCATGCTGGCCAACGGAGTGTCCACCTATTGCATTATGGGGTGCATGCCAATAAATTCAAAAAGTAAAAGTAAAAAGAAGCCTGTTTTATGTGACAGGGAAGTGAATGAGTAAATCAAGGACCAGACTGTACCCATAGCTACATACCCTGGGTCACATGACCAAAAATAAGATGGCAGCTTCCGTTCCATCATTTTCTGTATCAAACTGCTTCTGTTACACATGTATTGTGATAAGTACATTATAAAAGAGGTAAATCTCAATGGATTACAACTTTTCTTACATCTGCTGGGGCTTGGATGATTTTTCTGATCCTTAATTTTTCATTACAGACCCACATGCAGATAGCCGGGGTTCCATACCCAACCTCCCATGGTATGTCCATGCTTGCCAACAATGTGTCCACCTATTGCATTATGGGGTGCATGCCAATAAATTCAAAAAGTAAAAGTAAAAAGTAGTCCGTTTTACATGACAGGGAAGTGAATGAGTAAATCAAGGCCCAGATTGTACCCATAGCTACATCCCCTGTGCCACAGGACCAAAAAAAAGATGGCGGCTACTTTTCCATCATTTTCTGTATCAAACTGCTTCTGTTACACATTTATTGTGATAACTACATTATAAAAGTGGTAAATGTCAATGGATTACACCTTTTCTTACATCTGGAAGGGCTTGGATGAATTTTCTGATCCCTAATTTCACATTACAGACCCATTTGCAAATAGCCAGGGTGCCATACCCAACCACCCCTGGTATGTCCATGCTGGCCGATGGGGTGTCCACCTATTGCATTATGGGGTGCATGCCAATAAATTCAAAAAGTAAAAGTAAAAAGTGACCCATTTTACATGACAGGGAAGTGAATGAGTAAATCAAGGCTCAGAATGTACCCATATCTACATCCCCTGGGTCACATGACCAAAAACAAGATGGCGGCAACCATTTGATCATTTTCTGTATCAAACTGCTTCTGTTACATGTTTGTAGGGATAACTACATTCTAAAAGTGGTATATCTTGGTGGATTACAACTTTTCTTACATCTGCTGGGGCTTGGATGAAATTTCTGATCCTGAATTTTTCATTACAGACCCAACTGCAGATAGCCGGGGTGCCATACCCAACCACCCATGGTATGTCCATGCTGGCCAACAGGGTGTCCACCTATTGCATTATGGGGTGCATGCCAATAAATTCAAAAAGTAAAAAGTAGCCTGTTTTACATGACAGTGAAGTGAATGAGTAAATCAAGAATCAGACTGTACCCATAGCTACATCCCCTGGGTCACATGACCAAAAATAAGATGGCGGTTTCCATTCCATCATTTTCTGTATCAAACTGCTTCTGTTACACATTTATTGTGATAACTACATTATAAAAGTGGTAAATGTCAATGGATTACACATTTTCTTACATCTGCAGGGGCTTGGATGAAATTTATGATCACTGATTTCACATTATAGACCCACCACCATATAGCTGGGGTGCCATACCCAACCACCTAAGGAAGGCCATGCTGGCACATGAGGAGCACACCTATTGCATTATGGGTTACACACAAATAAATTCAGAAAGTAAAAGTAAGATGTAGCCTGTTTTACATGACGAGGAAATGAATGAGTAAATCAAGGCCCAGACTGTACCCATATCTACATCCCCTTGATCACATGACCAAAAATAAGATGGCGGCTACCGTTCAATCATTTTCTGTCAAACTGCTTCTGTTACACATTTTTAGGGATAACTGTATTATAAAAGGGGTAAATGTCAAGGCATTACACCTTTTCTTACATCTGCAGGGGCTTGGATGAAATTTCTGATCCCTAATTTCTCATTACAGACACAACTACAGATAGAAGGGGTGCCATATCCAACCACCCATGGTATGCCCATTCATGTCAATGGGGTGTCCACCTATTGTATTATGAGGTGCAAGCCAATAAATTCAAAAAGAAAAGTAAAAAGCAGCTTGTTTTACATGTTAGGGAAGTGAATAAGTAAATGAAGACCCAGACTGTACCCATATCTACATCCCCTGGGTCACATGACCAAAAATAAGATGGTGGCTACCGTTCAATCATTTTCTGTATCAAACTGCTTCTATTCTAAAACCTGTGGAGAAAAACCCTACCCTTTCCCTATTCAAAATACCTGTGGAGAAAAACCCTATCCTTTCCCTATTCTAAAACCTGTGGAGAAAAACCCTACCCTTTCTCTATTCTAAAACATGTGGTAAAAAACCCTACCCTTTCCTTGTTCTAAAATCTGTGGACAAAAAGCCTATCCTTTCCTTATTATAAAACACATCATGAAGTCCACTATCCTTGACAGGACGATTCTAAAGTCCGGTAGGGAAACGTCCTGCCGAGTCTTCTCTGAGACATTGACAGTTGCAAGATAGCTGATCAGGGAAGGAGACATAGGAATCTGTGGTTGCAGGAGCCTAGTTTCCAGATCTGAAACCAGTTTTGACCTGGCCCCCTGCCACCAAGAGTGAATCAGGGTCTAGAAATCTGAAGTAGCCAGGGGTTTGGGACGTAGATCCTGTTGAGACTGGGGAGAGGAGGAGGATGGGCGTCCGGTGGAGGATAATACCCTTGAAACCCCATGTAGTTGGAGTAAGGGTGAAATCCAGGGTAGAACTGCCCCAAATGACTCCATTCAGGAGTGGAGCACCCTAGGTAGGGATCCCTTGGATACCCAAAAGGGTAATGTGGGACAGTTCAGGGTTGATTATAAGCCCCTCAATGTCAGACCTGGCATCAGATGAATCCACGTTGGACCCACCGTTGTGTAGATGGGGGAGGGTCTGGCATCGAGACAGCCCACGGCAGGGTCACCGACGTCATAACCGGCGCAACCTAACCTGGCACTGGAAGGTGTTCTGTTGGTCACGTGATGTTGGGCGGGTGGTCCCCCTTCAGGTATTGCTAGAAAAGTCTGCCATGCGGCCCGATGCCAGGTGGTGCAAGTCCAATATGTGATGACCTACTGATGGAACCCTCTCGAAGTAAGATCTATCTTTTCCTATATCTATCTCCAGCCTTTATGCATGTGAACAGTGCAAAAACCTATCTAATATTACCTTTTACTATTATGTTTTAGGTCACTGTATTGCCCTTGGAAAATTAGCACATTTTTTTTATGTTACCCTATCCTACTATGCCTTAGTCCCATGTTTTGCGATATTTTTTCACCTTACATTATATAAAATAGTTGGTGGTTGTCAATACACAGCAATGATACACCTTCACCCTAAGGTTCAAAGATGAAATACAAGATATACATCACCCATGAGTTTTATACAATTAATATAAAATGGACCTAGTTTCTTCAGTATCTCACGGTTACAGTGAATACGGCAAATTAAGAAAGGTGTTAATGAAAGTGGTGTGTATTTAGGCCACCATACAGTATCTTATATAGTGTACTATATAGTAGCAAAGAAATCAAAATAGTTTACTATTTTTTATTACCATTAGCATTTACCATCTGTTGTCCACATTTCACCGATGAACACTTTTTCAAGTGTATGGATCATCATACACAAAGAGCATTCCATCAGACATGGTAATGCCAGAAACATATGGCAAAAAACCCTCTCAATTCCCTATTCTAAAACCTGTGGAGAAAATCCCTATTCTTTCCCTATTCTAAAACCTGTGGAGAAAAACCCTATTCTTTTCCCATTCAAAAATGTGTGGAGAACACCCCTATCCTTTCCCTATTCTAAAACCTGTGGAGAAAAACCCTAAACATTTCCCTATTCAAAAAACCTGTGGAGAAAAACCCTATCATTTCCCTGTTCTAAAACCTGTGTAGAAAAACCCTACCCTTTCTCTATTCTAAAACCTGTGTAGAAAAATCCTATCCTTTCTCCTTTCAAAAACCTGTGGAGAAAAATCCTATCCTTTCCCTTTCCAAAAACCTGTGGAGAAAATCCCTATTCTTTCCATATTCTAAAACCTGTGGAGAAAAACCCTAACAATTCCCTATTCAAAAAACCTGTGGAGAAAAACCCTATCCTTTTCCTATTCTAAAACCTGTGGAGAAAAATCCTGTCCTTTTCATGTTCAAAAACCTGTGTAGAAAAACCCTACCCTTTCTCTATTCTAAATTCTGTGGAGTAAAATCCTACCCTTTGCCTTTTCTAAAACCTGTGGAGAAAAAGCCTATCCTTTCCCTATTATATAACACATCATGAAGTCAACTCTCCTTGACAGGACAGTGTCTAAAGTCCGGTAGGGAAACGTCCTGCTGAGTCTTCCCCAAGACATGGACAGTTGCAAGATAGCTGATCGGGGAAGGAGACATAGGAAGCTGTGGTTGCAGGAGCCTAGTTTCCAGATCTGAAACCAGTTCTGACCTGGGGCCTTGCCACCAAGACTGAATCAGGGTCTTGAAATCCGAAGTAGCCAGGGAAGGGGAGGTGGATCCAGTTGAGACTGGGGGAGGAGGAGGGGTGTCGGTGGAGGATAATACCCTTGAAACCCCATGTAGTTGGAGTAAGGGCAAAATCCAGGGTAGAACTGCCCCCAAATGACTCCAATCTGGAGTGGAGTACCCTGGGTAGGGATCCCTTGGATACCCAAAAGGGTAATAAGGGACAGTTCAGGGTTGATTATAAGCCCCCCAATGTCAGACCTGGCATCAGAGGAATCCAAGTCGGACCCACCGTTGTGTAGATGGGGGAGGGTCCGGCATCAAGACAGCCCACGGCAGGGTCACCGATGTTATAACCGGCACAACCTAACCTGGCACTGGAAGGGGTTCTGTTGGTCACTTGACATTGAGCGGGTGGTCCCCCTTCAGGTATTGCTAGAAAAGTCTGCCGTGCGGCCCGATGCCAGGTGGTGCAAGTCCTATATGTGATCACCTACTGATGGAACCCTCTCGAAGTAAGATCTGTCTTTTCCTATATCTATCTCCAGCATTTATGCATGTGAACAGTGGATAAACCTATCTAGTATTACCTTATACTATTATGTTTTAGATCACTGTATTGCCCTTGGATAATTAACATATTTTTCTTATGTTACCCTATCCTACTATGCCTTAGTCCCATGTTTCACGATATTGTTTCCCCATACATTATATAAAATAGTTGGTGGTTGTCAATACACAGCAATCATACACCTTCACCCTAAGGTTCAAAGATGAAATACAAGATATACATCACCCATGAGTTTTATATAATTAATAGAAAATGGACCTAGTTTCTTCAGTATCTCACGGTTACAGTGAGGACAGCAAATTAAGTAAGGTGTTAATGAAAGCGGTGTGTATTTAGGCCACCATACAGTATCTTATATAGTGTACTACACAGTATGAAAGAAACCAAAATAGTTTACTATTTTTTATTACCATTAGCATTTACCATCAGTGGTCCACATTTCACTGCTGCAAAACTTTTTCAAGTGTATGGATCATCATACACAAAGAGCATTCCATCAGACATGGTAATGCCAGAAATATGTGGCAAAAAACCCTCTCATTTCCCTATTCTAAAACCTGTGGAGAAAAACCCTATCCTTTCCCTATTCTAAAACCTGTGGAGAAAAATCATATCCTTTCCCTATTCAAAAACCTGTGGAGAAAAATCCTATTCTTTCCCTTTTCAAAAACCTGTGGAGAAAAACCCTATCATTTCCCTATTCTAAAACCTGTGTAGAAAAACCATACCCTTTCTCTATTCTAAAACCTGTGCAGAAAAGCCCTATCCTTTCCCCTATTCTAAATTCTATATATTGTCTTCAGGCTTGTGACCTGTAGATAAAAAACTATCTGATCTTACCCTATGCTACACCATTGCATCAACATTTTACATACTCTATGATATTTAATTTAACCAAAGTAATGTAGCTCACCCTCACATGAAGTCATCTCTTGGAGTGTTCAGAACTAGTCCATGCATTATAATTCATTCCTACTGATGAGACGGTGAAGGTGAAGTTTGTTGTGGTGCAATGCGTACTAGTAGGTCTACAAGGCAATTTGTGTTAACACCGCAAGGTTTCCACAACCTGTTAGACAAACTAGTTTGTCTCTTACCGTAATCCCAGAAAGCATCAGTTGAGTAGTATCATAGGAAGTCAAGATGTAAAATGTTGTAATGTAGCATCATTGCAGTGTTTCTCTCCTGGCATGACAAAGGTAAAAAAAAAAAAAAATAAAGGTGAAAAAACAAAGTACACCACCCCTTTTGCCAGATATGGGTAGCAAGTGTGAATCACTGTTGAGGTACCTAGCTGGACTAACACTGTTAGCAGTTTCATGAGGTCAAACCCTGAATTAATTTTGAAACATGAATACATACTGTACATCAATACACACATCTCAAAACCTAAGCTAAACTGTAACTTACTGTTAGTGACATCACGTAGTAACCTACCTTATGCACTTATTATTTCCAAGTTATTTCCCATTCTGACTGTTGCATGAGTATTTCTGAAGCCAGGGGACATATTTCATACAATGCACTGTGTATATAGATTACAGTGATTGTCATATAGAAGACGACCCCAACGACAGTCGATAGGGCATTTGGAACGTATATCCGTATATGTTCTTTGCTTTTAAAGACTTTTTAGCCTATATACTCCAATCTGAAACACAGAATTTAAAGACATTATACCAATGACGACCTGAAAGTTATAGTCCATTGGATTATATACTGTACATTCCCCTGCCACTGCATCTATAAATTGCATATCTCTATAGGGTTGGAGCTACAGCCCTCTTGATGTCACTGCAGAACATATTGCTTCCCTGATCCGTTAAGTGGACACCATCCTGCCAATACAGTTCTGGGAAGAGGGACATGATGCCATCATGCTTGACCATGCCGGCTGACAATCCTCTCATGAATGCCCCCATCTCTGTGTTGATCTTTCTCCTTGTTCTGTCCATTTTCTTTGTATTAGAAACATTCCTCCACTGCCGACGCTGGATGATGTGGGACCAAAGGATCATGGTTTTCGGCATTCGGTGCTTAATCAAGGTGATGTCCTCCTTCATCTTCCATAGCAGCATCACTGATGTCTTCAATACTAAATCATTGCCTACCAGGTGGATGACGATGACATCTGGTTTGGCTCCCCTCAGGCACTCCCGTTGCAACATTGGCACCAGTTGATCCCAAAGCATACCCCTCTCACCTAACCAACAAACATTGACTGGAGTATCGAAGGTCAACGCTGGTCCCCCAGTTCGAGACCACTCCTGAATCCCTGCCCAATGCACGAAGGAGTGTCCGCAGATCCATACAGTCTTCTCTGGACACTGCATATCTGAATTAAGAAAACATACATATTATAGCATCGGAGTGTATCCAATCTATGACAGGTAGTAGTGTTCAATTCCTGACATTTGCTGGCAAAAGACAACATGTCTGGTATGTTCCAGGAAATAAAAAACATTTAAAAGTGATTACTAATAGTGGCACTTAGAGCAAAATTATGCATTTGTGGCCCAAGATCTCATGAAAACATTATGTGATTAGTGGTTTGAGAAACTGATGGTTACCAAATGGGAAAGGTATTTTGCAGTAGTCATGTTTGATGACCTAGCATGAATAAAGCAGTACATGTTGTTCAGCCTTCCCATGTCATCCCACACTTGTGTATCCCCTAGGTGGCACTATCTCAAGGGCTACTACCCCTGCCTGCTTGGCTAGTTGCAGGTTAAGGAGTATGTGTACTGACACAGGTGCCTCCACCTGGAGGACAGGGTTGTTAGTAACAAGGCTAACCTGGATACAGCTTTCAGGGACATTGTAATCCCCCTTTTTCCCCTTCTAGTAGCATAGAAGATATGCAACAAACATTTTCACAGTAGCCTCTATTCTGTATACACTTCTCCACACTGTTTGCACTTACCACCAGGGCTGGTTCCACCAGTTCAACCCTGGAGACCCCCTGTAAAACAAGGTTAGGCACAGTACATAACAGTATAGTGCTTTTGGTACAAACTGGAACCACAGTTGGATTAAAGAGAACAGGAAATCATTTCTAATTGGCAGCAGTTTATAAAGTTCTTATTCTCAGAAATGATATGCATTATTCTAAATAATCCACATTTAACTGTACTTGAATAAAAACTTGATACGAAAAACTGTATTTTGCATTGTTTTGTTTTTATGGGCAGCATTCTGGGATGCAGCACTCGGCATTTCCCACCTATCTTACATCTTGATCACTCCGCCATCTCGGTCTCGATACCGGGAATCTATACCAATTAATCATTCCATGGAGTCCAATGGACACCCCATGTCTTCCCACACTGGGAAACAGCAACTATAAAACATGCCATGGTGTCCAATGGACACGCAATGCTGACTATGATTGAGGGAAGTCTTGTGCAGTCCATTCCGGGATGCAGCACTCAGCATTTCCCACCTATCTTACATCTCGATCACGCCGCCATCTCTGTCTCGATACCGGGAATCTATACCAATTAACCATTCCATGGAGTCCAATGGACACCCCATGTCTTCCCACACTGGGAAACAGCAACTATAAAAATGCCATGGTGTCCAATAGACACGCAATGCTGACTATGATAGAGGTAAGTCTTGTGCAGTCCATTCCGGGATGCAGCACTCAGCATTTCCCACCTATCTTACATCTCGATCACTCTGCCATCTCTGTCTCGATACGCGAATCTATGCCAATTAACCATTCCATGGAGTCCAATGGACACCCCATGTCTTCCCACACTGGGAAACAGCAACTATAAAACATGCCATGGTGTCCAATAGACACGCAATGCTGACTATGATAGAGGGAAGTCTTGTGCAGTCCATTCCGGGATACAGCACTCGGCATTTCCCACCTATCTTACATCTCGATCACTCCACCATCTCAGTCTCAATACCGGGAATCTGCACCTGTCAAGCGATGTACTATTCTGTGTCGCTATCGCTTGTATTCGGTGATCCGGGCATCCCGTATTTTATCTTTGAATGGTATTCGGAGAAGCATTTATCTACACACAGGCCCTTGCCACAATCTGCACACCAGTAGGTCGATTCCTTACGCTTCCCTTTCTTTGTGCACACCACACATCTTCGGGTAGGGTACAGCTTCTTTGGTGTTCTTGGTATTTTTGATGGGAAGTGCTTTCCTTGCAGTCGTTGGCATGGATCAAATTTTGTCGATTCCCGTTTTTGGCTATGCTGTGGAAGATCATCTATTTTTTTGCTTGTCGTTATAAGTTCTTTAATTACAGTTTGTTGGAATTCCAAGTGCGTCATCTTCTTTCTTTCTGTGGAAAATTTCTTGTACATTATGTACCCCTGAATTAACATGGCATTCAGTAAATAAAAGAACTCCTTCTGCCATACCTTCTTGCATCGCCGGTTAAAATTGTAATACCCTGCCAGCTGATCATTTTTGTCAACTCCACCCATGTATCTGTTGTAGTCCAGTATACATTTTGGTTTTTTTATCGACTCCCCAGTCTTCCAATCCTTTCTTCGGTACTGACAAATTCAGTACTTGATGTTTATTGACAGCATGTATATGTCCCTCTTGTCTCTCCACTTCATACAGAGCATTGGTGTCTTCCTGAATGTAACCTTTTCTTTCATCTTCAGCTTTATGTCTTTTATTTTGGGAGGCATTCCCTTAGGGTTGGGCATAACAGTTCCAGTTGCACCAACTCAGATAAAAATAGATCTGTGTAGAGTTGAGGTCCAGTGTAGTATCTGTCTGTGTAAATCCTGTAGCCTTTCCTCCATGATTCTTCTCTAAAAGATCAAACAAACTCTATATGTATGTCCTTTGCTCTGTTCCTCATTGACTTTGCCTGTATAGAATTGCCAGTTGCATATGTATCCGAGTTTGATTCACATAGATTGTACACCTTGATTCCGTGCTTCACTGGTTTTGTGGATTAAATGTTCTGTAACTTAGATTTCCCTTCCACAGACATATACCTTCAACCAGGGAGAGGTCCCGGTCAGGAAGAAAGGTTTCTCATGATCTCTTCAGGAATCGCTCATGTATCTCCCTAATGTGAAAAAGTTGATCAAATCCCTCCCTCCCTCTAGGCTTCCGATTCGAGTTGTCAGCCACGTGGAGAAAAGAAAAAATCAGGTTGAATCAGTTCCTTGCCATCACACTGCCCCAGATTGGTGTGTAGGTGACTTCATCCAATCCCCAGTATTCACCTCTACTGCTCTTCATTACCAGTCCCATCACAATGTATAATGCAAAAAACCTCTTCAGTTATTCTTTGTCAGTCATCTTCCAAGCCCTGGCCCTTGAATGTGGTGGCAACTCATCAATTGGATGTGCCAGAAAGAAATCATGGGCATATCTATTTGTTTCCCTTGCAATAAGCTCCAAATCTTCATCCGTCAGGCAAAACAGTTGTACAAATCCAAGTGGACTTTCTGGGACTGGTACTTGGAGACCTGAAGTTGCAGTGAATAGGTGTCCATTGTCACTTGTTGTTGTCACTTCTTCCCATTCGTCTTCTCTTCTAACGCTTTGTTCTGCTGATGACCGAGCCCTTTTACCACGAGTCTTCTTATGCATTGCACCTACTAATGTTGTGGGGGTCTCTTCATGATCTTCTTGCTCCACATCCAGCATGTAATCTTGATCAGTAATTTCTTCATCTTCAGAAGACTCATTCCGCACTTCCACCAGATCCAGATTGTACAATCTTTCTTCAACATCATCTTCACTATGCGATTCGGAGAAATCGGACTCGCTACACATCTGGATCTCAGCCAAAACATCCAATGCAGTTATTTTTTTAGCCATGATGATTATTCTGTAAGGTGTAGAGAAAAAAACAAAACAAAAAAAAACACATTATTGT